>QKWP01000006.1:340012-445743 GCA_003550325.1 Gigaspora rosea | reverse complement strand
GTGGTGGGGGGGGTGGGGGGGGGGGTGTGTTTGTTTTTCTTTATTTTGTTTATTTAATTTTTTTTTAATTTTTTTATTTTTTTTATCTTTTTTTATTTTAAGTTTTTATTTTTTTAATGCGTTTTTTTAATTTAATTTTTTTTTAAATAATTTTTTTATTTAATTTTTTTTTTAAATGATTTTTTTATTTAATTTTTTTTTAAATGATTTTTTTATTTAATTTTTTTTTTAAATGATTTTTTTATTTTTATTATTTTTTTTTTATTTTTATCGTTACTTAAATCTATTTTTTTTTATTTTTCTAATTTTTTTAATTTTTATTTTTTTTATAATGCAGATTTTTTTTTATTAATTTTTATTAATTTTTATTTATCGTACGTACCTCCTATATGATCAGCCAATCATTTTTCAGATTGGCGATCAAGGTATAAATATTTTTTTTTTCTACTATCGTATATTTTTTTTATTTTTTTTATTAAAAGCCATCAACGTCATTAGAGCCCAGAAACACTAAAACTTGTACTTAAAGATAAGTTTCTAGTTTCTTCTTTTATTTGTTTATTTATTTATTATTATTAACTTACTTTTTTTATTTTAGGCTTGTACTTTGGTGAAGTGCTGAAATTGGACGCCGAGAATGTAGAAGAGGAATCTATCTGTTGAATGCCATAAATGTAGATGAGGAATCCGTTGGAGCCATTACTAGAGCCGTTGTTGGAGCTGTTGTTGGAGCCGTAGTTGGAGCCATAGTTGGAGCCGTAGTTGGAGCAACCTTAGAACTTCGTGAAGTCGTATTTAGATTGGCAAATTTCTCATCATTTTGGTGATTTAGTAGGTTTTTTCATTTTCTTTGGCAAGTTTTTCATGGGTTTTTTCATAGGTTCATCGTTTTAGTTGAGTTCTCAATAGGTTTTTCATCAGTTTTTGCGTATTTCTACAGCGTTTGTGTAGTGGTTTCCCTATAGTGGTTGTGGTGTCTTTACGATGATTTGTGTGGTGTCTTTATGCGATTGTGTGTATTTCTTCGCCATTTTTGTAGTGTCTCTATTCTGTTTGTGGTGGTCTTTATGCCGTTTGTGGTGGTCTTTATGACATTTGTGCTGTGGTATCTTTATGGTGTTTGTGTGTGTTTTTGTAGTGTCTCTTGTAATATGTTTTGTAGTTTTTTTTTTTTAATAAAAATATATATTTTTTTATTATTTTTGTAAAATATTTTTAATATATGAAAAATTAGCATTTAATATTTATAATAATAATAATAATAATAATTATAATAATATAATGATAATAATAATAATATCATACTAGGGTAAGGGTAGCACGGAATTAGAGTCACTCTAAATTTTGGCCCGAATTAAGCTTAATTCAGGTTATTGCACTTTTTATTATTTAATAAAAATTTGCGCAGATTTATATATTTCTAAAAATCTGCGCATAATTTGTTAAAAATTTTTCTTCAACTATAATTGTGGGGTCACAGATCTTCGCAGATTTTTGATTATTATTGGGGTTTAAAAATCTGCGCAGATCTGCACCTAAAAAATTCTCCTGGTAATAAATATTCTTCTATAAATAGTCCACATATTCTGACTTTTCTAATTTCATCTTGTATATAGTCTTTAAAAGATGCCAGGTTTAGATCCAACGATTTTAAATTTTCTTGGACTTTCTTAACCCTTGTACTGGTAAAATTAAATCCAAATCCTTTAGTTATTTCTTTTACCAAATACTCTATAAAAGGCCAGTTTGTATAACTGTTCATTAATTCTTTAAATGCCTGTATGTCTTTCATGGTGCTTATATTAAAATTTTTAAAGTCTGTTAGCAATAGTATTTTGACTTTTTTTGTCATAAGTCAGATGCTACATAGTGGAACACTAGTGAGCATTTTCTTTACTAATTGGAGTACCAGAGGATTACATGTTATTAATTTTTGAAAAAGCTTATATTGGGTTATGTGTCAAAGGTTTTTTTACATTCTTGCTGTCTAATCACAAAAGTATATATTGTTACAGTACCGGAAGTCTTCTTTAATTATGATAAAGTAACAATCACACGGCTCCTGAGATTACTTACTTTGGGTGTGAAGCGGTGTGCAAGAGGGAAGTATAGTTTCTTATATGTCTGTAAGAAACTACACACTTCTCTAAGGCAGTTTGGTATAAAACAACAAGAGATAATAAACAGTTTATTTATTTATTAATTTAACAAGAGGGCTATTCCAAGGTGTCTGTTCTTTAGAAATCCCAAGAGTTTATTAATAATAATAGAGAAGGATAAATATAAGGATAATATAAGTACAATGTCTGGATCTATCTAAAACTAAGAGAAATAAAGTGGGTTTATATATCTATTGAGCTAAGCGTCGCTAAGCGTAAATCCCAAGAGTTTATTAATAATAATAGAGAAGGATAAATATAAGGATAATATAAGTACAATGTCTGGATCTATCTAAAACTAAGAGAAATAAAGTGGGTTTATATATCTATTGAGCTAAGCATCGCTAAGCATCGTTAAGCTTCGCTAAGCGTCATTAAGCATCACTAAGCATCATTAAGCGTCGCTAAGCGTCATTGAGTATCATTGCACATCAATTTCACATATCACTATTACTAAATACAGTCATTACAAAATTTTCTTATTAAGTTCTAATTTTTCAACTAATTTCTACCAAAATTAACAAACTATTCTATAACATTTCTCTCCCCTTTAAGAACGAACTCTATGAGTACTAATTTGGAGAAGGACTTGAGAAAGTACAGTATCAGTTAACCTTGTAATCATTGTATAAGTAATATAAGTGGTTCGAGAGATGTTTTCTATAGGTCAGTTGGAGAAAAGCAATTTCATCTGTTTGGCACACTTCCAGGTGTCTCGGGCTCTTCTTTCTCCTTGAGTTTTCTCAATTATAGATTGAATATCTTCATGGGCATTAGGGTACTTGTCTATAAGGTTACCAAGGTAATAATAGGCTTCAAGCAGTTTATTTTGGTCTTGTCTGTTTTGAGTTCGAGTCTTAATTCATTTGAGAATTTTCTGTAATTTCTCTTGATATGTTATTCCAGTATACAGATGAATAGAAGTCTTCTTAGAGGTCCACAAGGTTGGATAATATCTTGTATAATTCTGCTTAATTTTTCAGGTATGACTTTTTCTTGATTTGTAATTGGAACTGATAATGTTTCATTTGTATGTCATCTAGCTCCAAGTTTGGGTTTATTTCTTCTGTGTCATATACTTCTGGTAAATTAATTTCTAATTGTTCTATGTCTTCTAGAGTATTTAGAAAATTATTTGAGTCTGTCTCAAGAAAAGAAGTAATTAAATTAGTGAGGTCAATAGTCTGAGTAGCATTATCATTATTACATAACCATACACATTGTGATGTAATCCACAATGTGTTATTTTTGGTGACATTATCTTGTTTCTATGTCTGAAAAAGGTATTGGAGGGCTAACAAGGTTTGAGGTTGTAATGTAGAGGTGGTCATTTTTGGGAAAATTCCAAAAGAGGTAGTTTTATAAGAAAAATCAAAAATTTCGATCGTTAGCACATATAAAACTTTTTTTTACTAATATAATCTATATTTATGTTCAAGTATTACATGTAAAATTTTACGCTAAACAACTTCTTTCTAAGTTAAAAAGTAGATTATTTTAGTAAAAAAAAAGTTTTATATATGATGACTTTGGGAAATTTTGATTTTCTTATAAAACGGTTTTTTTACTAAGACAACCTATCTTGCGACTTAGAAAAAGTTGTTCAAAATAAAATTTTACGTTATATAATATGCTATTTTATATATATTTTATACTTTATTAAGTAAAATTTTAAATTTTTAAAAAATAAAATTTTTTGCCTATAAAATCGTGCGATTTGATTGGTCGAAGCAGGGGGTGCGACATGCCGCGGGTGCAACAAATTTATTTTTCCTTGAATAAATATTATTTATACTAGGGTTATCAATATCCACCTTATATATTATCGGTCATATTATACTAATACTAGGGTTATCAATATCCACCTATATACTATAGGTCACATTATACTAATAATTATGGAGTGAGTTTATTTTTGACAGATAAATATGAAGTTCGATTATGATATGATTGAACTTTTTCTACTTTTGTTCTCTTTCTTTGTATAACAAACTAGTAAATAGAAAGGAGAGTGTGAGAAAACGTGAAGAGATAATAAAAGAAGTAATATGTCCTTTTTTTTAGAATTACGCAATTTTTTTCTTTACGTATCTTTGAAACTTTATTAACAAACGTAAAAGCAGGTAAAACGTTGGTTGATAACCAAAAAAGGGTGTGTACATATGGACTTTTGAACAAATTTATAGTAACCTGTTTAATATTCTTCTTTTATTAACTTATCAAATTTATTTTTTAGGTTTTATATATTTTTCATTACTACTTTTAATTACCAATCTGGATAAGATCAGCATTATAGCTATATTATTACCATATTTGGAATTGGGGATAAACAAATATATAAACAATATATTAGTAAATCTGTTTTAGGCCTAATAAAAAGTTTTTTTGTACTAAGTAAATATTATATTTTAATATAAATAAAGTTGTAGAGCAGGTTCTTGTGCATCTACTAGTAAATTTTCATTAAAATTGGACTAGTAGATAAGAAGATATGAGTAAAAAAGTCTTTAAAATTCTTAACTTATATAAAAATTTTATATATACAGACCTGATCCAGATTTTGTACTACCTTGTTTATATATTTGTTTTGCCCCAATTCTAAATATAGAAATATTGCCGATCTTATCTGGATTGGCAATTAAAACTTCTGATTATAGTTCTTGCTGAAATTTTAGTTCTACGTGTTACTTTTTTTTCAGGCTTTATACCTTTTTTTTACATAGTTCGTATATTGAAACGAAGATAGTAAGTAAACTTTGAAAATGATAATAGCAGTTTATTTACAAAGCTATAAATTCCTATGTTTAATGCTTCTAAAATCTTTTAGGATTTAGAGTGAGCGCTAGTAATGTCTGAGTGCTAATTATGTTGTTCTTTAGACCGTAGGGTTAGGGTGAGTGCTACTAATGTTGTCCTTTTAGGTTAGGGGTTTTTTTAGAAAAATATCTTAGTTTAAAAACACTATTTTTAGATTAATCAAATCTTTTTTGTATGCTATTGAAGTTACATATGTGCATATGTACGTATGTACGTACGTATTTATATATGTACATTTGTATATATATTTATTCATACATATATGCTAATCTTTAACCTGATTTTAGAAAATTAGAACTAAATAATTTTACACATTTGATGCTCAAAATATTTAATTAGGTCGCTAACTACGTCCTCTAAAGATTGTTGCAAATGCACCACTCAGATGATCTATACTAATCAAAACTGTCGAATTTTTAAAATAACAAAAGCATACGTTAACGTGACTAAAGTTAGAGCTTATCTTATATTAAAATTTTACAGAAAATTTTTTGTTAGTGCGCAGTAGGTAGTATTAAGAATCGATTGTTAAAAAAGGTAAATTGGTGCATTTGCAACGATCTTTCATAGTTCTACTGGGTAGCTATGTCAGATATCTAAAAAGCTTTGCTTAATAGCCAAAATATTAATATGTATTGGCGTTAAATGTAGCACAAGATTCAAAATTAACATACTTTTTTTGTTAGGGTTTATAGTCAAGATTTTAGCTATTACGGTATTAGTTTTTTAATTATATGCAAAAGTGTTGTAATAGTAAGATTCTTATATTAAATATAAAGTATACTATATATTATCTTATAATTTATATATGTATGTTTTGAAATTTAATTAGTTAATTTAAGATAGGATATTAATAGCCCTGGTATTAATTATATTCGTTCATAAATATTATAGCTAATAAAAATTCAAATTTAGTTTTGCTAATTTTAGTATTAGCTATTAAAAATAAATTTTTAAAAATAAATTAACCTAGCAAATCTTCAGCTTATAAGTCTCAATCTTCCATAAATTTACACAAATAAGAGCTATATTTTGGTAAATTTTTGTAGATCCAATAAAATTTGCAGTTATTAAATTATATGCTATTATAAGTTGTGATTTAGTTTCAGATAAAAAAATATAATCAGACTGAAAAACCAATATAACTTTTTTTAAAATAAAAAAATATCTGCAAAAAATTTTGTAATAATAAAAAATTTGGTATCCATTGGATCATATAAAAGCTTGGCTGTATTTGATGAATTAATATCACATTGTAATGCTACTTGAATAGGTTCAATTATTTGGTGAAAATTTTTAATTACATAGACTATGTTAGCTATTGTGTATTCAATACAGTGGTCTACCATATTATTGTGGACACTTTTTAAAAATTTATAAGTCAGGTTCAGATAAGTAAATATAGCGCAAAATTTATATTACGTTTTGAACAGTTCTCAAAGTACAACATACTAAAATTTCACACGATTACATTAGGTCTTGTGGAAGATATACAGGAAATTTGATGAACTTCTATTTTTGGATTTGACCGAAAATCAAATTTTGGAATTTTCTGGATTTACTAAAAAATTTACTAAAGATTATAGTTGTTTTAGATTGTTTAAAATTTTGTCTATAAATAGTATGATATTGTGCCAATGCTATGCAGTATAAAAAAAGCTAAGTTTGTATTGTATGACAGATCAGTATAATAATACGTATTCTTTTTTTTCTCACAAAACAATAGGTAGTCGTAAAGATTTAACAGAAAACCAAAGAGGTGCACTAAATTATGGCCACCAGTGAGATAATTCAGTTCATACTATTGCAGTAGCTATTGGGTTAATAAATCTGTAGTGCAAAATATTATTTAAGAGTTTCGTCAGATAGGGCAGAGGCAAAAAAAAGGCCCAGACCTTCTAAAAAGGCATAGATTGATGTACCATCTGAGTGTTATCATAAGCTAATTGCAGGTATGCCTGATCAGGTTGCTACTTGCATTAAAGCAAAAGGAGGACCTATAAAGTATTAAAACAGAATAATTTTTATATTTTGTAAAAAAAAATATATTTATATAAATAAAAAATAAAAATTTAAATTTGGATTTTCAGTCAAATAAAAAAACCATGTTTATGTTTTTTTTGCATAACTTTAGTATAATCTAATTAAATTACACAAAATTTTAGTATATTATATTTTAATCTACTAAACACATGACATAAATTTCGTGCTAATTCACTTACCCAATCCCAAGTAATAAATTTTTAAAAAGTGTCTACAATAATATGGTAGGCCACTGTATATTAAGGATTGTTAAATCGGAAACTTTCATATCTTTAATTTTTTTTAATTCATACATTTGTTATATAAATTAGAAAAATAAGAATAAATTCCTTTTACTATCATTTTATAATGTGCAAAATATGGAATTTCATTTGAATGCTTTTTAATTAAGTTGCAACACCATTACGAATGTCTAAAAAGTAATAATATAAAAGGAATGCCTATTTCCACCATAGTATTTTGCTATTTCTACTATAGTTACACAAAAGTTTCAATTTTTAGATTTTAATATAATATTGTATATTATAATTTTAATTATCTTCAATTGACCCAACTTGATTTAGGTTACCAAAACAAGACTTGTGTAATATTACATGACATTAGCAGTATGTAACCAAAAATTATTTTTGTAAAAACAATGCACTGGACCTTTGTGTAATGTACATGCATATGTTGTATAACTAGTATATGTACTGTGATTGGATGTTGCTTTGAACAATAGTTTTTAGAGCTCCTAGATTTAGGATTAGAATGGGCCGTAATTATGTCTAATCTCGCTAGGGGCATTATCATAATAGTGCCCACTAGCATTAAGCTTAATACTGGCCAACCCAGGGTTATGTTACCAAAATAAGACTTGTATAACATTATACAACATTACGGCATATAACCAAAAATTATTTTTGCAAAAACAATGCACTAGGCCTTTGTGTAATATAAGTGCATATATCTAAAAATAGAAAATCATGTGTAATCATAGTGGAAATAGCAAAATACCATGGTGGAAATAGTAACCCCTATAAAAAACATATATAAAAATATATTAGTTAATTTATATATTATCAAAAATTGTATAATATATAGCAAAATTAATTATAATTTATATAAATGTTTTATTATATTCATAATTCTATTAATTATTGGATCTATTACTTGTGTTAATCCAAGAAAGCGAAAAATAGGTTCTTCATTTACTAAATGTTTTGATACCAATGCAATAGTTTTTTCAAATATAATATTTGTATTACTTTCATCAACAAGTAAACTCCAACATAGGGATTTTTTAACTTCAGAAATAACATTTTCTTCAATAATAGTAAATATAGAAGAAAGTAATTCTCTTCCCACAACTGCATTTTTATAAAGTACATAATTAGTTGAAAATGTTGAAGTTGTAAATTCAATATCATCATAAAAAGGGATGGTCAAATGTTTGAATAAAATTTTCATGATAGTTAATTTGATATATAATTAAATCACAAAGAGATTCGTAATTATTAAATGCTATATTATGCTATATTTGATAATATATATTATGCTTACAACCAATAATTAATGCTTGATTAGGGTTTATATATTCTATAAAACCTTCTTTAATGGTTGATTGGTTTTGGCTTTTGGAATTAATTGCTTTTATAAGTTTTGTTGATTTTTTGTGTCTTTCAATGCAATTTTTTTCAACCATTCTGAACCAGTAGTTGTCTATAAACTAGATATACATGCATTTTTGTATACATTACAAAACATTACTTCTCTTCCATTTTTTTTTTATAATATAACTATGAATATTTTATAGCCCATAGTAGATTTTATTTAAAGTTTTTTTTGTCTAAATGTAAATATTTTTTATTATTTGTTTTATTTTTTGTTGTGTCTTCAAATTCTTCTTCACTTTCAAATTCATTATTTCCGATATCACTAATTTGAATATTTGCATTTTTATCATCTTGGCTTCTTTTTTTTGTTTGTTAGTTGGTCTTTTTTCTTGAAAAGTATAATCAATTAAGTATTTTGTAATATCTTTCATTTTTATTATAACAAAGGTGTAGTAAAATAAAATGTGAATAACCAAAGCAAAATTGTAAGGTTGTTGAATTATAAATTTGTAAAAATCAATTATATTATGAACTAATTTTGTGATTAATTTTCTCATGCATAACTGCTAATTTTGTTTGCTTTAGTCTTTTATAGAATGTCTTTGTAATAGTTGCTATACTGTTTTATTAGATGCAGGTTTTTTGTTAGAAATAAAATTGTATATAATTGTGGTTTAATTAGTAACAATAAGAAGTGTTATTATATTAATTGATTATAAAATTAGTAGAGCATAAGGAAAAGAAGTGTTTGTAAATATAATGCAAAAAAATTGCATTACACAAAACATTTATATTTATTTTAGACTATACTATCAAATAGTGATTTTATTGAAAGTTGTTAGAAGTATTGGAGAGTATTGATGATCAGAATATATTCTGTAATGAATGCAAGTAAAGAAATATGGAATCATATATTTTCTTTATCCTATGATAGAATTGTGTAAATTTCTCTATAATTTGACTTCGTTATATTTAATTTTTACACTTACCATTTTTAGATTCTTTTTCAGATTGACAGTAAGTTTAACAGATTGAAAAGAGAGCTAAGCAAGGAGGTCCTAGCGCACCAACAATCATAGTGTAACCAAGATGCCAGCAAGAAAAAAACTGGTACAATCAATGCCAAATTTGAGAAAAGCACAGGCAGAGATAAGTAATTTAATCAACTGCCTAATTGGGAAAATTTCATATGAAACTAACAAAAAATTCGCTATAGTATAAAAGCATACTAATATGAAGCAGAGGGCGGTATTAGCTTTAGAAATAAGAGAAAATTTGCACTCGTCCCATACAAACCTCTATTTTGCAATTCTTCATGCATATAGCTGGCCTGTATTAAACAGGTAAAAAACTACTAACTAATTTTAAGCTTCAATCTTAAGCAGCAATAGCTTGATTGCAAAATAGCTTGTTAAAAGCCAGCTTATGAATACGGGTGGAAAACTACCAGCTAAGGCTACAAATCGCTAAAAGTAATTACACATCAAATGTACTGATGTATGTAATATATCTTACTAAAGCAATTAAATATCAAATGCACTGATATATGCAATATATTTTGCTAAAGCAATTTAATAAAGTTTTGTGTCTAGTATTATTTGCAGGTATGCCTCTAATAAGTCAAATCTTAAGCGTGCGATTCTGTTTGATTCTATGAATATAGTATGCCATTGTTAGCCATATTAATCTTTGATCTTTTAGTGCAATTCTCACATATTTTGATCTTACCAATTATAGAGAACATTCATATAATTGGCTAATATAAATCAATTGCTTGAGTAATTTATTTATACAATTTAAAGTACTTTTCTGATAATATAATATTTTACAATTAAAAATTATTGTAAAAGCGCTATTTGTAGCTTCGAAAGAACATCTATATTCACTATGCAATAGCATATTTTTAAAACTTATTGCTAAATATTCAGTATTCATATATATATATTAGTATATCTATAATTTAATTGTTTAAATAGTATTTAAATACTATTAAAATTTGTTTATTTATAAGCTTAGCCACATTAATAAAATAAATTAAAATATACTATTTGTATACAAAATGGAATTTTTTGTGCACAAAAATGTGTACTAAATTTTTGTGCACAAAATTGTTCACTATATAAAATTTTTGTACACAAAATTGTGCACATTTGTGTAGGACCCGAAATATATATAGATAGGTTAGGTATAAGTTTGCTTATAGGTGTGACAATCTAGAGAAGTGGCCAGGTTGTCACCCCCAAGCGGCAGGTCGATGGTTCAAATCCTACTAGTGTCGATAATGAAAATTAGGCCTGTATTACAGTAACTGTAGCTCAACATCAATTGGGTGAAAACCTGTAACCTTGGTTCCACCATCTTGAATGGAAGCTCTCAGGCGCAATAGTATTTGTTACACTGAAAAATCCAAGGAACTAAAAAACAGAAACCCGTTTAGGAAATTCCGAGTAAGAAGGTAGATTACGATCTCCAATGGTGCTACCATAAATAAGGTTGGTATCAGAATCAGAACAAACCTTACAAGGGCAGGGATGTACCTAGCGGTTTGGAATAACACCGGACTGTGAGTATTAGTATAATGCAGATACGTCGGTTACTAAAAATTCAGAGCAACAATGAAATGGGATGAAGTTGCTTGACAGGTACTGGATGCCTGCAGGGTAAATTAGCTCTATGGCTGTTTGGAAAAAAATTAATGAAGTCATATATATAGATTAGAGGGTTTGAATAGGCAATACCTGTAGAAGGTTGCATGTATGGCAGCTAGTGTAGAACCTGCAGACGGACTACTTAAAATTAGGTGTCAAAAGTGCACATGTGGCTAGTTGTACTCTCATCTATGTACTTAAACTATTCAATAATAAAGTGGCCCAATAAGCCGTGCAATAGCTTCAGTCTAAACATAAAAAAAAATAAGTTTGCTTATTTTTGAGGTTTTTATACAGATCTTTTCTATTTATAAAGGATGTCTAAAGCCGTGACCAGTCAAGTGTTTTTGATTTTTTAATTAAAGTTAGGATAAGGGTTAGTTTGGGGTTAAGGTTAGGGCATATCTTATAGTAAAATTGCCCTCATGACATTTTTTATTAATGCACCAAGATGGATTTAAACTGTTGTTTCTTGTATTTTTGTAACTTTCGCTTTTTTCACTGTTTTTGTCTCTTTGGGCTGTTTCGTGTTGATCAAAATAAACAATCCTATTGGCTCTATGTCATGTGATGGACACAGCTTTAGATGACCCCTATTTATAGTAATTTTTGCTTATTTTTAAAGTTTTTTGCAGATTCTTTCTTTTTTAGTAACCCTATAGTTAACCTGACCTATCTATGTATATTTTGGGGTTCTATTTGTGCACTATACAATATTTTTGTATGCACATGTGCACATCCAATTTAAAAATTGTGCATACTAAAAAAAATTGTGCATATGAATTTTATATACTGAGTGGTGCTATAAAGCAAGAAAGTAAAGATTGTTATGGACAGTAAAGGTGCAATTTTGGCAATAGAAAAAGGCCTAAATAAAAGAACAGCAAGAGAGTGGCTAAAGACAAAAAATAGAGGCCTGGTAGCAACTTTAGTAAAAGCTAGGGCTTAGTAAAATAAACAGGAGGACAACTCAATATTACACAATAGATAATAATCTTCAAAATTGTCACGATATAGATTTAAATAGATGTTATTATATAATCGCATCCCAATGCATCCCAACCTTCAAAAATTTTAATAATAAAAATTTTAGCTAATTGAATATGGATTTTTTCTAAAACTCGAAATGACTGAAGGCTAGTAACTAGCTTTGTAAAAGCTTAGCACTAATTTTCTATGTCCTTAAATTTAAAGTATTACTAAAGTAAATGTAAGGAATGGAGATCCAGAACTAAACAGAATTTAGATATGTACAGTTTCTAGTTTGTTCTTTTTGGCTTTTTTCATTTCTTTTTACTAATTTTTTTCTTCTTTTGTAGGTCTTTGGTAAATGTGAAATAGTATAGAAGAATTTGGATTTAGAAACTAGGCTGAACTTAGATAAGTACTAGTTTTTATTTTGTTTGTTCTTTTTTTTTATTTCTTATTTATTTTTTTCTTCATAGGTTCCTAGCAAATATGAATAGAGTTGAAGAATTGAGATCCAGAAATTAAACTGAAATTTAGATACCAGTAAGTACCAGTCTCTAATTTTGTTTTTCTTATTTTTTCATTCTTTTTTGCTTATTTTTTCTTCTTTTGTAGGTTTTTGGTAAATGTAAAATGGTATTGGGGAATTGGGATTTGAAAACTAGACTGGAATTTAGTTAAGTACCAGTTTCTATTTTTGTTTTTTGTTTTTTTCTTGTTTCTAATTTTTTCTTTTTTTGTAGGTCTTCAGGAAAATGAATGGGCATTGAGGAATTAAGATCCAGAAACTAGAACTGAAATATATAAGTACCAGTCTTTAGTGTTATTTCTTTTTGCTTTTTTTTTCTTATCCCTAATTTTTTTTAGGCTTGGAATTTCATATTGGGTCAATAAAAAATAAAAGATGTTAGGTATAAAATCATAAAGTAATAATAGTGGATGATGGAAGGGTTTATTATAAAGTAAAAATTATGTAAATATGAACAAAAATTATTTTGTAATTAAGTTTTTTTATTAAATAAAAAATTTTTAATAATGATTATAAATAAAAATTGGCTTTTTTTTAGTATTTGTAATTATTATTAATATGTATCAATTAATATCATTATTGGTCATATATCGATTACTTTTGCATTAGTTATATATTGATTATAATCATGATAGAAATTAGCAGAAGATTATTATTGATATATATTTCTCTGGTTAGTAATTGATAATAATTGGCTACAAAATTTTCCATGTGTATTAAGGCTCAAGTTATGCAGTAGTTTATGGTAATTAATTGACTTTATAAATTTAGTATTGAAATATCAATTAACTTTTTTTATTTTAAATAAAAAATTTTTCAAAAAAATTTTACAATTTATAAATTAAAGTTTGTAAAGTCAACCCGCCCAGTTATAAAACCAAAAATTACTATATTTTTTAAGTTGACTATATAACAGTTTTACTAAATCACACCACTTGTGCTTAACACTACAATGATTTTTACCAATCAAATTTTTTAAATGCAGTATAACGTAAAGATCAGGTGTAACATAAAATTTATATTGTTTTGCTATTTTTTTAAAAAATTCCTTCTAGCTCAAAATTTTATCTATGAAAGCACCTTTTTTTTTAAAAAAAACCCCCTTGTGAAATTTTACTATATACTATGCCTCACCCTAACTCTAATTATTAACTCTAACTTAACATTTATTAACTTTATTAACTTTTGTTTATTTTTTTTCTTTTATTTTTTTGATATTGATCTTCATATTACACTGCATACTGGTGTTTAACACCACTAGTTTGATTTATAATTACTATTATATAATTATTATTCTTATAACTTGCTTTTTCTGGAACAATATACCTAAAAAATTGATATATTTTAAAGTTCCAAAAGATTTTGCTATATTATATATGTTTCAGTTAAATATCAAAAGTAGTTACCATTAGGGCTCTAATGGACCCGGACTGAGGCCGGACTTTAGTCAAGTCTGAGTTCAGTTCGAATTTCGAACTGGACTCTGACTCAAACTATTTTACAACTTAGTCCAGTCTAAGTTCGAATATCAAACTTTTGGCTTGGTTCAAGTCTGGTTTGAGCCCGGTCCGAAAAGTTGAGTCTGGTCTGAAATCTGAAACCCAATCCAATATGTGTAAAATAGTAAATATTTTAAAGTGTTCTGTTCCGAGTAAGTATCACCTGGGTCTAAAAATAGGTTTTATGCATATGCATGATTCACCAATTATGCGCATGAATGTGCATTAATTCGCAAGTTTCTGAATCATGCGCATTTTATCTCATCAAAATTTTATATAGGTACTAGCATCACCCAGTATAAAACCTGTCTATATCATAAATTTAATGCATTTTAAATAAGAACATGATTTTAATATTTTGTTTGTTTATTATATTATTTAATAGGTTGATATAAATAAATTACACTTTAAACTTATACTGGTTTTTCAGTTTTTTATAAGTATATACTGTAATAATTATTATTATATTATATATATAAATACATACTTGTACAGTAAGCACTTATTTTATTTTTCTATTATATACTTTACATAGTATAGAATATAATAAGAAAAGTGCAAATTGAAAGCTGCGTGATAAAAAGATTATTCTATACTATTATAGTTTCGAGCCATTTCTGAATTTACTTCAATTCTGAATTGAAACGTGTCCTTTCTCGATTTTCACAAATCATGAGGCCATATATATTTATATTTGAATGGTATTTCACAATTCACAAATAATACATGCCAATTAAGAATCAGAAATGATTATATTAACACATTCATAAATCCTATTTTAAAAACAAGAAGACTACAGATTATTATCAAATAATAGATGTACGAATCTTATTTATTTTTTAATTAAAATTCGAATACATTTATTCATTATTATAAATTATTTTATTGTTAATCAATACTGTTCTAATATTGGTTTATTATTATTAAATAGTCATAATTTCATCAAATGAGAGTCTCTAAATACTCATATTTCATTTTCTGATTTCAAAATTTTGATACATAAATAAGATTCTTTAAACTTTTATTTATTTCTGAAATACACCTAGACCTTCTTTGTCTGGTGTTACAACCGTGGGAGAGATATCATATATAAACAACAATTTTAGCTCAGGGTTGTAAACATAAACTAAAGGGTTAAGACATGCATGAGGACGTATAATGGTTTAAATTTTATTGTTTATTTATGAGTTATATTTCTATATTGAGTGAACAATAGTTCATGCACATTAAAATTTATGGATATATGATCGAAATTGATTATGCACGATAGAGTTGTTACACAATAAGATTTTGGAGTAACAATAGATTAAAATAGGGATCACGGGTTTTATGAAGTAATCTGTGGTTTATTAATTATTTAATAATGTTTAATAAAATGATGCAAGTATGAGATAAGTTGGTTATATATAAGTATTAAAGTATAGTGGGAAAAGGAATAGTGTCACTTTATTATTCTGAATGGCATATTTATATTTTACAAATTTTATTGGTTCAAAACCAAAATTTTGGGTTTCGGACCAATATCAGTGGTCTTGGACCATCAGTTATAGTTTCAGACCACCATATGTGGTTCGAGAACAAGATTTTTGGTTTGAGACCACTATACATTCAAAGCCTCTTACTTAAAAAGGTAAGAGGAGCGCCAGAAATCACCTGATTAGGGTTTCACTAAGTAGCTGACCCCCTACCCCCACCTGATAATTTTTCTAAGCATTTGATTGGTTAAAATTTAATAATATATATATATATATTAAAAATTGGATAACTTTTGATCTACTGATCTGTTTTGGATGATTCAACTACCAAAATGTTCATCTTGTGAGACGATTCTAACAAGCCCAAAATCACCAAAATCCAATCACAGGATCCCAAGATCATTCACCTTTTGTGTAATTTTAATTTTATATTCAGACTTTTTAGTCAAGTCAGAGTCTGGTCTGGGTCTGGTCCGAAGTCTGCAGCTGGTCTGAGTACAAATATATTTATATGTATTTTTTGGTGCTGAACAAGTTCACTTAGTGCATTTTGTTAGAATAAATTAGTAAAATTTTATGAATCATAAGTTTTTATAGAATTTTATTAATAAAATTCTATAAAATCTTATAATTCACAAATTTTTATTAATTAATTCTAACAAAACGCACTAAGTAAACTTGTTCAGCACCTAAAAATACATTAAATCGGCAGGGTTGTTTTTATTTTACTTGAAATTTGGAGAAAAGATGCTTAAATTTGACTTTTTTGATCAAAAATCCAAAATTATGCATCTTTTCTCCAAATTTCAAGTAAAATAAAAACAACCCTGCCGATTTAATGTATTTTTAGGTGCTAAACAAGTTTACTTAGTGCGTTTTGTTAGAATTAATTAATAAAAATTTGTGAATTATAAGATTTTATAGAATTTTATTAATAAAATTCTATAAAATCTTATGATTCACAAAATTTTACTAATTAATTCTAACAAAATGCACTAAGTAAACTTGTTCAGCACCTAAAAATACATTAAATCGGCAGGGTTGTTTTTATTTTACTTGAAATTTGGAGAAAAGATGCTTAAATTTGACTTTTTTGATCAAAAATCCAAAATTATGCATCTTTTCTCCAAATTTCAAGTAAAATAAAAACAACCCTGCCGATTTAATGTATTTTTAGGTGCTGAACAAGTTTACTTAGTGCATTTTGTTAGAATTAATTAATAAAAATTTGTGAATTATAAGATTTTATAGAATTTTATTAATAAAATTCTATAAAATCTTATGATTCACAAAATTTTACTAATTAATTCTAACAAAATGCACTAAGTAAACTTGTTCAGCACCTAAAAATACATTAAATCGGCAGGGTTGTTTTTATTTTACTTGAAATTTGGAGAAAAGATGCTTAAATTTGACTTTTTTGATCAAAAATCCAAAATTATGCATCTTTTCTCCAAATTTCAAGTAAAATAAAAACAACCCTGCCGATTTAATGTATTTTTAGGTGCTGAACAAGTTTACTTAGTGCATTTTGTTAGAATTAATTAATAAAAATTTGTGAATTATAAGATTTTATAGAATTTTATTAATAAAATTCTATAAAATCTTATGATTCATAAAATTTTACTAATTTATTCTAACAAAATGCACTAAGTAAACTTGTTCAGTGCCAAAAAATACATATAATTATATTCGGACTCAGACAAGTCTGCAGATTTCGGACCAGACCCGGACCTGACTCATAGTTGAGTCTGGTCTGAAGTCTAAAATTAGTAAAATTTAGAGTCTGAGTCTGGTCTGATCCTGGACCGGACCTGGACTGGACCTAGGAGCACTAGTCTCAATGAGACGAATTGAATGGTACCAAAATAATCTGATTCTGATCGATATGGCACGTGGTATTCATCATAGAACTTAGGTGCACTGAATTAGACATATCTAATTATTAATTGTTTATAGAATACAAATCTTTGTCGATCTTAGGATTTTGTGACTAGAATTTAGTGATTTTAGGCTTGTTAGAATCGTCTCACTGAGGCGAACATTTTGGAGTTAAATTATCAAAAATGGGCTGGTGGATCAAAAGTTATTCAATATTAAAAATTATATATATATAATAATATATATAAATATATATTTATCTAAACCTTCTAATTCAGAGTTTGTCCATTTAAACGTTTTTGATTGGTTATCTTCAGAAACGTGACCAGAGTGTGAGAAAAACTTTGCCAATTCAATAATTATGACATACAATATTAAAAAACCCGCATTTTGATCGACATGAAAATTGCCTTAAATATTATGTGCCTTAATGGATGTAATGTCATAATGCTGCACAACGAACTTATCTCTTTACTCCACAAAGATAAAAAACATGATATTAATAAAAAATATTAAATATATTAGCAAATACTAACACTATGAAAAAATTAAGTCCCACTAAAAATTTAGATGATTGATTTCTAGATTTCTCCATTTTTTGTAAATTTTTAGTCGGAATATTTGCTGTCCAGATTATCTGATAATTCCTATAATTTGTAGTTTGATGTCAATCTACCAACCAATAGAACAAAGTTGTATCCAAAATGTGATCAGTGTGTTAATTTTATGTAAGTATGTAATAAACGCTGCTTAATAATAATTTAATAATAATTCAATTGCACTTTACCATTTTTGATTTGCCATATCCAAAAACCGTAATCAGACCGTGAGAAAATTAATGACATATATCATTTTCATGTTAAATATCGTAATAATTCGTCATAATTTGTAATCGATCTATTGCTGTGAATTAATAATTAGTTATCAATCAATTTATTTATTTTTTTAAAAAAAAAAAGATTTTTGATCATCATATGCAGTTTGCATTTTTGAAATTTAAAAGACTGACTTCTGTTCGTTGTGCATACATTATAGCATTAAAATTGGATTGAAATATAGATAACGTAAATAATATGCGTTAGTAAGTCGCATGCTATGTATCGCTAGAATGGTAATGTTTATAACAATAACTCAGAAACTATCATAATTTTCAATGCGAACTAACAACTTTAACCACATATTAAATAATTAGAATAACAAGCAAATTTTGCATGTGTAGTAGTTAACGATAGAAGCTACAATAATTTCGATACAATCTCAACCTTAAAATGTATTGTCTATCGGTAAGTTTTACTGTGAATTAATAATCAGTTATCAATCAATTTAGATTTATTTATTTTTTTTAAAAAATCGATTTTTGATCATTATATGAGGTTGCATTTTCAAAATTTAAAAGATCAACTTCTGTTCGTAGTGCATACATTATAGCATTAAAATTGGATTGAAATATAGATAACCTTAATAACACGTGTTAGTAAGTTGCATGCTGTGTATCGCTAGAATGGTAATGTTTATAACAATAACTCATAATAAAAACTATCATAATTTTCAATGCGAACTAACTTAACTTTAACCACATATTGAATAATTGAATAACGAGCAAATTTTGCATGTGCAGTAGTTAACGATAGAAGCTACAATAATTTCAATACAATCTCAACATTAAAATGTATTGTCTATTGGGTAAGTTTTACTGTGAATTAATAATCAGTTATCAGTCAATTTATATTTATTTATTTTTTTTAAAAAAAAATCAATTTTTGATCATTATATGCAGTTAGCATTTTCGAAATTTAAAAGAATAACTTCTATTCGTTGTGCATATATTATAGCATTAATTGGATTAAAATATAGATAATGTTAATAACACACATTAGTATGTCGCATGCCATGTATTGCTAGAATAGTAATGTTTATAACAATAACTCATGATAGAAACTATCATAATTTTCAATGCAAACTAACTTAACTTTAACTACATATTAAATAATTAGAATAATGAGCAAAGTTTCATATGCAGTAGTTAATGATAGAAGCTACAATAATTTTGATACAATCTCAACCTTAAAATGTATTGTCTATCAGGTAAGTTTTACTGTGAATTAATAATCAGTTATCAATCAATTTAGATTTATTTATTTTTTTTAAAAAATCGATTTTTGATCATTATATGAGGTTGCATTTTCAAAATTTAAAAGATCAACTTCTGTTCGTAGTGCATACATTATAGCATTAAAATTGGATTGAAATATAGATAACCTTAATAACACGTGTTAGTAAGTTGCATGCTGTGTATCGCTAGAATGGTAATGTTTATAACAATAACTCATAATAAAAACTATCATAATTTTCAATGCGAACTAACTTAACTTTAACCACATATTGAATAATTGAATAACGAGCAAATTTTGCATGTGCAGTAGTTAACGATAGAAGCTACAATAATTTCAATACAATCTCAACATTAAAATGTATTGTCTATTGGGTAAGTTTTACTGTGAATTAATAATCAGTTATCAGTCAATTTATATTTATTTATTTTTTTTAAAAAAAAATCAATTTTTGATCATTATATGCAGTTAGCATTTTCGAAATTTAAAAGAATAACTTCTATTCGTTGTGCATATATTATAGCATTAATTGGATTAAAATATAGATAATGTTAATAACACACATTAGTATGTCGCATGCCATGTATTGCTAGAATAGTAATGTTTATAACAATAACTCATGATAGAAACTATCATAATTTTCAATGCAAACTAACTTAACTTTAACTACATATTAAATAATTAGAATAATGAGCAAAGTTTCATATGCAGTAGTTAATGATAGAAGCTACAATAATTTTGATACAATCTCAACCTTAAAATGTATTGTCTATCAGGTAAGTTTTACTGTGAATTAATAATCAGTTATCAATCAATTTATATTTATTATTTTTTTTAAAAAAATCGATTTTTAATTATTATATGCAGTACGCATTTTCGAAATTAAAAGATCGACTTCTGTTTGTTGTGCATACATAATAGCATTAAAATTGGATTGAAATATAGTAAGTTGCATGCCGTGTATCGCTAGAATGGTAATGTTTATAACAATAACTCATGATAGAAACTATCATAATTTTCAATGTGAACTAATTAACTTTAACCACATATTGAATAATTGAATAATGAGCAAATTTTGCATGTGCAGTAGTTAACAATAAAAGCTACAATAATTTCGATACAATCTCAATATTAAAATGTATTTCTATTGGGTAAGTTATTCTGTGAATTAATAATCAGTTATCAGTAAATTTATATTTATCTATTTTTTTTTAAAAAAATCAATTTTTGATCATTATATGCAGTTAGCATTTTCGAAATTTAAAAGAACGACTTCTATTTGTTGTGTATATATTATAGCATTAATTGAATTGAATATAGATAACGTTAATAACACGCATTAGTATGTCATGCCATGTATCACTAGAATAGTAATGTTTATAACAATAACTCATGATAGAAACTATCATAATTTTAAATGCAAACTAACTTAACTTACATATTAAATAATTAGAATAATGAGCAAATTTTCATGTGCAGTAGTTAACGATAGAAGCTACAATAATTTTGATACAATCTCAATCTTAAAATGTATTGTCCATTAGGTAAGTTTTACTTTGAATTAATAATCAGTTATCAATCAATTTATATTTATTATTTTTTTTAAAAAAATCGATTTTTGCAGTACGCATTTTCGAAATTTAAAAGATCGACTTCTGTTCATTGTGCATACATTATAGCATTAAAATTGGATTGAAATATAGATAACATTAATAACATGCATTAGTAAGTCGTTTGCCGTTATCGCTAGAATGGTAATGTTTATAACAATAACTCATAATAGAAACTATCATAATTTTCAATATGAACTAACTTAACTTTAACCACATAGTAAATAATTAGAATAATGAGCAAATTTTACATGTGCAGTAGTTAATGATAGAAGCTACAATAATTTTGATACAATCTCATTCTTAAAATATATTGTCTATTGGGTAAGTTTTACTGTGAATTAATAATCAGTTATCAATCAATTTATATTTATTTATTTTTTTTAAAAAAAAATCAATTTTTGATCATCATATGCAGTTTGCATTTTCAAAATTTAAAAGATCAACTTATGTTCGTTGTGCATGCATTATATAAAATTGGATTGAAATATAGATAACATTAATAACACGGTTAGTAAGTCGCATGCTGTATATCACTAGAATGGGAATATTTTATAACAATAACTCATGATAGAAACTATCATAATTTTCAATGCTAACTAACTTATCTTTAACCACATATTGAATAATTAGAATAACGAGTAAACTTTTCATGTGCAGTAGTTAATGATAGAAGCTACAATAATTTAGATACAATCTCAACCTTAAAATGTATTGTTTATTGGGTAAGTTTGTAACAGAATTTATTATAGTAATTTATGTTAGAATTACGATAAATTTAATACAAACTAATTACCTTACTACCAATATAGTCCACAATAGCATAGTCTATAATTACATGCTGCATGTTACAGAATAACGAGCAAGGTTGGTAACAAAATTTTTTATAGTGACTAACAATGTGCTTAATACAAATTGGCTCGATTTAACAATATACTGTGATAATTGATTTCTGTTCGTTATGCACACATGGTAACATTAAAATTATGAACAATATTAATAATATGTGTTAGTAAGTCGCATATGTATATTGGCAGAATATTAATGTTTTTTTTTTTTTTTTTTAAATGTTAAAGGTGAGACCTTGCTTTTATCTTTATTAAATTTAATAGAAACTTTTTACAATACTGAAAGAAATTTCATTTTTTTAAATCTAATGCTAAGAATAAAAACTCAGACATATATCTAAGTAAACCTAAATACTTATCTGCGGCCTAAACCTACCAGAGTGGCCAAGGCTCACCTAGATTTGTGTATATGTAAGAATATCTGATGAAGGTGTAGAGAATTTGATCCATTTATATAACCAAGTTTCAATTTTTTGTAGTGAAATATCAAAGATGTGATTATGACTATCTTGTATATTTTTTGAAGAGTTGGATATAGAAAATGTACTAGAAAGAGAAGATGAAGCTTGGGAGTATAATGCTTGATTTTGAGATCTAGAAATGCAGTATGGGATCCAAATATTTGTATAAATTTGCTGATTGATATGAAGTAAGAGTGAAATAGTGAGAGAGCAGGCAGATTTAGAAGATGTAGTAAGTTCATATAGAGTAGAGATAATATCCAAAGGTATCAAACCAGATAAAGTAGAAAGCAAAGAAGGTTGGTTGGGAAGTTGATGAATTTGAAAGCTATTCAAGTTCATAATTTGAGTGTATAGGTTCTCAGCAGCTAAATTAGTGATTTCAAGTTTGTTAGGACTTAGTATATGAGCTAAGGAGTCTTTTATAAGTTGGAATAAAGGTTCAGAGGTAGGACAAATAATCCAGTGTAAGGGTTCACTTGCTTGTTGGCAGAGGTGACAGGTATTAGGGTAAGATGGATTTCTTCGATGAAGAATATGTGGAGCAGGGAGATCATCTAAAAGTATTTTAATTCTAAAAGATTTGAGTGTTGAAGAGTAAAAACTATGTGAATAGTTTGAAATTTTTTGGTTATTATTAATATATAACCAGGTAGCATTCCAGTTAATATATTGTGATATTGGTAGCCATTGTTGAAAACGATTTTGAGAGGACCAGAGAGCAAGTATATGTGCATGGCAAATAGTTCTAACACAGCGACGGATAGGAAGTTCAATAGAAAAATTATCAACAGAAAGAGTAAAATTGTGATTGTAAATGTTCTGTGAATCAAAAAGAAGGTATGGGGCAGTTTGATGACAGCGAGCTAGTTGATCAGCTTTGTTATTGAATTCATCATCTTGGTGTGCAATAACTTTATGAAAAGTAATATTAAGATTGTATGATCTAATAAAGTTTAATAAAGTATTCCAGATAGGCCAATAAGGTATATTAAAGGGTTTGGAGAGAGGCATAGTATGAATTAAGCTACTGTATTTGGATATTACAGATTGGGAATCTGTAAAGATTTGTATAGAACAGTTTCTAGGAGCAGTACTAATAGCTGATAAAACTGCTACTAGCTCAGCTTTAAAGGAACATGGCCAAAATTTGATTTGTGATTGGAAAGTATGTAAAATGTTCTGGTTATACAATTGTATCCAGCCAATACCCATAGAACACTGAGAATTGCCCAGATCAATAACAGAACCATCAGTATAAAATGTTAATTCTGTTAGATGACTATTGTAATGGCAAATTGATTGCAAGGTATCAAGTGCAGGGCTAGAGTGAAAGAAAGAAGGTATTTGTGCTATTGGTATAAGAAGATTTGGTAGTATTGGAATACTTGTTGGATTTCTTGCTGCAGTTGAAAAAATAAGGTCAAGGTAGTTGGCATTTAGGTTTACAGATTTGTCAGGATTAAGTCTTCCAAAAAATTTGGTGGCATGGCTTGTTGGAATAAGAATAGTACATTTGTTTGCAATAATGTTGGAATTGAGAGAGCAGCTAGAGCATGGAAATGTAATAATAGATGGTGTTGGGTATAATCGTGTAAATTGTGGCTGAATATTGCACTGCCAATGTGTGATAAGAGTATAATCTGAAGTACTAGATTGGCGACGTGCCTTGCCAATAACTATTTGATTATCAAATAGAGTAATGAGCCAAGGTTTAGTATATTTAGAGAAGTGTCCAGTAGTATAGCTGTAGTAGTTAGTTTGCGGTAAATTGAAGTGTGGGTAAATAGTACGTTCATATGCATGGCTTGTTGTTTGGTCTTCCAAAAAGGTAAACCACAAGGGAATTTTGCCTTTTGGAATTTTGTTAAGTCTGGGTGAAATATGTTTCCAGTCAAGCAAACATGAGTTGTCAAAGGAGGTGAGTTGATCGAGAAATAGAAGATGATGATGTCTAATTTGTTTTTTGAAGGTAGGATATTTAGAATGCGAAGATAGTATAGATTCAAGAGATATTGCTCCCTCTTTGATAGTAAATGGAATATTAAAGTTAGGATTAGAATTAATAGTCCATCCCAGATGTTTAAAAAGTTGAATAATTTTGAAATTAGTTGTATAGCGGTTAGGGCCATCTATAGTAGGATTAGGATGCGAAAAGATGCTAGTAGATGACCAAAGGTTATTTTGGATTTGCTGGATTCGAATATGAGTTGTAGTACCGAGTAGGTTGTTGTCATTTAAGCGTTTAATAAAGTTAGAGATATGGTGTTGGAGCTGTATATCCCAAATATTTTTAATATTATAAAGTTGAGGATGAAGGAGTGTACTAGTAGGAATAGTGCGACTTAGTTTGGCCTTGTGCTTGACTAGACCTATATGGTGCGAAAGAATCTTGTTACAAGCTGATCTGTTAATGACAATATTTTGTATACGATATTCCATAGTAGGAATTATAACAGTATTAATGATATATCGTGCTTGTGTATCAGTAATTTTTTTAGTTCTAGCAATATTGATAAGCTGAGAAGATTCTGTTATTAATAGGCATGTTTGCTTTGATTGTTTGTTGTCAAGTGTAAACCAGCATCCAAGGAATTTGAAAGGTTGATATGATGGCCATAGTGGAAGAGCATGGTTGTTAAAAATAATAGGGGTATAGTTATTAACTTTCAGATTAGTTGATAGAATGGATTTAGATGGATTAACTTGAATATTAGCCATAGTATAGAAAGATTCTGCAATAGAGATCATTCTAGTAAGTTCAGTTTGTGAAGAGGCAATCCACAGAGTATCATCCATATAGGCCAGGACAGAGCATTTTGTCTGGATTTTGTCAAATGTCTGATTTTTGAGGTTAGTCATCCAGGATGTACCGATTGAGTAACCAGGTGTATTTGTATGAATATGAGTAATTAAAGGATCATAATAAATTCTCCAAAGAAGAGGAGTAATAGTTTCGCCTTGATCTATACCATTCTGAACCTGATAAGGTGCAGTAAGGCCAAGATTAGTAATGACTTGGTTTTGTCTGTCAGTTAGTAAGTCCAGAAGAATATTGATTATACTAGATGGTAAATTAAGGCGAGTGAGAGAATGTTTAAAAAGTGTAAAGTTGACAGAATCATAAGCCTTGCTCATATCCTGAGACAATAGCCAAATTTCTTTGTGGTTACAATTTGCATCTTCAATTAGATTGTTTAGAATGTGAATGGGAATAGAAGTACTATTGTTTGGAAGTGCAACGTAGTTATAAGGAGATAGTATAGTATGTTTTGAAAAAACTTGGTTCAGTCTATTAGTAAGAATTTTTGTATAAAGTTTCCGAATGTGTTCAATAAGGCTAATAGGTCTTGTGAGATTTAGATTACCCTCAAAAGTGTTATTTTTTGGAATAGGAAAAATTCTTCCATGTTTCCAAAGTTTAGGAATACGGTTTTCAGAAAGGCATCGGTTAAACAAAGCAGTAAGTGTAGTAATACCATGAGAACCGAGGTGTTTGATCATTTCATAGCTAATTCCTGTAGGACCACAGGCTTTGCCATTTGGAAGTTTAGAGATTGTTTGAAGAACTTCTTCTTCTGTAATAGGGACAGTAAGAGAGGTATACCAGGCAGAATTGATATGAGAAAGAGGCTGATAATGTTGATGCCAGAAATTGTCAAAGAGAAATTGGTTAATAGGTCTGTGAGCAGTCCAATTATGGTAATGTGATTTGATATGCTGTTTGATTAAGCTAGGTTCTGTGACAAGTTGGTTATTAAGTTTAATATTCGAGAAGTGTATAGGGGGTTGGTACCGATCAAGAATGCTATTAATAGCTTGTTTAGGTTTGGAAGTTAGGGTTTCACAACGTTTTTCAGAGGCATGATTAATTTGTTGTCGAAGAAGAAGAGAGTATTCTAACTGGTATGCGTGATAGACTTGTTTCCAGACTTCATAGGCATGTTGAAGCCAGGATTGAGTACTAGCAGTATCGAGTGATAAAAGAGGGTCCAGATTGGCTTTAGTGTAGGAATTAATAGAAAGAATATGTGAGTTAATATGTGGAAGATAAGAATTTGGGTTATTTTTAATCTTTTTAATAAGTTGGCCAAGTTTTTTGAGTCCAGTATAAAGAGCAGTACAGTGTGGTGTATATTTATGGTTATAGCTGCGTTTGCGAGATATTTTGTTTGGAATTAATTGGATTGCTGCTTGTAGGATAGAGTGTTGAATTTTGTGCCAAGTAGTATCAATATTTTCATGAGTATTTACCGAAAGAGGGATATTGTGCTGCAAAAATAGCTGTGTAATACACTCTGAAA
The DNA here is from genome assembly GCA_003550325.1 of Gigaspora rosea. Taxonomy (NCBI): domain Eukaryota; kingdom Fungi; phylum Glomeromycota; class Glomeromycetes; order Diversisporales; family Gigasporaceae; genus Gigaspora; species Gigaspora rosea. The sequence goes on along the minus strand of QKWP01000006.1, from coordinate 418,794 downwards.
ATTCTGTCCACTGGTCTGTTGACATAGATTTGTAGTTAAATATTCTTCGACTAACACCAGTATGCATACGAGGGGGTTTGCTATAAGCATTAGGAAATGTCCAGGAAGAAAAAAGAATAGAATGATCACTAAGAGTGCTAGTTTGACTATTATCAAGATCATATGAAAGAATAAATTGTATATTAAATGAATCTGTCCATATATAGTCAATTCTACTATGAGCCAGATTGTTTGACCAAGTATAATGTGTATTGTTAAAATGGGCACCTATATCAAACATGTTTGTATGATGTAGAAAGTTGATAAGTTTGTATTTGGAAGAAGAAAAGCTTATAGTATTGTCTTGTGTATTAAAGTCCCCAAGAATAATAGGATGAATATTTAGTTGTCGAGCTTGTAAAATCCAGTTAATAACAGTATTCTGAGTATTATTTCTTTTAATAGTATCAGTTGAAGATAAATAAACAGAAATAACTCGTAACTTGATATTGCTTTTGAAGAAAAGGTCGAGTGCAACTGCGCCTCCTGGGTGCATAAGACAGCTATGAACGTGAGGCTTAAGGTAGTTACGGATCATAATAGCAGCACCTTCTATTGAACTATCAGCATTAGCCCAATAATATGTATACAAATTGTTGTTACAAAATGAGAGTTTGGTTTTGTGTGAAATTTTGGTTTCTGTAATACAAGCAATAGAAATATCGTGGTTAATGCAATAATCTTGCCATATTTGTCTCTTAGAAGCTGAGTTAAAACCTCTAACATTGTGGGTAGCGATATTAATATGTAAGTCACGAGTAGGTTGAAAGTTTGAAGATATTAAGGGGTTGCCATTTGTAGTTGGTGAACTGTTATAAGGTGATGAGGTAAGAGAAGGTATAGGATCAAAAAGGTCATCAATAGAAGCTGGCAATTGGAAATTGTTATTATTGTTAGAATGTGAGTTAGAAGAATAATTTGATTTGAGTGGAACGTCATCATAAAAACTTAGATCTTCAAAAGGTACAAAAAAGTGATTAGGTAAGAGGTGTTCATGTAATAAATATATATGTGCTTCTTCAAACACATAATCAATTCTGCTTTCTTTAAAAGAGATTCTGATATATTGTTTTTTATAAAACATAGGATATTCTTCTTGTAGATAGGTTAAAAAGGAGCCAACAGTTTGTGGTGAAGGTAAAGATTGTAATCTATGGTAGTATAAAAATTTGTTGTAGCATGTTGATGGTTCATAAATCTCGAGTAGATTAGGATGAAAATTGATATTTGTTCTTTCTATATTATTAGTAGGTAAGCTAGAATAATTGTCAGAATCGTCTAGTAACAATTCATATTCATTATATATCTCTTGTTCTTTAGGGTAGATAGAGCTGTATTGTTGTGTAGATAATAAAGAATGTGTATAATGCAAGTGTTGTATTTCAGTGTGGCATGCTGAAATGGTATTTGAAGTACTAGCATTATTATCTGGTAGCAATTTGTCATCAGGATAAGTTAGCACTAAATTGTTGGGGTTAGGAAGTAATATCTCAGAGGGAGATAATGATATGGGTTCTGAGATATTTGGTGCAATGTCTTCTACAGCGCTCACCGTATGCCCGGCTTGCACGGCTCCGCAAGATTCAGAAGTTCTCAGGTTAAGCGTTAGAGGACCGTCATAATCTAAATCTTCTGGGTAAGAATATTAATGTTTATATCAATAACTTATGATAAAACTATAATAATTTCAACACAAACTAATTTAACTTTAACTACATATCGAAATAAGTAGAATAACGAGCAAGTTTTGCATAAGATTTTTTTGCAGTAGTTATCGATAGAAGTAGTGATACGGACTGACCCCAGCCCATTGGCCGGGCAGACGGGTGGGCCAAGGGTCTACCCACGCCTTCACGAGCCAGGCAGGTTGACTAAGATAAGTTAGGATTTTAAGTCAAATCTATTTCTCAACCTTTTATCTTTTATCTGCTTTAATTTAACTAGAAGTCACCAATAGTCAATAAACTGGCCATCAATGAACTAATCCAAATTAATCTTTCTTGGTTCAATGGCTAAATAGAAGTTTTTCTGGCTGGCTAATTATTTTTACTTCTCATCAGACCGTTAAATGATTTTTAAAGACTTAGTTCTGCAGTTTACTTAATTGCTAATAATTACCGAATGATAAGTTACTAAGATAATTGATATAAGTTGCTAGAACTTTTGGTAAGTTGTCAAAATAGGATGAAATTAATTATATATTCGGCCAGAATTAAGTCAGAATCAAAGATAGTATAATATCAGAAAATTTCGGGATAGTAGACAGACAACCAATATAACCCACAGCATGGCGAGCAAGGTCGTCAAAAATTTTTTGAGGTATATAATTTGTTCAGTAAAATCACCAAAATTACCGTTAGCAGGTAGGAGATCTTATTATAGGCGTGTTTGGTGATTTTGGGTCAATTAAAAATTTTTTAATAATATGGTCGGCCCGGTCAACCAGCCCAAATAATTTTGTCAGCTGGCTCGGCCCAAGCATTTGGGTTCGGCCCGTATCACTAGATAGAAGCCACAATAATTTTGATACAATCTCAACCTTAAAATATATTGTCTGTTGGGTATGTTTGTAACAGAATTTATTATAGTAATCTGCAATAGAATTATGATAACTTCATTATAAGGTAAGTTTGTACCAAAATTTTTTATAATAATTCATAATAGAAATACAATAACTTCAATACAAACTAATTACCTTTTCATTATTACCAATATAAACCACAATAGCTTAACCCGTAATTACATGCAGCATATTACTGGAATAAGTAAATAAGATGGGTGGTGCGAATGCGCTACCTGTCGCACTAGTATATATTATATATATTATATTATATATAGGACCTGATATTTGCTCTACCCCCCACCTACCAAAAAATCGGGTGATAAATGGCACTCCCTTAACTATATACTATTTAAAATTTTTATGTTAACAAAATTATACTACCCTATGAAATTACCCAAACTTGCATAACACTAGCCACTAATGACACCTGACAAATATGAAAGTTAGAATAAAATGTACAACTTCATGCATGGCATAAATCATTTTTTATATTAACAATATAGTATTACTTTATTTGATTGATGCATTATAATATGAATATTTCGGATATAATCATTATTCTTTTATTTGAATAGGATCCAGTTATTAGATTTTGTTAAAGGATACAACCTTTCGGATAAAGAGTTATCCAGGTACGAGCATTAACTCCAATAAGATAATCACAAGTATGGTATTATAATGATTGGCAAGTTGTAACAACAATTAAACAAATTAAAAATTGTTACCGGTTTTTTTTTTTAAGTTTTTTTTTACATTTTGTGCTGCATATATTTATAATTTATGCTATATTACAAATCAGATTAGCATAAGAAATTGCTTATCTTTTTTTTTTATACTGCTAATACCGGACCCAGACAAGTTTGTGAACTTCAAACCGGACCCAGACCGAACCTATAATCATGTTTGAGTCCGGTTCTGGTTCAGTACTTTAGGTCGGGTCCGAGTCCAGGTTTGAAATTTCCAAAATTGATAGTTCAAGTCCAGGTTTAGCTGGACCCAAACTGGACCAGACCTGGACTTCGGAGCCCTAGTTACTATAATTGTTACTTTCCAGAGTAATGTTGTTACATAGCATCTAAAATAAACATAGTTTGCTTAAGGTTTAAAATGAATATATATCGGTTAATAAATTAGAATTTAATATTTAACAATTTCAATTATTTAAAAAAGTGGTATTTAGTTTCTGCGAATACCAAAACATGCCCAATCTCTATACAAATCTACCAAACAACAGGAATCAAATATAACAGTAATATATCTTAAATCAGCAAATAATTAATATAGCAAAGTTTCTTTAGTATAGTATTATGAATATTTTTTATATGTTTATATGATTTTTATACAAAATAATTGTATATTATTTTTATTGGCTATATATTATCCCTTAAACCGTTTGAAATTTAGGGCAAATTTGCCCTGAATTTTACTATAAAAATACTTCTGATCTATTTTTTTAAAAATTCAATATATTTAATTAAATTTTTTTTTAATAAAAATTAAAAATAAAGTTTATATTTTTATAAAATTTATATTTAAATTATAAGATAAAAAATTTAGCTTACTTATAAGCTAAAAATATACAAAGTTTAAAAAAAAATTTTAATTAAAAAAAAATTTACAATTCTTTGACAAACTTTTTAAATATTAATTTTAAACCTATAGTTTCTTAATAGAAATTATAGTTTAAATAAAGGATAACAACTTTTATTATTACAACCTTTATGATTTACTTGTAAAAATTAAGACTTATATTAGAAGTAAAAAAATTTTTTATAGACGGGAATATATAAACTTTTAAAAAATTTAAAGAAAAATTTTATAGTAAAAATTTCAAAACAATAACTTTAAGTTTTTATTACTCCTAAATTTTTTAATAAATTTAAAAAATTTTCTTAATAAACTTATTAGAATATATTTAAAAATATATTTTTTATTTAGAAAGCATATAGCTAAAATTAATATTTAAAATTTTATTTTAAAAATAAAATTTTTTAAAAAATTTCAGGGCAAATTTGCAGGAGAAACGGTTTAAGGGATAGTAAGTTGTCCTCCCCATTTATTTTACTAACCCTGAGTAGAAGTAGTTCGAACAAAAATCTACAGTTAAAATTGGTTAAGATGAAGGGGCACTCTGAAGACAGCCAAATATACTCGCTAACTATGAAGCCAAGAAAGGGTTAGTCCCTGGGCACAATTATAATAGGATGATATAGAACACCTATTGAAAAGCCACTTCACTCTTTTATAAAGATGTTAACAAATGTAATGATTAAAGCAGAATGGACATTCATTCAGGGTTCCAAAGACAAGACACATCAGGAACAGAAAAATAAGCAGTATTGGTCTATTTTCTGTGAAATGATGAAAAGTGGAATGAAGTTTAAAGATCACATGATTTGTTCAAATACTTGTCAACTTTTTGTGTTAAGATGTATTAGCAAGCAGCTACTGGTTCTGAAAAACTTATAGCAAAGAAATTCTGATATATATAAAGAAGCAAAATGTTTAAGATGCAATAAAGAGAAAGAGACTGTTGAACATTTGGTTAGTTGTGAGTCAGTGCTAAATCACATGAGAGAAATTGAAGAGCTAGCGGCTAAGAAGACATCAAGGACTAGGAAAAAAATAGATGATAACTTCATAGTACCAAAGTTCTTACAAGTACAATAGAAAGGAGATGTTACAGAAAAACAAGAAAGAAGAGGAAGACTTATCTGAGGACTAGTTACGATAGAAGATTGGTTAAATCTAAGACAGCTCTTTCTGTCAGAGTGACAGCAAGAAAGTTTTTCATATTACTGGATATATTGGATAAAATTGATGCATGTTTGAGTATGGAAAGTAAGATGCAAAAAGGTAAAGAATTGGGAGAAAGAGCAAGGCATCTGTTTGAACACAAGAATGACAAAGGAAGATAAAAAGAAGCAAAAATGAAAACAAAGGAAAAAGATACAGAAGGGAGAAAAGAACAAAAGAAGAATATAGAGAGAGCAGAAAGTGATTGGGATAGAATCTTTAATATAAGCAAAGAAGCAGTTACATGCTGGATCCTGAATGGACAGCAAGAGGAGCGGTGGAGAAATTGAGGAAGGCAGTTCTGTATGGCTGTAGAAACCATCCAAGGATACATTATGGACTTTATGCAAAAGCCATAATGCAAGGTAAAATTCTACTATAGCAGGTCGCACATAGGTACTCATAGAGCAACTTGGTGAGTCATTATTTGTAGTATAGAAAAGTAAAACTCACAATTATGTAAAACATATATTTTTTGGGTAAAATTCCTAATAAAAATGATGGCATGACGGCTGAAAAAAAAAAAATTAAAATAAAATCATAAATTTTATGTTTAATTAAACAGTGTACTGGTATGTGCAAGCATACTTGTATAATCTTGCTTATATAAACATGCTAAGTTTGCTTTATTATTAAAACAGATACTGTACATTCCAAGTACAAGTCAAACTACTCAAACAAATTAATATCATAGAATATTTATCCTGATCAATGACTTTGATTCCTAATACAGAACTATAATTGAAATGGATAAATGTAAGGCATTTATTTATTACAAAAGACCAGCTGTGATAAAAAAAAATAGGAATACTAATATAAAGTATAATCTTGTAATTTATTTGATATAAAGGAATTGATATTCATTAATAATTTTTCGATTGAAATTTTTAGTTTCTAATTTCACAACATTATTGTCAAACCACTCATGCAAAAGATTCAATGACTTAGACAGATGCGTTGTTGCCCTTTTAATTACAACTATGTGTTTAACTTAGAGTACCGTTGTAACCATAATTTCAAAGGATCCGTACTTAAAAAAGTAGCAACGTATTTAGTGACCTATAGAAATATAAAGAATTAATACATATTAATTAGATAAATTATTAAATCAATATAAAAAATTATGGAAGTATGATATTTTTTGTAAAATTCTATATGAATAAAAAGTGATAAAATGTCAAATTTTACCATTGTAATAAATGAAAAATATTTCAACGTACATCATGTGCGTTTATTTACAAACGTAGAATGTTGGAATATCATGAATAAAACCTATAGCAGTATATTTTCGTACCCTAAAATCGAGGTAAAAAAAATCAGCTTAAAAAGAATAAATTAAATAAGATAAGAACCGGTTGATAAATAACTCTCTTCTTTTGTTAAAGCTTTTTGAAAACAAATTATATCACCATTTTGTATTTCTGATTGATCAAAAGAATGTTTGGGATTCATCTTTTCAATCATATTTGGTTTTATTTCCTATATTTTATTAAATAAATATGTCATTGCGATTAACTGAGCAAAAAAAAAAAAAAAAATCAAATATATATCCAAATACATCTTACTTCATATATTTTCACGTGTGTGTGGTGGAAATTCCTTTGCTTTACAAAGAGATGGAATAATATCACCAACTTTACGAAACTTTTCTATGTATAAATGACAGAGCCCTCTGTTTATATAGGAGTAAAGATTACATCTCATATTTTAATGAATTTATATAACAATTTTAAATTACATACTTTAGAGATTGCAAATCAGGGTCAAAGTACTTGACGAAAATCATTATAAGGGAACCTCGTGGGAACCATGCCTTAGTATTAAATAAACAACAATTAAATAATGAGCAAACATATTTAATAAGATATATAATAGATTTTTAAATATTAAGTACTACTTTGTCTTTAAATGGTCTATCCATCACATTCAAAAACAATTTCAATTCATTTTGTCTTTAGCATGTTTCTTGTGAACTTGTTCCATTGCTATTTATTACAAAAATGTTTTTAAGTTTATTATGAAATGATGAAAAGATAAGAACCATATTTTACATGACTTACTCAATGTAAGAAATTTGTCCACTATTGGAGTATCTGGCCTAACAGTTTTATTTTGTCGGTTTGTAAAAATCCAGAAACTTATTTTCTCCACTAGAATTCCAAATTTTTGAGCGATCATAGCCTTGAAAGCCCCATACGTCTCGCTTTTCAAAATCTTAAATTGTGAAACTTTGTCAAAATATGCGAGATCAAACCCTTGATGACACATAAATGTATCTTGAGTCGCAATCTAATGGTGGAATTTGAAAGTAAAATTTAAACTGCATAAATAATATAAATAATATAAATTTTTTACTAATTAACATAATGTTGTCACATAATTTACCTTAAAAGACAAAAATAAATGACTTTCTTCTATACGATAAGTGACCCCACGAATTCTTAATGCAAATGCTTCATCCGGTTCAATTTCTAATAATTTATTTAAATCTGCAAATGATTCATTAAATGTTTTCATCTTTAAATAAGTGATTCCACGATTATTCAATGCTGATGCAAAATTTGGTTCAATTTCCATTAAATCTACAAATGACTCTTCATTTCTACCCATTATATTACGTGTTGTTAATTTTGATTCAATTTCTGATGTACAATTATCTGTACAATTATCTGCAATCGTAATATTAATGCGAGGAGGTAAAATATGTGAAGTAATATTCTTATTTGGTGTCATAAATTTTAGCATAATATCTTCCCACAAAATTGGGTCAAGGATTTTTCGATAAGGTCGAACTTTATCAAAGATATCTTCACCAGATATTTGAAAATAACGAATTAAAGGAAAACAATTTTGAAGTGAATTTTTTAAAGCTAAAAAGTGCATTTCAGACCATTGATCGAGCTTGAGAGGCAGAGAAGGATTTTGTGCAATTCCCCATTTAATAACATAGTCCCAAATTTTTCCTTCATTCATTTGTAGATTTTCAAGTTTTAAGATATCAATTAAGATATTTTCTGAAAGATCGGGAAAATCATCTGAATCGAAAATAATGATTGGATTTTTTTCGATAATATTTGTGTAAAATTGTTGTAAATCTTTCAAATTATTATTCTTAAGACTAGCTTGATAAATAAAAGAAAAGTTGAGATGTAACCAGGAAGTATGATTCTCAATTAGAAATAACTGAATATGCTTAATCAATTCCTCAAGACCAAATTCACTAGAAGCAATTAAAAGTTTAAAAATATCCGAAGCGTCAATTGTTTCTAAAGAAATGATACCGTTATAAATATATCTACAGTACGTATATAAATATTGATTAATGTTTTAGAAATTTAATTTCTGTAAATATTACATATCATATTATATATTAATACTTACTTAATGATTACATCAAATACTTCAATGGAAACATTAGCTTGCTTTATTATCTTCAGATTATTGTCATTATACTGTAAGTGATTGCAGCAAATTTGTCTTTAAAATATAAGCATCGAGAACTTAGGATGTTTGAGTGTACTTTAAATGTATGAATATTTGGCTCTTGACCAACTTCGATAATAACATTGTATTCTTCATTATTTTTAAGAAGTTCATTTAAACTGCTAGAAAGTTGCTCGAAAAGTTTGGTTGTCATGATTTTTGTGAAAAAATGTGAAAAGGGCGAAAATCAATTTCGATTTGTTTTTTTATAAATTTTTAATTTTATATGATCAATCGAAAATCAAAACCATCTCCTTTATAGAGATCATACACTTACGTAGGAACCGATGTAAGTCCGGAGCGTAAAATTTAAAAAAATTTTTATTAACGAATAAAATTCTTTATTTATTTTATAACCTTTTATTTAATACCATCGCTATATTATTTAAATTCAAAGTTGATCTATGTTACTGTATTACTAATCAATAGCCGGTTTGTTGATCAAAATAGTCTTATAATCATGCATCACGCTGCGGACAAACAAAAATTGTACTTAATAAATCATAAATGTTCTTGAACTAATGTCCAGCGCTAATATAATTAAAAGAATACTTTACCTGGAAAACCAGAATTATGATTATAAAATACTTCATCTCTATTAAAGCGAACCTTATGAATCATTCTTTATCTAAATTAGGTCACGCAAAGTTAATTTTTCGTTTTGCATAACCCGCCGACCCAATTTTTCCAAAAAAAAATTTTTTTAAAATTACTATTGTGCCAATTATTCTATTTTTGCCATTTAATTTTTCGGAATTACCCGATAGGTCCGATAAAAACAAATCAATATTTTCTGATTCCATGTTATGCAAACCGAAGAATTAACTTTGCGTGACCTTAGATGTGAACATAATGTCAACATGAATTAATTTAGGCCACGCAAAGTTAATTTAAAATAAAAAAAAAATCCGACCCTCCGACCGGAATTTTGAGGTTATGCAAAACGAAAAATTAACTTTGCGTGGTCTTACTTTTATTAATATGCATTTATATATTTTGTCATAAAATGAATAGATAGATGAACCTCTCTTTGCTAGGCAGTCACACACATATATAACTGTTTTAACGTACGTACGCACGTTATGTACATATACAAAAAATATTATTATTCCACCAATTTTTTACCATATATATCAATAAGAAATTTTAATAATCGTGTAATAACGTGACATGCCAGATTTCTAATGTATACAGTAGAAATAAAGTGTCCTCAACTACGCTTCGGACAATGATACATATGTGGAAATTTAATTGGACAATCGGGTGACAACGATATTCCTTTTAAGAGAAGATATAATTTTTTATGCAAGGTCCTGCTCATATAGCTCAGTGGCCTAGGCGGTATGTAAGACCTAGGGTAAGACACCGAAGATCGGGAGTTCAATACCCAGGCAACAACTGTCCTTTTTAATTTTTAATAATTTTTCAATTTTAATTCGTGATCCGCCGATCAATGATACAAAATATGGAAATTAATTCTAGATCGTTCTATCAAAATTTGATTGGCTGACGATCATGCTTTTTGGCTAAATCCAGTACATACGTAACCTAGTAACTTTAGACACATTGTCTGTAGTTCCGTGACCAACAGTGATCAAGTCAGGATCAACCCTTTGTGCCAAAGTGAATGATCTTAAAAAGGGATAAGTTTTCTAATCTTACACTTTGTAATTGCACTAATTTTTTAATAATTGTCCGGAGCGAAGCGAAGGACTTATATTTCTGTGCGCTTTGATGACCGAAATTACGATTTTGATGCATTCATAATAGAAATATCAAAACTGTAGTTTCGGCATTTTCCGTCTATAACGCCCCTGAAAATGTGATCTGCAACATGCGTATTACCAGATTTTTCAGGACTTACCGAACGCTTGCGTCATGAGCTCCGGACTTATACCGGTTTCCGGTTCCTAGTTTTAGTTGGATTATAATATTTTGAAATTTCTGAATTATTAGCACCCATAGCTATTTATTTAAAGAAATTATGAATGATGGATCATATTTGATGGATCATTTCTGTATGTAATTGTTGTGACACATACTTACTCACCTTTTCACTATTTGCCAATTTCAATAATGATTGAAAATCATGGTCAAACATGGCATCGTTTCTTGATACAAGAGCAAGACCTTGATATCGACCTAATTTCAAGTTACTTTTATCATACCCATTTATTATAGGTTATTAGTTGGATAAGCATTATAATCCTATTTAACGAAGACAAGTTAATATATATAAATTAATAAATTAAATATAAAAAAGTATTATACCAATAAAAATGGTTGTAAGCGGCTTTTAGAGTCATCAAAGTTTTGAAGAATTTCACGAAGGATTTGAGATCCGTCTGGATATTCATCGAGAATTTTACTCAAACGATAAGTATATAGCTCACTGGATTTAAAGGTTTTGCCCTTCCCTAGTGTCTTTCGCCAAAATAAACATGAAAAGTACCGCGTGACTAAGTACCTAGCTTGACAAATAGATAAGTCAATTTTAAAATGCTATTTATAAACGTATTTATATTATATATAATATACGTGATTTATAGTTTTTATTATGTAAAAAAATCATGTTAACTGGGTCTCTTATACGGCATGTACGTTAAAAATGTAAAATATCTAAATTTTTTTCAAAATAGGTATAAAGCGACTACTTTTTATCAATTTATCCAATCGAAAACAATTATCACTAGTTTTATTTAAAATCAGAAATTTGGATACTAACTTCTAATTACCTTGCAGTTAATATTTGTATCAGAAGTTTTTGTCCGGAGTTTAGCTGGAGAGAACACTTAATTTATCTTCTTGATGCATTTAACCAAAAATAGTTTGCGCACTGTACGCATATGAGTTTTTTTTTTTGCATCATCAAATCATATCAGAAATTCACCTGTATATATTTGTAAATATAATAAAACATGCACCTTATGCAATTGTTGTTATATAGTATATTCTTTCACGTCTATATAATTACATAAGTCTAGGATATTTTCTAAAGATACTTCTTAATTTTTATAATATTTTAATAACTATATATTTATTTAGGAAAAAAAACTATTTATACACTACATATATGTACACGGTGTTGCTATCAAAAAAAGACCATGCGCCGAAATAGACTCAGGATAGTAAACTGAAGCAAAAGAATCAAGACGGGTCTAAATGGATATCGGATATAAGCCCACTTTCGTAATCATTTCCTTCATAATAAGTATAGTTAAAATTACCAGGCTCATTACATATAACTATACTTGCTTCTCGCGTATTAATGTTACTAACACCTCCAAAACCGTTCATCAAATGAATTGATGTTGTATTGGGTTCGTGTTCTGCCAATTCACATTTTGACTTACAAAAAACTTTTTAAAAAATGTATATTGTACTTTTATAATAAACTTCACACAAATTATAACTTACCCGAAGTATGGACATCTAAATCGACATCCTCTTCCAGTATGAATTTTTAGAACTTTCTATACAATCGATTAATGATTTTTTGCAGAGATCCGCAAGCTAAGTTCTCCATAACATATTAAAATCTGTATCTGTTATAATCCTCTTTTAATATAATACAAAAATTCTGAGGGAGCTAATAATACATTTTCCAAGAACACGTATTGCATCCTCTATTAAACTTACTGGGTTTATTTACTTGAGGATGTTATCAGAGTAATATATTTTTTCAGTACCATAGTGAGACTAAAAAGGTTTTGAGCATCATTTTCGGCATATTTTCTACTCCGCATAATAATTTTCTCAAGGGATAAATTTTTAGCTGACGATTTTGAAAAACGTTGCTGACAAGTTAATATGATTTCACCAAGATTTTCTAAAGCATCATTGATTGCCTTTTCTATTGTTTTTAGCCTTTTTTCGACTTTTATATTTTTAACAAATCAACATCCTTTTTAAATAATTCTTTCATAAATGATGTTGGATCATTATTATATCTAAGAGTTTTTTCAACATCATAGGCACCAAAACTCTGTTCATAAGCATAATGTGTAGGATTTCTAATTTTGCTCACCCAATTCTTCTTCAAATGCTAATACTTCTGAAATATATTGTTCTTGGGTAAACAATTGCTTTTGACTGATTTAGCAACATATTTGAAAAAATTACGTGGAAATATTTTCGCAAGAGAAGTATTATACTTGGTATATCATTAAAATATCTTAACAAATTTTCACGAAGACTATTAAGATTATTTTGTTATGAGGCCTTCCATTTTCTGTACTATCTTTTAATGTGGTAAAACTTTGAAACGTAAATATTGCTTAAAATGTATAAAAGTTTTAAGTATATTAATAAATTACAGTGTTATTAATAACATGGTATTATTAGCTAAAATCTTCAATTTTACCTTGAACTGATTTTGTAAATTATTAAAATCATTTTGCACGATAAAAAGATTATTGCACAACTCTTTAAGTCACTCTAAAGCTTGATTAAATTCAATTGCAAGCATTTTGGGACGAAAGATCATCGCATATTTGCTTGCAAGTGTCTTCAATTTCAATTTTAATCTTATTTATAACTGTTTTCTTAAAAAACAAATATATTTATTAATTTACCCAAGACACTCTTATCTGATATTTTAATACTATTAATCATTTGCGTGTCAAAATCATTTAAAACTTTCAATTTGTTTAAAGTTGCTGGTGTTGTAACTTTAGTCTAAAATATTCTATTAAACTTTAATCTTTCTTTTCCTTCTTTTGAATTGCTCTCATAAATCTATTATTACTTATAGCACGCCCACTTTCTATAGCCTGATTAAAAGAGTTAACTACATGTTGTTCTAGTTTTTGTTTCCTCTTTTATCATTGTGCGCATAAAAGTTTCCTTATCAATTTCTACTTTTTTCCATTCTTCATTTAATAACTCTTTACATTTTGACTCTGAAACAATGGTTTTGAATTCATCAGGTGTTTTATCTTTATACTATTTAAAAATTTCCCAATTGTCTCACCAATTTACATTTCTGCTGATTTTATTATCCAAGATTCTTTAGACTATCGTTGTTCTTTTGCATATATTGCTCTAAGTTTTTGTTTTTCAGCAACAAATACTTTATTTATATAAGTTTCACCTTCATCAATTATTAGTGCATCATATTAACTAGAAATTTTTCTTTAAAGTTAGCAATTGTTTGAGTGCACCCATTTTTCTGTTTCTTGAGTATGATATTGTTCAAAAACTATATCATTACCTTCATTTTATTGTCATTTAGCTATTTGTTCTACAATCAAACTTAATCATTTCTGTATAAGACTTTATTTTAGTGTCATTGTAGCTGTGAACTAAATTCTTCATTGCACTCCATTATTGTATTGTTTTAGAGTCTATAAAATGAAGAAATTACCACGAACATCGATTTCCTTCCAAACTGTCTTCATATGCGCAATAAATCCTTTTAGGAGACGTAAATTTAAAAAGACGTTATATTATACATAGAAAATATTTCTCAAATATATTGGCAATTCTTACCATGAATTTTTTTAAATATCAGAGATTCATGATTTTCACTTAGGATCAATGTGGAATCAAGTAATTCTTCTCAAAGTTTAGATAATTTTAACGGAAAAGTTTCATTCAATATCAAAAGGTAAAATATAGCACTTATTATTACAAAAACTAGGCGCTTGAGTTGCTCAAAGGGAGCTAGAAAAAATGAATATATTGTATTGTGTTGATATATTATATATTTAGAGATGAATAAGATTTTGTACTTATTTATTGACTGCTGATTATTGTTTTAAATTTAAACCATAATTCTATTATGTAAAAAGACATATTTTTAATGCGTTCATTTGGGAGTTTAGAATTAACCTGTTTGAAAATAATGGGAGTCTAAAAAGTTTTTTTCGTTAATTAAACAGTTCAAATTTATTTAGATTTTTTTGTAAATATTTGCTAGTAAATTATTTTGTAATTAAGCAGATTTATCTAAATTTTTTTGACTATAAGGCTCTGGGTGTTAATGTAAACCACAGAATTCAGTTGGTCTCGGCTTAACAAATGTTACGGGAGTAAGGTTAAGAAGTTTAAGGGTGATCGATGATCGATCAAATTAAGGTAGCAGATAATTTAGGTAACAAAGTATCATTGTGGCTCATAAATATTTCTGTAGTAACATCGGGTCTTGAGGTTGTTTTAGTAGCTTGGATTTCTTGTGAATAGTTTTTTTGTTGGTGGTTTAAATAACGTTATTTATATAATTCTTCTAAGGACTTATTGTAATCGTTTATATTATCAATGATTATCATGTGATTAAGGGCGGAATTAAATGATGCGGGTGATTAACTTACAATGAAATGGATTAATTGTTTGATAAATCAGGGTATTAAAGGTTTAATTAATTTACGTAAGGTCATTTGATCTTTTTATTTAATTTTGATATATTAAAATGGTGTTCAAAATTCGGGTTACAAAGTCAAAATTAAGGAAAAACTTTACTTAGTATAACAAGTTTTCTACGGCTCAAGGTAAATTCAATAAACGATTTATTATTATTATTTTGGGTAAACTGAAACTGCCTCAGAGTTAACAATTTTAGTATAACTTTATTACAAACTAATTTAAGTTTGATTATATATTATAATGGTAAGTTTTGTAATAGATTTTTTACAGTATTTTTATGTTGTATTTACGATAATTTTATTGGTTGACTCATTCTTTAAGTACATAAGCAATTAATTTTTTTTTTACAAAATATTGATTAGAATTATATTTTTTGGTACTATTTTTGTTTTGTCTTTATGAGTTAATTGAAATTATGTAATTCTGATTTATAATTTTGTGAGTTGTTTAATTTTTAGTAAGAATTTTTTTATATGTTAATTTGTTTTTTTTATTGTATAAAGTATATTTATTTTGTTGTAACTCAATAACTTTTATTACATACTGGATATCGTTGGAATAGAGTGAATTTTGTAATTAAGTTTCTTATGATATTTTGTTATTTGTATTTCTAAAATAAATTTCTTGTATGATTATTAAAATAGTTCTAAGTTTTTTTAATAATTTCTTGCAGTAATTTATAAGAAAAAGTATAATAGTGTAAATGTTGGCTACCATATTTGCGCATAATAGCAGGCCAGAGTGTTAATTCAGATTTTGACTTTTCAAAAAATTTAACTATTTTGCTCAAATAGCGCCCATGCACATCCCAAAATAATGCGCACTCTTTTTACTTAGATTCAAAATGCAAATGCTAAATTCATCTCAATCATGACAAAAATAAAAGGTTATCTTTACCAGGAACATAGTACAAGGTATGTAGATTATGGTTTACATTTTAGTTTTGCGTTCATCCACAAACTCTTGATTCTCATTGGATATAGAAATCGAATGATGCCGTAACTATATCAGTGAAGTTGCAGGTTTCGATTTGCCGAATTTTTAATTGACCAGCTACGGCTAGTTTAACTGAGTTACAACATGGCACATTGAGGATTTATGTCAACTAAGTAAATCAAAACTATAGTGCCACTTAATAATTTAAACTATCAAATTTTTTTGATCAGTGACATATATATATATATATATTGGTAATCTTATTAATGATGATACATAATTCACATACATTTTAAAATAAATATAATAAACTAAATTTTTATATATTACTTAGCAATCAAAAAAATATATATAATATATGAGTTTTTATATAACTTATTTGTAAAAAAAAATTTAGTATTTTTTAATTTAATATTTTTAAAAAAATTCAAAAATATTCAATTTTTAAAATTAAAAAATTACAAAAATTAATTTTTTAATATATTTAAAGCCCAACCAATCAAAATTAAATATTTTTTGTGTTACTATACCAGTAGCTTGGTGTAATCATTAAAAAAATGTGCAATATTTTAACTAATGTTATTATGTAAAAAAAGTTATAACAAAAAATAAAACATTAATTTAACTTAGTTTACTATATAAAAATTACTAGTTGATTTAGTAAATTTAATATCTATTTTAGGTTAAAAATGTTAAAAAATTTATAAATTTGTAAATTTTAAATATTTTAATTATGTATAAATATAAAAAATAATCCTTTTAACTTCTATTTTAAGCTGATATTAATTAAAATTTTATTAATTATAAATTAAAATTTTATTAATTATAAATTTTACTAACTTGATATATAGATATATTTTAGGTTAAAAATTATAATAGTTTTTATATTTATTAGTATTTAATTTATATTATACTAATTTAAAATTTTTAAAATTTATAAAAATTTTATTTTATATATAAAATATTATTAAAAACATTTTTGTCTTAGAAATGATATATAGTTTGCATAATAAAAAAAAATTAAAATTTAATAAAGATATAATTTAACTATATTGTTATAAGTCTATAAATCAACAAAGTAAAACATTTAATTAAAATACAATTTATTCATTTATTTAGCTTAATATTATAATATATATATTCCCAAAACTATAGTTTAAAATAAAATTATTAGATTTAATATTAGTTATAAAGTTTTTAAATTATTATAAAATATGACATATATCATAAGTAATAAGACTACCTATAACTATATATTAGATGTACAGATTTTATTTTACGTTTTTAGCAGTAGTTTCAATACCAATCAACTCTTTTCTATCTCAGTAACTAAGTTACAGAAGTATTTCTTAAATCATATATGGAAAACTAGAGGTAGAAGTTGAATCCAGATATATATTTATATCCGGATTAATCTGGATTTTAAATAAATCTGGATTCAATTTTTTGAATATCTGTATCTGGATATAATATAAATTCGGATATAATAAATAAATCCAGATATAAATATATATCCAGATATATATTTATATCTGGATATATATTTATATCCGAATATATATTAATATTTGGATATAAATATATCCAGATATATATTTATATCTGGATATATTTATATCCGGATATAAATATATATCCGGATATATCTAATCTATAGGATTTTTACAGGGCTATCTCCAAATTTCTGGGTCGGATGTGTCGGATATAGATATAGGTCAGTGTTTAGCCCTAGTTGTTAGTAGGTTTATTAGCAATTATACAAAAATCCTTCTTTTATATTACATTGTATGTACCTTCTATCCGGATATAAATATATATCCAAATATAAATAGATATCCGGATATAAATTTATATCCAGATATATATTTATATCAATTATACTTAATAATCAAAAGCATAATTACATATTTTATTACATTAGTATAATGAGGCACACTTGGGCACCAATAAGGTAGCCAAGTGGGTGAGACTTCAAAATTAGAAGGAGTAAAGTAATAGTAATATTGTAATCAATGTATATATAACTATAATTATTTCTAATAAAGTACTCATGAGTCTGTTAAAGAGAAAAAAAATATTTTATTATGATCTTTATACTGCATAATCTGTGTTATTGATACCATAATAGTCTTTAATCGCAAATGTATTAATAAAGTAATATAGATCCAGTCAAAATATTTTATACTATGTGCCCATTCACTTGTTTTTTCATCTTGTATGAAATACAAACCTCTCAAAGCAAAATTAGCTATACACCATCAAATATAAAATAATCTTATACTTTATTTCTTATTTTAAAACCAATGTTAAAAATTTTTAAACTAAAAAACAAGTTCATAAAATCATCACATACAAGATTTGCACAGCCCCATCATAATAAAAAGTATAAATACAATCTATTTTTTGTAAAATTTTTTTTGGGCACATGCAGGAATATATATCTGAGTGCACCACTTAGATAGCTCAATACTATATTTAAAAAGTTTTATAAAGATATTTTTTTATCTTAAAAGAAGATATAGCAGGTCATGAGTAGGCCACTAAACCAATAATCCAACTGGTACATAATCAAACAGTAATTTACAAAGTAATAATCAGAAGCAAATTGCTCAAAAAAGACAATGATCCAAGGCAGATCACTAAAAACGATTGAAAAGGATTAAAGCCCATATACATATATAGAAATTTACTATAAATATCCACTGTTATTTATTATAAAATATCAATTATTTTATACCTGTTATCTGTGATCTTCTACTTAAATAACTAATTATATAATGCATTTTATTATATGATTAATCACATCATAAATAATATATACTTTTTTATATTATTTTTATATAATACGACTTTAATATACATTTATAAACAATTTTTAGAAAAATACATCATGCTTTAATTACACTTGGCAATATCTACAGGTAGGAATAGCAAAGTCCTTAAGTCTGGAACTTTGGAACCTGGTTTTAGACCTGGTTTTTAAAAGACTAGATTCTAATTTAGGATTTAGGTCCATAGGTCCAAAATAGGTCCTAATATAGGGCTTAAAAAATATTAGTAATAAAATAGTAAACAAAAAATTTTAATTGGTTGAAAAGAGTTTGAAAAGTATTAGAACTAAGTCCAAGGACTTAATCCTATTGGTTGGGAATAAGTTTTAGGACTTATTATATGAGAACCTGGTCTTAGGTCGTGTAATAAGATTTACAAATCCTAGAACCAAAACCAGACTTGGACTGACTTTACCATCTCTACCTATAGGGTAAGCCAAGCAAACTCTATAGTTGCTCACTACAGCTATTGCCTCTGTATTACTCTATTTTTCTAGATGTCTAGCATGATTAACTATATTCAAATCTAACCCTAACTAAATTCTAATGCTATTATACAATTACACAAAACTTGCTAAATCAAAATACCAAATTGAATATCTTCAAAAGTACTAGAAAAAAATTTTAGTAATAAAAAATACTAGAAGAAATAATTTTAGCTATGACTAAAATAACAAAAAGAAATATAAAGATATTAGTATCCAAAAGTAAAAAAAAAAAAAAAAGGTACAAAAAAGACTATCTACTTGTATGAGTATGTACAGAGAATCAAAATCTATGCGATGAATGTTATATACAAAAAGAACAGTAGCAAAAATAAAAAAATTACAGAATTTGATAACTTCAATAACAAAAGAAATACAAGAAAAATTGTATGACTTTAAGCTAAAACTTATAAAAAAATATATTGATAATCAAGTAAACAACAAAAAATTGTTATAAATGAAAAAACTTGTATACTTGTCTGACAGAGAACAAAAAAAAACTATGCGATGAAAGCCACTAACAAAAAAAAATTCCAGAAAAAAACATTGTACTAATAATAAAAAAAAATGCTAAATAGCAGACTCTAACAATGAAAAACTGGAATGGTTTACATGATAAGAAAGAACATCCAAATCTCTTAAACATTGGTATTTAGAAAGTAAAAAAAGTAACAAAAGCTACAAATAAAAAAAAAACTATTTATATATACTTGACTAGCAGAAACCAAAAAAATTATGTGATGAAATCTACTAATGAAAAAAATACCAGAAAGAAATGTTGAGTAATGAAAAAAAAACACTGAAATAGTCAACTACAATAACAAAAAACTGGAATAGTTAACTCTGATAAGAAAAAACTACAAAAAATACTTAAAAGTACTCAAATATTAGTATTTAGGAATAGCAAATACTACAAACAAAGAAAAAAAACTATATACAGAAAACCAAAAAAAACTATATGATAAAAGCTACTAGTAAAAAGAACAGCACAGAAATACTGAAATTGATAACTCCACAATAACAAAAAAGCACTACCAAAGACAACAATTAGAACTATTACTATATTACTAAAGAAAAATTAGCATTAATACTGGGGAATTGCTATTTCCACATCTATTTCCACCATGGTTATACAAGATTTTCTATTTTTAGAATTCAAAATAATTTATGCACTTATGTTACACAAAGGCCCGGTGCATTTATTTTGCAAAAATAAATTTTGGTTACATGCTGTTTATGTTGTGTAACATTATACAAGTCAAATTTTGGTAACCTAATCCTGGGTCGGCTGGCATAATGCTGGTGGGCACTATTATAATAATGCCCCCAGCGAGGTTAGACATAATTCCGGCCCACTCTAATTCTAAAAACTAATTGTTCGAAGCAACATTCAATCACAGTACATATACTATATGCATATGTTGTGTAACCAGTATATGTATTGTGATTGGATTATTTAGGGTTAGAGTGGGCCAGAATTATGTTTAACCCTGCTGAGGGCATTATCATGATAGTGCCCACTAGCATTATGCTTAATGCCAGCTGACCCAGGGTTAGGTTACCAAAATTAGACTTGTATAACGTTACACAACATAAGCAGTGTGTAACCAAAATTTATTTTTGCAAAATCAATGCACAGGGCCTGTGTGTAACATAAGTGCATAAATTATTTTAATTCTAAAAATAGAAAATCTTGTGTAACTATAGTGGAAATAGCAATTCCTATAAAGAACTAAAAGACAAAAAAAAAGGATATAATAATTTATATTTAAATTGTGTAACCTGATCATAATAATACATATTTTTTTATTTTAAATTATTTTTTTATTTTAAATTATTTTTTTAGAAAAAATCTAAACAGTGCACTAGTGCACTCAGTACACCCCTATAAATTTAGTATAAAGATTAGGGTTAGGTTTAGGGTTAGAGTTAGGTTTAGGGTTAGGGTTAGGTTTAGGTTTAGAATTAGGTTTAGATTTAGATTTAGAGTTAGGGTTAAAATTTGGGTTGGGTTTAGGGTAAAATTGCGAGAGAAGCATTTTTGCTTAGTAACACAACAGGGGTAACCCTCGTAAAATTGCGAAATAGCTTAGTAATATAACAGGGGTTACCCAAGGGGTGCACTGAGTGCACGGTGCACTTTATAACAAATTCCATTTTTTTATTTTAAATAATTTTTTATTTTTTTTTTTTAACATTTTATAACCGAGACCTTGCTCTTTTCTTTTATTAAGTTGATAATTTATTACATGCAAAAGAGAAGTTAAAATAATATATTACAACTTTACGAGAAAAAGATGACTCAGGCTTCATGATGGCCTTCCGCTTCCAACAATCTTTACCCGAGGCCTAATTGTTAGCTGAACAGAATTATTATTATAATAACCCATCAGACTTTAAAATAAAAATTGTTAACATCAATAACCCTGTCCCAACTAACCGGCCCAGGTCACAGTATGTTAAACGAAAAGCAGTCATATAGTCCGAACTGCTTGATATAGAGCTTCTAGAATCTTCTTTTAGTAGTTTCTCCTTAAGTCTCGCACGTCTATGACGATTGTATTCAATACGGTAGGTGCTTTTCCTTTTTGGGAGCAGTAAACACTTCAGATCTTTTGGAGAGGGTACGCCAAATCACCCACTTTTTGAAAATTCTTGACAAACTAGCGACACCAAAAAATTCACTTGTAACTGTAGTAGAGACAGTGGTTCTTCCCGTGTAGTCCAATATCCATCAGAGAGCCGCCAAAGACTTCTCAATATGTAATGAGTGATAAACTCTAAGCTTGTCGGCAGGTAGTCTATGAACTTTACCTCTAAACGACAAGTGTCGGTTTTGTGGTGAGTGACAAACTCTAAGGCTGTTAGCAGATACTCAGTTAACTGTATCTCTAAATAACGGCTGCCGGTTGCATGTTTCCTTGGTTTTTCTACTGTTTCTTTGAGACTATTTTTCTGAAGTATTAGCATTTTTGTTGGTACAAGTGATCGGCGGATAGAGTTACGGAAGATCCATTTTAAATAATTTTTTATTTTAAATTATGTTTTATTTAAATTATTTATTTATTAAATTTTTATTTATTTTAACAATTTTACTAACTATAACTAGTGGTGATGATCACTAGTGTCATGTGACATATAAAATTACGTACATACGCAAAAATTTTAATTTATTATTACCGTTATTGCATTGATTTTATTTTTACATACATAAATATTACTCATTTTTAGACAATTGTAACTACCAAAAAAAATCGTCCTTGCAGAATTGGCTTTATTGGCTTTAATTATTCTATCAGTTATGCACAACTATACATACACTTATATATATCACTAAATTATAAGTAGGATGGCTTGTGTTGTTTCACTTATGCTTAGCAACACCTCATATCGGTTGATTTTTGGAATACCCTAAAAATTTTGGGGTTCAAATAATATATATAATAATCTGCATATATATATTATACTGTATGACGTAATACATGAAATAGTGATTATCAACTGATTAAATCAGTATCGTCATTACTAAAGCCGTTGCTTTGAATTTGGTGTTGTCGTCATTACCCAGCTTCGACATTGGTGCCTTGGTGAATTGTCATTTCGGCTTTGTCGTTGGTGCCTTGGTAAATTGTATGGTTATGGCTTCGTTGTTGGTGCCCTTGGTGATTGTGTGTTTTGGCTTCTTGTTTTTGATGCCTTGGTGAGTTGTATATCATCGCTTCGACTTCATTTTGGTGCCTTAGTGAATTTTATTTCATTTTGGCTTCGTTGTTGGTGTTTTGGTAAGCTGTGTGTCTTTTTTTTGTTGATGCTTTGGTAAATTGTATAGTTATCAAGTATATTGCTTAGGTTTTGCTTCTTTTATGTTGGTAGTAAAGTCTTCTTTTATGTTGGTAGTGGTGGTCTTAGTTGGCAAAGTCAGCTTCGTATAGTCATTTCGGCTTTGTCATTAGTGCCTTGGTAAGTCGTATGTCGTCGTTTCAGTTTCTCGACGTTGGTACCTTGGTGAGATTATCGCGTATGCTGTTTAGGTTTTGCTTCTTTATATTGGTCGGGTCTAATTCATAGGGGTTCTGATATGTGGGGTCATTTATACGGCAGTTTTACGGTAGTTAGTGGTTAAATGTAATTTTTTTTTAATAAAAAAGAATTTTTTGTCATACAAATTTCTTTTTTTAATAAAAATTTAAATCCATATGAGCTTATTTTTTTGAATAGTTTCGCAGGATCCTATTTAAGTTAATTGAGCCTAACTAAATCTGGTGCAGTTAAACATTAATTATATTTATTTTCAATCCATTAAAGAACGTTTTTTTCTTTGACAAATAAATGGTTTAATATTTGATCAAAGATTTCACGAGCAAGAAGTTGTATATTCATATTAAAAAAATTAATAATAAAAAAATAAAAAAGTTTTAAACATTCAAAGCTTTACTCATTTGTTTTTTTTTATACGAATTAATATAATTAATATAATGTAATATGTGTAGTATAATAATAGTTTAATAGAAAATAGAAAATAGACAAAGTAATAATAACAAAACCGTCAATAACCTGTAATTAAAATATATAGCGCAAACCCAAACCCAAGCTAAATATGTATCGCGAAACCCAAGTAAATATATATACTGTGAAACTCATACTAAATATATATCATGAAACCCAAGCTAAATACCAAATTGCTAATACTAAATGAAGCCCAAACTAAATATATATCGCAAGATCTAAACAAAACTAAATATGTGTCGCAAGATCTAAACAAAAGCTAATGCGCATCGTGAGATCTAAACAAACTAAAAAGTTAAACTTTGTAAAGTTTAAATTTTTAAAAAATTTAAAAAACAACTTTTAATTTAAAATTAACTTCTCTTACTTTTTATTAAATTCGATTCTTTCTAAAAAAACTCATGGGTTTTAAGGTAGGCTCATGGGTTTTACTATATTCTCTAGAAGAGACCACAAATTTGACATGTGATTTTGGTGTATGTTTTTTATTTACATCCAATCAACATGTGACTTTTTGCAAATCATTAAATATTTTGGTAACTAAATTAAGGTCCAATTTCATAAATCGACCGATATGTACAGAGTTTGCTTAGCTCATACTGTAGTCACTTGCTACGGCTGTCACCTCCGCTCTATTTCTATTTCCTAAACCATTCCTAACACTAACCCTAACTCTAACCCTAACTCTAACCCTAACTGCAACTCTAAAGCTAATTTTCTATCTTAACTATATCAAAAATCAAACACAAAACCTAACGTATGGAATATATATGAGGACGAAATTATTTCAGGTTCTAAAACCTGACATTAAAATTTGAAGACAAAATTGTTTTTGACCTATTTTACTTGAAAGACGAAATTATTTGATACTTTTTTTGAATAGATGAAATTATAAGGAACATATTTTATTTGCTCTTCCTTAAAAAAATTTTAATTTTCTCTAATAAAGACGAAATAGGCCTTTTTCAAAAATTAATTTTGGTGGCATCACTAGTACAGTCAGGCATATTACCAAAAAAAGGTAATGCAGATCGCACCTATTATGGTAAAGAAGTATAGATCAGATGATTCTAGATATTTCTGTCACGAAAATCACATGTTAATCAGCCAATCAAATTACAAATTCAAAAATGAAAAAAAATGCAATACGAAAAAAAAACGATAAAAAAAACTCAAATACAGAAATAAATTGAATTAAACCAATTTTTTAAACCACATCATAAGGCAAGTATATATATTTTTATTACTATTATTTATTATAGTATTTATTATAGTATTAGCCGCCATTACTAAAATTTTTTACAATAAAAATTTTTCAACTAATCCAAATAGCTTTCGATACACATTCGATATTACAGCATTAGCAAGATAAATATAGCAAGATATAAAATATATCCCTAGTTTTACAATATTCTAGCAAGACACAAAATTCCATCATAAAATATCAAAGATTCCGTTTAATAAATTAATTTTTGGCTTAGTTTAAAACAACCAAAATTTTACAATATAAATATATTGCAGGAGTTTCTAAATTTCATTTAACAAAAAAAAACATGTTATGACATGCTGAAATTTTGAGCCCTGTATCCTGGTTCCTGAGTTTCAAATAAAGGCTGTTACCAATAATCGTCTAACAATTGCTCAAAAGATACTTAAATAACTAATAACAGCCCATATTAATATACTGTACAGCATGGACCATAGTACCTCTCCACATTAAAGTGCCCTCTATAAAAATTTTTCGCAGTTGAATACAAGATACCTGGGTACTTTATAGAGTGAAATACCCGGGTATTACCTACGTAGCATATATCATTTTATGTAAAATATACCTCTTGTATAATACCCGGGTACTAACTTGGATTTTAGCTGTAAAATGTATCGTATCCGGGTACTATAGCCCACGCTGTACAGTAATTCTTAGCTTAATATTTTAAAAAAAAAAACATTAAAATGTTAGAAATAAAATTAACATAAAAAAAGACAAATATGTAGCTGCTAAATACATTTTGAAGTATCATTCAAGAAAAATGACTCAGGTAAGATTTCTAAACCTTAAATGCAAATACAAACTGAGTTGAGTTCGGACTTATAAAAGCACATTGTTAGCCAAAAGCTTATGAAAAAAAAAATACGGTGAAAGAACAGATTCAAATAACTATAAAATACAGAATTTGTCCTTTTTTTGGGTCTCATCTATTTCTATATGAAAGGCTAATCATGCTTGGATCTCCTATGATCACAAAACTATAAACGTTTTACTTTTCGTGTATTTAGCTATTAATCATAGATGGTGCCATAAAGGCTGTGAAAAGTCATCGAAATTTTGTCGAAAAGCATGATTGTGAACCAATCAAATTTCAATAGAACGATCTAGAATTGATTTCTATTTTTGGTAATGTGCCTGACTATAGTATGGAACGACAAATAAGTCAAACACAACGCGAAAAAAAATCTGATACCAACGATGAATGTATCCAGTAATGCATCAAAATACATAATAATAGTGACCTATTCTGAACCTGAAAAGAATTAGTATTGTACAAACACACAACTAAAAGCAAAAAAAAAAGAAATGAATGCTTAGCTATACAGTTAAGAAACCCAATTCTAAAGGTAATGCACTAGGACAAACTGAACAATACACAAGACAAAAATACCCTAGTAGCGCACTATCAACAAAAGAGACTTTAAACTGATAATACTAAAGACAAAAAAAATCCAGGTAATACGCCAAAAGAATATGGAAGAAAGAGCACCAAAGTGAATGATACTAATGATGGAAAAAAGAGAATAACACCAAACTAACAAAAGAAGAATAATTAGCGACATAAAGAAGCACCTATCAAAGCCAAATAAAAAAGCATGAAACTAAACTACTACCATCAAAAAATAAACTGCATCACAGAAATCCAAATTAGACAGCACCAATGACAAAAGGAAAGCACTGAACTAAAAAACACCAACGACAAAAGAACTGGACAGCACTAATGATGAGAGAAACTAAAAAAAGAACTAAAATAAATATTAGTATGTACTAAAATAATAAAAAAAAAAAATAAATAAAAAAAATTGAATCATTTATCTTTATACCTGCTCTGTATAACCAGTAAACATCACTACCAGTTATTTAAAGTAAATATCTTATTTTAAATTATTTTTTATTTTAATTTATATTTTTTTATTTTATTTTTTTATTTAAATTTTATTTTATTTTAAAATTTTTTATTTTAAATTTTTTTTTATTTTAAATTATTTTTTTTTTAAATTATTTTTTTATTGTATTTTAAATTATTTTTTTATTTTAAATTATTTTTATTTTAAATTATTTTTTTATTTTAAATTATTTTTTTATTTTAAATTATTTTTTTTATTTTAAATTATTTTTTATTTTAAATTATTTTTTTTATTTTAAATTATTTTTTTATTTTAATTATTTTTTTTATTTTAAATTATTTTTTTATTTTATTATATTTTTATTTTAAATTATTTATTTATTTAAATTTTTTTATTTTATTTTTTTATTTTAAATTATTTTTTATTTTTATATTTGCCATATAACCTTGAAATAACGCATTGGAAGTTATTTAGAACTTCAGCGAATTAGTCTTAATTTAGTCTGGAATTTGAGACCACACCTTTTTGCATTATTCTGCAGTTATATGCTATTTTTATTTTTACTTTTTTTATATGTTCATTTTACTGAGGACATTAAAGAGCAAGTGGGAGGGTTGATGTTAACTAAAAAATTAACTTCGAATAGTCTAAATAAAAAATATTAAATTAAGGGTAGAGTGGACGTAGATCATTTTTCATATGATCTACGTTGTATATTTGATTTTTACATAGTAAATAAAAATGCTTCTAATAAAACTTTTTAACATCTTAACCAATTTGTATCAAATTTATGTAATGTATAGTTTAATCCAGTGTTTTTATAATAGTGAAGATTTGCAATATATATTGCTTTAAAAAAAATTAACTTCACATATAATTAAAATATATAAGATTGCTATATATTTTTTCTGGATAGTACAAGAATTGCTAATTCTGATAGGTCGAATCATATGATGTTTATATAATATCATATGATTTTGGTTATACCAAGTTGATCTACAATCTATTTTATATGAATTTGGAAATATTAACACCCTACTCTTAAATTAAGAATTATTATTAATATCATCCAGGATAGTTTCACCAATTACCATTCATGATTATCATTGTAGGAGTTATTATTAAAGCCTGTGAATTTTGCGTTATTGGTGTTATAGTCATTGGTGATTGTAATTTCACTATTGTTTCACTTTTGTTAATGCTTTTAATTTCACTATGGTTTTCGCACTTGTAATTTCACTATGTATTTAATGTTCTTGGAAGTTGTGCTTTCGTTGTGGTTTTTAGTGTAGTTGGTGCTTGTGATTTCACTGTGGCTCTAGTGTCATTGAGGTTTGTGATTTCGCTGCGTCATTAGTACTTGAGGATTTGCCGTAGCTTTTTTCATTGTTGGTGCTTGTGATTTTGACTTGGCTTCAAGTGTGTTGGTATTTGTGATTTTACTATGGTTTGGTGTTTGTGGTTTCTTCATAGCTCTTTTTGTCATTAGTACTTGTGGTAGAGCTCTTTTCATCATAGGTACTTGTGATTTCGCATTGGTTTTCAATGTTGTGGTTTTTGGTATTGTTTATGCTTGTGATTTCGCTATAACTTTCTATGTCATTGGTTCTTGTGATTTCACTATAGTTTTCTGTGTTATTGGTCTTGATTTACCATAGATTAGGGATGTATTTTTGAAATTTTGATGCACTTTGATAATTCAAATGTATTTTGCATTAGAGGTTGGAACCAGTTTTAATAATTCGGGTTTATCACGTGAATTTTGTGATATTTTAGAATTTATTAAAATTTAATTGGATTAAATTCTAAAATATCACAAAATTTACGTGATAAACCCAAATTATTAAAACCGGTTCCAACCTCTATTTTGCACAACATAGGTAACTTAATAAAATAACCACTTTAATCTAATAATCATGAGGCCTAAAATAATCATGAGGCCTAAAGGTTAGGGTTAGGGTCAGTTTCATTAAGTTAAGTTTTGGAGGGGGTTTTGATTAACACTTTTAGAAGATTACTTTACCTTGTAATTATATATCAATTATGAATTTAGAATTGATTTTTATGAAACGTAACCCAATTCTTGTATAGCTCATATAGAATTATAAGATCATTCCTTACTTTAGAAAATGTGCTAACCATTTATACGGATTTGGGCAAGATTTTTAAAACTAATTTTATATTGCATATTTGCATATTGTAGTATGCTTGCAATTTGGTACTTGCAATTTGCAATTTGCAATTTGCAAATGGGCTTTTCTATATATCTCTGGCCAGATATATAGCTTAAATGTCTCTGGCCTTTTTGGCCAATTAAAAAACAGGAAAATCACATGATTAAAAGTTCATGTGTTGATCCGATTGCTAATGCAAAATCGGACGCGCATCGCCAGATCCAGATAGATAAGTACAGATCATCTTTGATCTGTTTTTTTTGTTTGTTTTTTTCCTTACCTTTGTTTTCTTCGCTTCCTTTGCTTTCTTCGTTTCTTTACTAACAAATTTTTTTTTTATTTAGCTTATTGTTATCTTTTGTCGTGCTGTTTCTGTCATTGCAGTTGGTGTCTCGTCATTGGTGTCGTCGTTAGATTTCCTCAGGGTTAAGCATCTTACAGGTGGTCATATAGGTGTTTATTGGTAGACTTTCATGTTTCTCTGGGGGTTGTCTTTCATTTTCTTCAATGTTTTTGTGGAGGGTGGTCTTATGTTCTCTTCTCTTCTTTGGCTATTTGGGATGTAGAATCGGCTAGTGAAGTGGTTCTCGCAAAGGTTCATTTTTTTTTTCTTTTTTTTTTTTTTATTTTCTTTAACCTGTTTTGGTTTTTTCTTTTAGGTTTGCCAAAATATAGAATCATCACCGTTCGTCATTGGTGTCTTCGTTGTTGGTGCCTCCTTTCGCCACTAATGTCGTTTGTTGGTGCCTCTGTCGTCGGTGATATCTTCTGTTGGTATTTCATACTGGCGTCATCATTTGTTGGCGCTCTTTTCATTTTTGGTAAGTCGTTCTTTAGGCCTTTTTCGTCATTGGTAAGTTCGTTCTTTGTTGCCCCTTTTTGTCGTTAGTTTTATTGGTGTCTTTTTTCGTCACCGTGCCGGTGCACATATCATGTCGAGTTGATTTAGTGGTGCCATGTCGTGTTATTTCGCTAGTGCCGTGTTGTACCAATGCCGCGTTATACTGTATTTTGCTAGTGTTGTTTCATATCGCCATATTGCCGTATCGGTATCACCGTATTGTAGTATTCGTGCCATGTCCATATTCTGCTAAAGGTCGTTTATATCATATTAGGGTTAGAGTTAGTGGAAGATAAAATGTGCCTAGGGTTAGGGTTAGAATTAAGTAGTAGCATGGAGATAGTGTAAGAGATAGTAGTTATTCAGGTTTAGTATTAGGTTAGATAGTACAGTAGTGCGAGTTTATGTAAGTTATTTGTTATAAATTATCATAAATTAATATGAAATAAATATAAAATAAATATAAGAAATAAATATAAAATCGTGTACCTGGTACTAGTAATTCTAAGATTCGAAGTTTTTGATCGGTTCGATCATGGGATGCATGACTAAATTAGGGGTGGCTAAAGCCAAAGGTGGTATATATGTTTTTGATTATTTAATTAAATTAGGGTAAGGGTTAGTTAGGGATTAGAGATGGGGCTTGGCTTAAAAGTAAAATTGGCTTCCCGACATTTTTATTAATGCTCCTAGACAGGTTTAGACACTCGATTTTTGTAATTTCACGTTTTTTACTTTTTTTTTGTTTTTGTCTTGTTGGGCCGATCCGTAAAGATCAAAATTTACGATTTGATTGGCTTTTTATCACGTGAACGCACCTGGCTTTAGACAACCCCCAAGTTAATAAAGTGTGGTCAGACTTCGGGTTACACAAACTCTTCCAATCACCTGATGCTTCGGAAAAGTGGGTCACGTGATTTTCGCTTATTTTGATTGGGCAATAGGCCAGAGACATATAGGCTATATATATCTGGCCAGAGATATATAGAAAAGCCCTTTGCAAATNTTTTTGTAATTTCACGTTTTTTACTTTTTTTTTGTTTTTGTCTTGTTGGGCCGATCCGTAAAGATCAAAATTTACGATTTGATTGGCTTTTTATCAGAGACATATAGGCTATATATATCTGGCCAGAGATATATAGAAAAGCCCTTTGCAAATATGCATATATTCCGCAACTTATAGTTTTAATTATGGGAAACTAACGTTAGCACAGTATTTATTTAAGTTTACGACATTTTTTGAATTACTTCAATATAAATTTGTATATAATTTTTTAAGCAATTACAAAATTTAATTTTTTCGAATCGAATTGTTTGCCGGGTAGATAGATTGATAATCACTGATCGTCAAAGACCATTTCGAGAGAATTTACAAGAAGCCTAAAGAATATTTTACTAGCTACTTGTGTCTGTATGAACTACGCAATCACAGACTAATAAAACTTAAGTGCATAAGTAAATATTAAGTATGTTACGTACGTACATACGTAAATTCAACGTCATATAGTGTAATTATTCATGGCACACGAATTAATCGAAAAAGTATACATTGTTATTTGAATTAGCATTTACCTAAAACAGTAATTTTTTAATCGTGTGAAATTTTTATTCAAATAAATGCTTTTGATTGGTCGTATCTGAAAATGAGACCTGAATGTGGGAAACGTAAGATAGGTAATTATTACATCATTCCTGCATTATTGCGACATTTCGATCATTCGCATTAATGTCGTCATTAATTGATCATAATACATAAAATATAAAACCACATCCCGAATAATCTATCTATAACTATCATTTTCTTTATAACTCAATTCTGGGTCTGCTCGCTTTAGCGTTTTTAATTTGTGTAGCTGAAAATGTGTCCTGAATGTGGGAAAACTAACAAAAATACGTGGATAGTTATGATGATTATCATGGTCAAGTACATTCGAATATCTATTATATAATATCATTTTTTAA
This sequence comes from Gigaspora rosea, assembly GCA_003550325.1. NCBI lineage: Eukaryota > Fungi > Glomeromycota > Glomeromycetes > Diversisporales > Gigasporaceae > Gigaspora > Gigaspora rosea. Next base: position 386,698 of record QKWP01000006.1, on the reverse strand, counting down.
CGCCTTTATTAACGCCCTTAAACAACTCAAAATCGTAAATGTGAAGTTTGCCAAATTTACTTTGGTTGTTTGATTACCAAATATTTACAAATTATTTTTGGCTAAAATTGTTCATGAATTTGAAAACGTTTAGTATAATGGTCTCGCAAGAATAAGTGCAAGAACAAGTGCAAGAACATGAAAAATGCTCCAAAATAGATAAAACCTTATGATTAATAATAAAATATAGTGAATAATATATTAGCAAATATCAAAAAAAAAATTACATTAAAAAAATGAATTTTCTGGAATTTTTAGTCGAAATTTTTCCACCAAAATTTTCTAATAATCAACTAATTTTCTTAGCGATTCGTATTTATAAGTCGATCTATCAACCAATAAAATCATGGAATGTGATCAATATGCTAAAACCAATATAGCAAGTTATTGTGCTTTAACGCTTTTTGATTAGTTATATAATGATCAAAATGTTAAGACTAATATATCGGTGAGCAAGTTATAATCAAGAATGTCATCACAATTCAACAATCAATATGGGAAAATATAAATATGAAGAAATGTATCAATAGTTGGTGAATGAGATGCTGTGAACGAAGTCACGGGACATCCATCTGTCACGAGATCACAACTCACACCCGTGACATCAAATGAGCGATTCGTAAGTATGAGAACTCATACAGAAGGATCACCAAAATTTCGGGTTGGAATATGTGAGAGTGCATCCGAATCATGATCGGCTGGATTGGAATTGATCAATTTTAACCAAGATCTTAAAAAATTTTACTAATAAATCATTAAGTAAAACATGCTCAGCTGAAAATTTTGCTATAGAAGCCGCTAACAATTATGGCTAAACGCTGACCTAGATCCGATACATCCAACCAGAAATTTGGAAATAGCCCTGTAAAAATCGGTATTTTGTGGTGAGTATTAACCTGAGTGGGTTAGTGCTGATTGGTAAGTATGATGTATTTGTATGGTAAATCTGGGTAATCAATTGAGTAATGTCAGTGGGAAATTTCGTAAGTACATATAATGTATTGCGATGGATATCGCTTAGTGACGAAATTATGAGGTCATAGATGTTGTTATTTAAGAAGAGAAAGTTGAGCTCGACACAAGTCTAGCTTTGTCATTAGTGCCCACCCACCTACCGCGGGGTAAAAAGCATTTAAGGTATTGGGGTGATAGGTATGATCGATAGCCCGGCTGTCCAGCTCGGATATCGAAGAAAGCGAGAGCTATTTTAGCGATGCTAGGAACTGACTGGGGACCACGTGAGCAGCGAGGAAAGATCCCATATAATGTTTTCCGTAGTTAGTATTATTATTGAACCAGGTGATCGAGTGACAAATACCAATACAAATTCTGTACAGTTCGTGGTCTTGTCATGTAATGAAGAATAATGAGGATCGAAAAGTATGAGCCTACACTATGATGAGGCACATTCTAATTTTCAGTTAATTTATTTTATTCTTTTTTTTTATTTTTATTTTTTTTGTCACGCTATGCTATAATGTGTTTATCTTATTGTACTTGACAACTGGCCGAATAGTAGGTGCAACGAATACAACAGATACTACAAATTTGTAGGGAGGGGGTAATTCAAGCACGAATAATCAGGTAGTAAAGAGAAAATGAACAAGTGAAGCGAAATAAGAAAGACTAAAACTCCACTTCTATGCCCACATAATATCTATCACATGTGCCTACCTGCATATTCATATAGCCTTAATCATATGAATACCTCACCTGCATCATAAAAACATATGCATATAACGATTGATTTATATAGACATCAATTTTATAACAATTCGTATATTGTATGCAACAAATGCCCTATAAGAAAAATGTACCATAAAGGTACTGTTAGCAGCGTAAAGGCATGGGTTTTGGTGGCACCGATTAAACCTGGACACTTTTTTTATAGAGATAGTGATCCTCGTGATAATAACCCTAGTGTGACTTCGTCAACGCCTAGGGCTATTTTCGTACAATAGATAAATATAGACCAAATCACAACTATTAAGTTTTTAACTTCCAAAAACAACATTTATAAAAAAAACTTTCTAAACTTAAAATATCCGTAGACTATAATCTTTTAATTATGCCTTAAACTTAATATACATATATAAACAAGTAATTCGCTCCCCGCAATTTAGCTGCACCTCTAGTTATACAGTACTAAATACATATATACGTATGATTATGTACAGTACTGGTATAATAAAATTTAAATTAAATCGATCATTCATTGATCGATATGAAATCGTGTAACCTGGATGATTTTTAGTGAAATCATCCAGGATGGTGGTTAGAATTGTTCTTAAATTAAATAATAACTAAAATAATTATATTAGTAAGTTTAAATAATTTACTGTAATATTTAATTAAATATTAATACAATAAACTGCCTTTATTAATTTGATATCTTAAATATTTATTTATTAAAATAGATTTAAATATAATATTAGTTGTAATATAGACTAAGATTAGGAAAAAATTTTAAAATATAACTATTAAAGCAACTTTATTATATAAGGAATATTCGTATTGTAGTACTGTACACTAAAAAAATTTGGACATAATTTCTATGGTGGCGGTACATTAGGAAGTGCACAATCAGAATTTGCTGGCCATTCACATCTTTTGTAGTATGTATTCCATTGCAAATCATCAGGGCAATCAAACAGATATGCTACACCATTAGAGCATTGATAGAATGTTTTACAATCCTCAGGATTACGATAAAGTCCATTAGGGTTGCTCTCATCATTTTCCTCTGGACACGTAAAACCTAAAATAAATTTTTACATATTTCCAAAGAAATAATTAGTTAAGATTCTAAATTATAATTAGAAATTTTTTACAAAAAATTATTGTAACGTCACCGAAAACGAAAATAGTATATAATGGCATCATAATAAACATGATGATTATAGATTTTCTGATGAATTTCATCTTGTTAAGAATTTTTATTATTTAATTATAAAAAATTTTGTATTTAATAGATTTATGGATTTTTGAAAATATGAACTTTTTTATTCTTTATACAAAACAGATAAATGTAAGTCATATTTATCATTTTATCGAAAAAAAGAAATCTCATTTTTCAAATTGTTTTAGTGCTGTTATGATTTGTTTATGCATTGGGCTGTGTGAGGTTGACGTGGCAGTTCTGAATTCTCTCAAGTGTTAAATTAAATAAACTTTTAAAATGTATAGCAGCCCTAGCTGTCACAATCAATAAAAAAAGAGAAGTGTCTAAGAGTTTCCTAATTAAATTATGAGTAGCGTAATAATTACGATATGTATTCATTAATTTTTCTCAAATTTTGCCTCAATGAGTGACGCAATTATGCCTACTACACAGTTGTGACTGGATTGCTCTCCAAACCAGTCGTGACGTATGATGCAGTTATGTGAAGGAAATACCTCACGCCTTCATATATTTTTGGTTCTAAAGTTTGATATTTTTGTTATAAATTGGTAAAAGATTCGAGACCATTGAAGAAACATCTGCCCTAATACAACAACCAAGCCGAACGAGATGATGTTAGAAAGTTGAAAAATATAGATATATATTTGTGAAAATTGAAAATGAAACCGTCCTTATGCCTAAGCCTTAAGAAGAAATTCGTGCAGGCTGAGTTTAGACCAAACCGAAACCACGTAAATAAAATGAAGCACATGTTCTCAACTCCAGACCGATACAAAGTCTAAGATTGACCCAAATTATGTTCAAGCTGGTGAAAAAAAAAAATTATTTATTTTATTTTTTATTTTTATTTTTTTTTTTTGACCAAGTAAAAATGGACGTGACGCAGATTAAAGGGTGATCACGACTATAATTGTGTAGGCAAACCCTTGTTTCGACTTTTGCCAAAAATTTTAAAAAGACAAAATGCGAAACATAAAACTGGCGAAACATTGTTAACAATGGCGAAACATGGTCCAAATGGGAAACATAGCAAAATGACGAAACATTGAAAAACAGGTAAAATATATCAAAACATGAAAAATTAAGAATTGATTTATTATGAACAGCCCTAGCATTGCTCACAAAAAAAAAAGTAGTTTGCATCATAGTTAAAGCTCTGAAGCACAATAATGATAAATTATTATTTAAAAGCTTCGTTATTGGTTCTGCGCTTTTATTATGACGTAGGCTACTTTTTTTTTTTTTTTTGTGACTGTTAAATATTATGCAGCTTTATAAGCAATTTGTAGTTAAGGAAAGCTGTTGACCAATTAAATATGATGATGATTTACAATTACGCCGCGGTTTAATAAACGGTTTCATAAGCACTTATAAGCGGATTATAGTCAAGGCAATTACGATCTAATGTCACGGGTTGATTTGTGACCCCGGGATTTTGTGGGATCATAATGTGGCATGATTGTTAATTGCGTAATGCATAAAATTAAGGGAAAGCTATGATGGGCACAATACAGTCTGAGTTAGGATTAGAGTAAGTGTATTTTAGTAATGCCGGTCACTGTTGTGCCCATAAGCACGTGAGATGTTGAGCCCGTAGCATCTCTAAAATTAATTTAAAAAAATCATAGTTGCGAGTAACCGGATAATATGGAGATAATCTTGTATTATAAAAAGAGTTAAAAGAGTTGAAATTAACTAATGAAATAATGACGAATAACGATCGATTAGTAAAGCTTGAATATAAACGGCTCAAGTATACACTGAGTGATTTACCTTGTGGTCGTTGAGAAGGAGACGTTGAAATGAAGGTGGAAAAGACCTTAACGATACTCCGATTAGACAATATAGCCAAGTGAGTGAATTCGAAAGGTAAAGTTAACAAAGGCCCCGTATACATAATCTCACCCGACACTAAATATACATTAATATTTGAAAATATTCGTTTATTTATGCAAATTTAGTCTAGATCAGATATTAAGTATTTAGGCAAGCATGTTATAATTTAGGAGAATTTTCATATTGAAAATCATTACATATAAGGGCCTAATTTTGATAAATATTACAATTGAGGACTTAAATAATTAGATCTATCAGTAAGTTTTTTGACATTGAAATTATATACTTTTAGGCAGTTAAAGTATTGCTTTTTACTTAGTATTGCATTTATTTTCTTAACGTCTTCATGTAAAAATTGTAACTACTTTAGCCAATTTTTAAAAGTAATTTAATTTTCTGTACAAATATAAATGAGTTTTGCGGTTCTAAATATCTTCGATTAACGCATAGTAACCTTCACAAAGTGTGAAACTAGTAGGATAGACTTATTAGTTTAGAACCAAATAAACATTATGATATTGATAAATATCGAGCTTAACCTAGTCGAGGTTAAAAGAAAGGTCATTAAGCGAAAGAATATAAAGTGTATAAAGTAGTACATATATACAGTGATGATGTTCAAAGTTACTTTGGCCCTTGATTGTAAAATTTTTCGAAATTTGGCCGTTATAATGATTGGTGCCGTAATTCAAATTGTGAAATGTAGTATGTAGTAATTATTTACTACAAAAAGTAGTAATTGTAGTAATATTTACTACATTATGTAGTAATTATTATTACATGTAGTAAACATTATTACATGTAGTAATGTAGTAATTGTAGTAATATTTACTCATCATGTAATAATTATTATTACATGTAGTAAACATTATTATATGTAGTAATGTAGTAATTGTAGTAATATTTACTCATCATGTAGTAATTATTATTACATGTAGTAAACATTATTACATGTAGTAATATATATTATATTTAGTAATTATTTTTATATGTAACGATACTTTATTCAATGTGCAATTGACTAATTCAAATATTATTTGACTATCACAGCTGCGGAATACATTAGTAGTAATGTAATCGAACCTTTGAACCTGGAGTCATATGATATTAAATAAACAATTGATTATAGGGATATATCAGTTAGATCAGTAAAGTTTATGCATACAGAGTTTATTAGAGTTGGCAATCAAACCTGAAATCATATAGTTGGGTAATAAGTTATATCAGTTAGCTCAGTAGAGTTTTATGCATGCAAAGAATTATTTGCAATATTTATAATTATCAGTATGCATTGGTATATAATAGTAAAAAATCACATACGTATAAGCATAAATATAGGAATAAGGAAATAAGTTAAAATAAGTACTTTTTGCAAGATAATATAAATAAACCTCATCATTGTTGGTGACCGTGAGTTGTGTTTAAAGGTGTGAGTTGTGATTGAAAGTGTAAATTGTAAAGGAATAAAAGTTGAAGTTAATGTAGTAAATAATATTATATTAGTATATATTATTACATGTAGTAATAATGCTACATTACTACATAATTACTATATATAAATAACTAATATTATATTGCTACATATTACTACATGTAGTAATAATACTACATTACTACATAATTACTACATATAAATAACTAAGATTATATTACTACATATTACTACATGTAGTAATAATGCTACATTACTACATAATTACTACACCTAAATAACTAATATTATATTACTACATATTACTACATGTAGTAAATAAAACTACATAACTACATAATTATTACAATTAAGGTTTTAAAAAATGGCATGTAAAAATATATGTAGTAAATATAATTGTAGTAATTGGCTATTTACGGCGCCATTTACTAGTTGCCATCGCTATGGACACCTTGCTGCATACTGTCCTAAACAAGCCCCCAAGAGAAATATCTGCAAAACCTGCTCTCAACCCGGCCACTTGTATAAGGACTGCCCCGATAACCTATGTTATCAATGTAGAGAATATGGTCACATTGGTGCCAACTGCCCCCAAATGATCCAGATTTTAGAGAACCAACAATATCAATGTGGTTGTCAACTTCAGGAAGAAAATGCCAATCGACTACACCATTTTTCCTCTTTTAGGGTTAACCATTGCTGTAAATGCAAGGTACCCAAAAGACCAGAAGAAACAGGCTTTTGAGCAAACCTTAATTTGCAAAGGATGTTGAATTGACTTCCACCAAGACCTAGATCCAGAAGACCCATGAAGTATAGAGTTCTTTACCAATGGTGAAGGCTGAGGAACGCTAACAAAATGTAATCTCTGTAAAGAACAAGGCATTAGATCCAAAATGATTAAACTAGACTCTATCCGAGAGGATACTCGGTTCTGCAATCTTGAATGCTTGTATGCATATAAAGCTGCTAAGGATGTAGAATGGAATCCCAACTACAACCTATGGACTCGAGTATGTCACTATACTGAATCCACCAGAAATGCCGGACATTCATATGACCTTAACTAAAGCTGAATTTATCGACTCACCCAAATACAGATTGGAGAAAGTAATGAAGACCTCGCTCATGCTCTTGAACCCCAAATAGCTGACCTATCCAACCAGGACTATACCTATAATGAAGTCAATGTTATNTACTACATGTAGTAAATAAAACTACATAACTACATAATTATTACAATTAAGGTTTTAAAAAATGGTATGTAAAAATATATGTAGTAAATATAATTGTAGTAATTGGCTATTTACGGCGCCATTCACTAGGCCGTTATATGTAATTATTTTTACTTTGGCACTTACTTTGGGGCAAATCTTACGTTTTTGATACTCCTGCACTTACTTTTTTGATACTCCTGTATGTACCCCAAAATTACTTTACTTTTTTGATACTGATCTGCATATATACACGTGACTTGTGTTACACAAAGGCCCAGTGCATTGTTTTTGCAAAATAATTTTTGGTTACACGCCACTAATGTCGTGTAACGTTACACTAGTCTAATTTTGCCCGGCATTAAGCTTAATGCTGGTGGGCACTATCATGATAATGCCCCTGGCGGGGTTAGACACAATTCCGGCCCACCCTAACCCTAAATCTAGTGGTACCCTAACCCTAAATCTAGTGGTACCCTAACCCGGCATTAAGCTTAATGCTGGTGGGCACTATCATGATAATGCCCCGGCGGGTTAAACATAATTCCGGCCCACCCTAACCCTAATCTAGGAAGGGTTCCTAGATTTAGGGTTAGGGTGGGCCGGAATTATGTCTAACCCCGCCGAGGCATTATCATGATAGTGCCCACCAGCATTAAGATTAATGCCTGGCAAAATTAAACTTGTGTAACGTTACACGACATTAGCGGCGTGTAACCTTTGCAAAAATAATGCACTGGGCCTTTGTGTAACACAAGTCACGTGTATATATGCAGATCGGTATCAAAAAAAGTAAAGTAATTTTGGGGTACATACAGGAGTATCAAAAAAGTAAGTGCAGGAGTATCAAAAAAGTAAGTGCAGGAGTATCAAAAACGTAAGATTTGCTACTTTGGGGGTCGTCTAAAGCCATGTACCCACGTGACATTTTTGTGCCAAAAAACAAAAAAAAGCAAGTACATAAAAATGGCAGTCCAAACCTGTCTTGGGCCATTAATAAAAAATGCCGGGAAGGCAATTTTACCTATATGTCTATCCTAACCCCAACCCCGACCCTAATGCTTAATTAAAATTCCAGAAAATCACGTGGTACATGGCTTTAGCCATCATTTCCAGGCCTTATATGTAAATCCCTCTATACTTTATTTCTTCTTCGTCTTATATATTACTTTATTTTTAATTTTTTTCATTGTTTTTAATTTTATTTCATTTATTTCATTTTTTTCATTGTTTTTAATTTTATTTCTTTTTTTTTTATTCATTTTTTTTTACAAATTAATTTCTTAGCTAAGTTTTTTTTTTTTTATTAATCAATTAATGGATACCGATTTTAAAATTATGTATGTTATTTTTTAATTTACGAATGACTTATGCCAATAAATAAGTGAAAAATGGCGCGGAACACATGTATTTACAGTTACATAAATAAAGTTATTATGTGATCGTAGTATATATTATGGACTGAACGATTTGGGCCTGTTTTAATTTATTGACCGTGGACTGTTTAGACCGGTTCAAAAGACTGGTTCGGACTACGTTCCCTGCCGGACCGTAACATCCCTACTTCCACTCGAATTTTGAAGGTTATGAGTTGTTTTGATTGAGGACAAATTTGGAGATGCTTAAATACATTTTGCTGCAATTTTCGAATATATATAATGTATTTATGATATCTTCTTATATAGTAGATCTATTATGTATGTTATACGGTATCCGTCATATCTATTATATCGATTATATATGTTATATCTGTTATATATGGTATATCGATATCAATTATATATGATAGAACGATTCTATCAGATTTGGTACATCTTGATCTACATATTTTAGGAAAAAATTATTGAGTCAAAATTCCTTTCACAACGTCGTACATACGTATGACGAGTATGATTTACTGGCAAATTAATGTGTGCGTACAATTATGAAGTTGATTGGATATTCCTCATTCTATATTTATTTCAAGTTGATGCAAGCCAACAAAACGAGCAGGATAATCCGATTAGACAATCGGGATATTATTAAAAAATATTGATATCCAAATTTCGATAATAAAGGTAATAAATTTTGTCCTACGTGACTTTATTTGTTATTTAATATTTCTTTATTAAATAAAATTCCTTATTTAATTATTTTTTTAATTAACGTAGAATACAGTTTGTTTGCATAGGTTTGTTCTAATTCGGTACTCTGTACTTTTCTTGTACGATGGTTGTTTGTGGTTGTTTTACATATTTGGTTTTTTCCTTTTTTTTTTTTTTGGATTTTTTTTTTTTTATATTATTTTAATTAATTATTAAAATAAATAAAATTTTTCCTTAGTTACGTGAAAATACTTGATCAAAGATCAACCTGTCTTTGCCTTGTATGCTCTCCTTTAGGAATCAGATCATGCCAAATTAGCCTAAAAAATTCTTTACGTTTTTATATACTCTATCCCTATAAGAAAAATGGACCGTAAAGGTATGGGTTTGCTGAGTAAAGGCACGGGTTTTGGTGGCACGGATTAAACCCGTATTTGGTACGTAGGAGGCTTGGATTGGCACGGATTTTTGGCCCGTGGTGTACCGTATGCCCGTACAAAATGGACCGTTAATGGCTCGGGTTTTGCAACACTTTACTAGTCCAAATGGCACGGGATTTGGCCAGGTAATTAACGTGAATTAACGTGTGATAAAAAAAAATATATACATACAAGTAGATTACATAAATTTATATCAACAATCAATACAATATAAACAAACTAACAACTGCTCATGTATCAAAATTTTGCAAGGAATTTTTTTTGTTAAGACACCCAGAGCAGTTTCATTATGAGATATCGCAATTTTTTTTAAAAAAAAATCGTATATTGATCTTTNCCGTGAAATGAAGGTGCCATTACGTATGACGTGTCATAACGTGCCACCTCCCCCGTACCACTTTTTACCGTGATATTCCGTCAACAGCTCTATACGTACCACTCCGACCGTGCCATTCCGTGGATTCCAGACACAACCCGTACCACACCCCGGACCACTTTTTTTATAGGGTATACATAATTGTATACTCTTCACTCTATTTAAATTTACTATTTCGAATTCGTAAACCATTACTAGAGTACTGCCCACCCACACCCACCTTGCAAACTTACGTTTTATTTATACTTTTTTTGATGAAATTTCTTGTTACATATTCTAGTAGATCTTGATTTCAGATTAGCAGATCCGCGCAGATTTTCTTTAAAAAGATCGATTCCCGAACATGGCGGCAGTGTATTTAAAACTTCACTGACACGAATGGCTTATGTCTATTTTATGATATAATAAAAAAAAATTACATGTTTTATCTACTTTATCCGTATTAACGTCAATCTTTATATTAACTGTATTTAAGCCTCAAATACTATTTATTTGTTAAAAAAATAAAGATTAAAATTTTTTTTCTTATTTATTAATACTTATAATTTATTATTTAATACCTTATAATAAAACCGTAACAAGCAATCTAATACAGTATAGTCTTTTTTAAAATTGTGTAAGTTAGAAATTTTTGACCGAAATTTAAATATCAGCCAATTGGCCGTTGGCCGTTTGCCAACCAATTGCTAAAAAAATTGGCCGAAAAAAATTGCCAACACTGACCAAATGTACTGAGCAACATAGGTGGCACGAAGTGCCACCCATCGTACTAACGATTCATATAGAATACGGATTGAATAATTGATTCCAGATTCGTCAAGATTCAAGTTATATACAAAGTAGTATTCAGATTCGATTTGAATGGCTTTAATTAAAGAATAAGATCGAGGTACTACCTTTGTTAACTCTCTTAAGCGATTAATACTGCAGTATAAGTGAAGCTACTATAATTTAAAACTTATTAAACCTAAGAATAGTTTTTTGTCTTATTATAAATCTTCATCATGACGACTAATTCACAGACCGCATTAAACATTTAATGTTATATTTTTAGAATATAATTTTATTATTTTACAGTTTTCTATAAAACACGTGAGTACAGGAAAATAGAAGTTACCAGTGATGGACAGTCACATTTGATGACTATGATGACTTAGATGACTTTGTCACTAATCATTTGTCACTCTAAAAAATTAAGTGACAAGTCACTTAAATAATTATAAACCCAAAATAACTTTTAAATAGTTTTAATATAATATTATGTTGTTACTTATTATTAATTTATTGATAGCTTGAAATTGATTAAGTTTACTAGTAACGAATTGGTTTTGTCACAACTAGAGATGGGTTTCATATGATTCCTCAATCATACGCATGAATGCATTAATGTGCATGTTTCCGAATCATGCGCATTTTATCTCATCAAAATTTTATATAGAAAAATTAAATATGAAATAAATATAATTAACATTCTCGCTTTAACAATTTTGATTGGTCGTATCCGATAAATGTGATGAATGTAGGAAAACTAACAGAAATACGTAAGATGAATATGACGATTATCATGGTCGAGTAATTATTGTAACATTCAAGTAATTATTATCTTATTTTTAACGCCCTTATTAACGCTCTTAAACAACACAAATTCGTGAAATGTGAATTTACAAATTTTACTTTGGTTGTTTGATTGCCTAATATTTATAAATTATTTTGGCTAAGAAAAGTTCACGAATTTGAAAACGTTTTGTATAATGATCTCAAGTTCAAGAATAAGTGCAAATGCAAGAAAAAGTGCAAGAACACGACAAATGCCCCGCGATAGATAAAACATAAGACTAATAAAAAAAATAGTGAATATATTCACAAATATCAAAAAAATTACATTCAACCAAATATTTAGATGATTGATTTTCTAGATTTTTTTGGTTGGAATTTTTTGCCGCCCAGATTATCTAATAACCAACTAATTTTCTCAGCGATTCGTACTTTATGTCGATCTACCAACCAATAAAATAAAATCACGTTATGTTCAAAAAGTGATCAGTGCGCTAAAACTAATATAGCTAAATAAGCAAGTTAGTACTTTAACGCTTTTTGATTAGTTATATAACCCGTGATCAAAATGTTAAGCTACTGTATATGCATGGCCCTAGCTACGTTGAATGCTATAGCAATAATGGGCAATTAGTATGTATTTTTCAATTAAGTCTATAACAATATTTAATGAAGAGAAATCATAATATATTACTATTACAATTTAATATAACGTATACTCTGTTTAAAACTTGTATTATATTAGAGCATTATATTATGTATACTTTCATTACACAATTTGCTAATTATACTAATAAATTATATCGATATTATACTATTATAGTATATTAGCCTTATACGCATTAATAAAGGCTTTAAGAATTACGAAACTAATTTAGTTAGTTTATTAATATTTAAGTATTAACATATGCAAATAGAAAACCTTAATACCAAAAATTTTCTAGTTTTATAGTTGATGACAACATTATTGGATTTACGACTTTTAATATTAGTTATAGTAAGGATTTAGCTTGTCAATGAAATAACAAAGCAATCATTATGGCGGGACAAGTGACTTTATTGCGAATCACACATAAATTAGATTCATATATAAAAAAGTTGTACTATTTTTAAATTTAATAAATAATCTAATTTTTATTGGCTATTTAAGTGACACATGACTAAGTGACATAGTGACATATGTCATTTTATATTATTTTTATTTACATGTGATTTTGTCATTTTATTCGTGACAAAGTGACTAAGTATATCGTGACATAATATAACATGACTAGATGACTAAGGTCACAAAAAAAAACTCCAAGTGACATGGGTTTTGTCCATCACTGGAAGTTACTGACTAGTTCATATTAAATTTTAAACCTAAATTTTGTTAATAAGAATAGCGAATTTTTTGTTCTAGTTTTTTTAACATCCAATTTTAGTCCTACTCTAATTAGTAATATAATATGTAAAAGGATTCATTCTATACATATTTGAAGTAATTAACAATAGTTAAATATGTAAAACATATTTAATGATGTTAAAAAATAAAAATAAATGCTTTATAATAATAATATCAAATTCTATTTTCATTCATTCCCACAATCGGAATTTTCTGGCCATTCACATCTTAATGCTTTCGAACTCCATTGCAAACCATCAGGACAATCCTTCATATATGCATGACCATTAGAGCATTGAAAGAATGTGCTACAACTATATGGATTAGCATAAACTTCGTCAGGGTTATTCTCTGCATCTCTCTTTGGACACTCGAATCCTAAGTTAAATTTTACATGTTTCAAAGAAATAATTAGTTAGTTTAGGCTCTAAATTATAATTAGAATTTTTTAATAACAATCATTGTTATTACTTACTACTACTACTAGCACTAATTCCTTTATCTAAACCATTCCAATAATAATATAATTATTAAAATATACACAGAAATTTTTTATAAAATTATTATTACTTACTATTGTCTTCATTAACTGTTACATCTATTTCATTTAATAAACATTATAATTATTAAAATATACTACTATAATAAATATATGTTTTTTTATAAGAGTTATGGTTGTTATTACGTACCTCTATTATCGCCATTAATTCCAGTATTTCCACCAACTTTTATATCTAATAAATTTTAAATTATTAAATATACAAAAAAAAAAAATTAGAAATTTTTATAAAAAACTACTTACTACCACCGCTGGTATCAACAAATTGGTTTGCATCTAATTCATTTCAATAATATTATAATTATTCAGATATACCATAATAATAGAAATTTTTTATAAAAAAATCATTGTTGTTATTACTTACTATTTTTACTCTTACCAATATCAGCAGTTTGTTCAAGTTCTACACATAATTCATTATTATGATTATTTAAACTTAGTAAAAAAAAAGTCAAATTATAATAATCATCCTTACCAATGCCGAAAACGAAAATAATATATAGTGACATCATAATAAACAGTATGATTATGGAGTTTTTGATGAATTTCATCTTGTTGGAATTTATTATTTAATTATGAAAAGATTGTATACGATAGTTTTATGGATTTTTGAAAATATGAACATTTTAACAAATAACGATTAGTCCTATTTATAATTTTATCGAAAGAAAATCCACTATTTTTCAAATTACTTTATTACTAAAATTGGAAATTATTAATATCGGTTATGCATGCAAATTTATCTGCATTAAATAATTGCGTCGGTAATACATATTCCTAAAAAAGACAACTACCAATCATTGTGATCGACTTTTGTTTTCCTGATAAGCCGACATATAAATGCACCAAAACTAGTGTTTAAATCGTCCTTGGCACTAATTAAAAATATTGGGGACGAAATTTTACATATAATGGGCAACAGTCTATGACAACATTAATCTCCTAACCCTAAATCTGTTTTTACGCACTTTGTTTATTTACAAAATTAAATTGAGTTGTGTAAATTCGAAAATATGGGCTTAAATTGGTAATACAACTAGGAAAATTGGAACCATTTAAAGTCCGAAGGACAAATATAAATGCCACATCTGATCTAGCTAATAAGGATGTTTTGTTTTTTTATGTTACACCTGATCTAGCCAATCAGGATTCAGAATTTGTTAACACACAGACATCAGGATCACTATTGTTCCGTCTGTAATGTCCTTCGGACAATAATCGAAAATTTTATGAAATTAGATGCATAAAGGAGTACAAAGTGGGATACTTTATATAATAACTTAGTTACACACGGGTTCATATTCCGTGCCGAAGGCACGGGATTTAAATATGAACCCGCGTGTGTAACTGGTTATTCAGTATACCCATACAATAACTATCTTATTTCATGATGTCTGGCCGTGCCAATAAGTAAATGAAAAAAGCATGGGTTGTTACATAAGACCAGTGCAATAAATCTATTTATTCCCCGGTTCTTATTTATACTTCTATACTATTTCTTCTCGATTATTGCCCAGATTTCAGATTCGGGCTGATCCGGAATTTTCATAATTCTTTTTGATTATATATCTTTTTTTACTTTTTTTATGATATACGAATTTTTTTAAACTATTGGTTACAAAAAAGAGTAAAAGTTGCTAGCTAAAAAAAAAAAAAATAGAAAAAAAAAGAAAAGAGAGAGAGAAAAGAAAGGAAAAAAAAAAACCCCCGAAAATGATTTGTGATTTATAGTAAGCTAAACTTTATGAAATACGCAACTTTAGTTTGAAGAAATAGTATAGAAGTATAATAAGAACCTGGGAATAAATCAGTTATTATCCGCGAAATGGACATACCAAAAATCAATCCCAGATCAGATGATCGAATAATAACGGAATGGCACACTGGCTGCGAAGCAGCCAATGCCCTTCCGTCATTATCCGATCATCTGATCTGGGATTGATTTTTGGTTATTGCCCACTTCGTGAACAATAACATATACGTCCCCGCTCAAAATGAAAATGATCATCATTGTTTATATGTTTTCAATATTTGAGTGTAGGGTGAGGGGCACATGAAAATTTTTGGGCATGCCCAGGGGGGTATGCATTGAACTAAAGGCATGCCCTTCATGAATGCCTTATAATTATATATAGCTATTCTTGTATAAGTGCACCCTCTATAAACACACTTTATTATAATTTATAGAACCACTTGATTATTTTATAGATACTAATTTATAACCAAATTTATTTAATAACTGTTTCTTATTAACAATTTATTTTATAAACAAAATAATTATACAGTAGTTATTGTGGTTTAGGATTAGAATTAAAATTAGTATAATTTATAAAGAAAAAAGCTTTATATAAACTGTTTAAAAACTGAACTTATTTGCAAATTAATTATCTGTAAAATAATCTTAAATTGTTTATAAAATATTTATTGATGAAATAATATAGATCTTATTTATTAGTACAAAAAAAAACTTTCAAATAACTTATTAAAGTCCAGATATAGATCTTTATAAATCTATTTTTTTTGATAAAATGCAAATATAGAGGGTTTACTATATAAATATAATCTTTAGAATAGTAAATATTAACCAATTAGAAAACATGTTTGCTTAATATATACCTTTTAAATATCAAATGAAATGGGCATGCCTTCTAGCTTAAAGGCATGCCTCTGGGCATGCACATGGGCATGCACAAGGGGCATGCCCATGAACCCTGTGCCCTCACCCTATTTGAGTGATGGTATGAAAACATGGAAGGACTTTTGTCTGAATGACTAACATAAATCAAATGCCCAGGTAACTTATTTATATACTTTAAGTACTTTTTAAAAATGTAATGTTTCACTAATAAAAAAAATCATTATAAAAATCATTCTTAGCCTTGAACAAGCATTAATTTACATTATGCAAACAAATCCAAAAAGAAACTACCTCCTGACCTACTCTACTATGTCTATTGGACCATTTGAAATTATACTGTAGAGAGGAGGTAACTGGAATTGTTTTTATCTAAAACTACTTTATTTTATTAGATTTAAATAAATTTTTTTACTGCCAACTGTTTGCTTTGAATAGGTACAAAATGCTTTAGTAGTAGAAGACCCAAGTTTAATGTTTAAATTTGGTTGGCTCTTGTAGTATATTTGGGTTTGTCAACTGTAAATTAAAGCTTTGGTTTATATCTAATATATTCTTTAATGAGTTTGGGTTTATTAATAATAAATATTATATTTATTTCACTATATGCATTCCTACTATTCTATAAAATATATGTGATAATTCTTTTGCGTGTATTTATTAATTTGTGGTTTTTTTATTGAAGTTTTTTTTGTTTTCTATTAGTAATAAAATAATAAATCTTTTTTAAAAAATTACATATTTTAATTGACCAATTATCACAGGAAATCACAGGCAAATCTACTAAAATTAACTATTATATGAATGTCTTTCTATGAATAAAAACCTGTATTTCACTTTATTCATTATCATCGCAATTATATAAAAAATAGGGTACATATCACTGTAATGATAATGAATGAAATGATTTACAGGTTTTTATATTCTGTCACCCATTTATATTAGTTTTTTTAAAAAAAAATACTGTAGTATCAAGGTAAGGCTAGTGATTTTTATACTAAAATTTTGCAAAAAATTTTTTATAAGCAAAATTTCAAAATAAAAATAATTTTTAAAAAATAGTTATTTTTTTAATTTTATATGGTGCAAAAAGCCTATACTCAACATGTTTCAATTTTAAATCACTATAATTTTTTGTACAAAAGGTTTTTTAAAAAACTAACTGGTAACTTTGTAGAGCAATATTAGTTTTATAAATTTGCCAAATATTTTTTGAAAAAGCTTTTTTATAAAAAGTTGATGTGTTTTAAAGATTACTATTGTTTTATATATAATTACTATGTGTTTCAATTTTAACTACGGTAACTTTAAAGTGCTATAACTTTTTATAAAAGTAATATTTTAAAAATCTGACCAGTAACTTTGTTCATTATAATAAGCTCTGCAAATTTGCCAAATAGCTTTTAAAAATATTGTTTCAACAAAAAGTTGATGTATTTTAAAGTTATACTATTTTATTGTCTAGTATAGGTTTCTTGCACCATATTATACACCAATTGTTTATTTAAACTCAACTGATTGGATAAAAAGTATGATTTCCAAATTGGGTATAGTGCTAACAAAAAATGCTACTCCTCTTTAAATTTTAAAAATTTATAAATTGTAAAACTAATTTACAAGATTAATTTTTACCTTTAAAACAAAAGTTGTAGTTTAAATTTAATCTTAAATCTAAACTGATAGAGCAGTTACCTTTTAAGCTTTGACTATTTAATTAAAATTTGGTTTCAATATTACAAGTCCTTATGCTTGTGTTATTATTAATGAAAGAATAATAGACAATATGCCAATTTAGTTTCAAAATAATAAACTAAATTTAGAGAAAATGGTATAGATCAAAATATCATAATATGAAAAGTTAAACAAACAAGTATTTTTTTGGTATAAAAAGAATTTTATAAAGAGGTGTATAAATGGTAAAATGTAGTTATTATTTGGGAAAGAAAATAAATATAATTTTGAAAAAGTTAATTTAAAAGATCATTAATAGATCAAATATAACAAATAATCTAATAATTTAATATTAGGCTTAAATGTATCAGTATATAAATTTAATAATATACTGTATTACCACAGAATAGTGCATATAGGCATTATTTTAAAAATCACATTCTCTAAAAATAGTATACTTGGCTTCAAAATAACACCATGCACATTTTGAAATAGTGTACACCTTATATAGTATACTGTATAAATGAATGTATTTCTATAACTTTAAGTATACTGAACCACAAAAAAAATTTTAGCACCATTTTATTTCTTCTTTTGTTACAATGCTGACCAGTTATCATAGCAAATATCTGACAGATAAACCAAATAATATAAATTAAAACTTTTACTATATATACCAGGTAAAGTCAATTAAAGGTTATGAGCATATAAATTAATAAATAAGAATAAATGCATATCTTGCACCCTGCAATGTGCTTATATATCGCACTCTAATTTGATTGGCTAGATTTGTAGATCATTATTTTAAAAAAAAATAAAATTTATTGTGAAAACTTTAAGGTTAGGGTTAGGTTAAAAGGTTTATTAAAAAATTCTTAAAATTTTTTGCTTAATATGCAAAATTTTGTGCTAAACAAGTTTCTTAGTCGAATTAGAGAGGTTGTTTTATTAAAATTTAGAGATATTTGCAATTTTTCATTTTTTTAACTCATTTTTTGATGATTTCTCTAAATTTTATTAAGACAACCTTTCT
This sequence comes from Gigaspora rosea, assembly GCA_003550325.1. Classification (NCBI taxonomy): domain Eukaryota; kingdom Fungi; phylum Glomeromycota; class Glomeromycetes; order Diversisporales; family Gigasporaceae; genus Gigaspora; species Gigaspora rosea. Next base: position 367,539 of record QKWP01000006.1, on the reverse strand, counting down.
AATTCGACCAAGTAAACTTGTTTAGCACTAAACTTTGCATATAGGCACAAAAAATTTTAAGACTTTTTTTAAAATTTCTTAGACTAATTCTTAGTCTAAAGAATTTTAACAAAAATTGGTTTTTTTTTTTAAAATAATGATCTGCAAATTTAGCCAATCAAATTAGGGTGCGATATACAAGCACATCAACTCATGCGAAGCATATTAAACTTCAATAAATAAATTCAATATCAATAAGTAAAAAATTAAATAAAAAATTACTTCAAATCACCTGTGGTGATCATTACCTATAATTTACAATATATAAAACAAAATAAACAAAACATACAGTTTGTATTAAATAAAAATTAAATCTCTTTAATATTAGAGTAAGGGTAAAGGTAAGAGATTAGAATAGGACTTTATATATAGAAAAATTTAACAAGAAATTTTTTTTTGTATGAAAAAAAGTAGTTTCATAGACAAAATTTTTGCTTAGAAGTAATTTTAGCAATTTTTTAAAAAATTTTTTGTTTTTGTTATACAAAAATTAATCTATATATTACATCTTATCCTAAATCTTAATTAGCAAATTAACCACTGATGATGATCACTGGTAGTGATAAATAGCAAACTTTATAAATAAAAATTAAAATAATCATAGGCTAATAAATAAATATTAAAATAGCAAATTAGCATTATTTCAGTATTGCCAAGTAGAAGTTCAAATATATAGCATGCTAAAAGTGAGTATTTAGAATAATGTTAATTGTTTTTCTATTCTATTTATATAAATAAAGTTAGATTTTTTAGCACTATATAGAATGACTACATGTTTGCATACATATGTACCTGAATAACATTTTGAAGATCTATAATTTAGAAAATTATTTGTTGCTAAATTATGTAATTTCTATTTAAGAATATTAATTTTCATCCTTACTGATCCTCTTGAAGTCAAAAATCATATTCGATCACACTTCTCTCAATGGACTACAAATAATGCTTATAACCGACAAATTTTTTCTACTCATTGGCAAACAGAATATAACCCCAAACACAATATTATACCAGAATAGTACAATCCAGTCCTGGAACCTATATATACTAATGAAGTTATCAGTACTATCAACAACTTTCCCAACAACAAAGTATGTGGCCCTTTAGGAATTAGCTATGAAATGCTAAAACATGTTGGTTCACAAATCATATCTGCTATCACAGCACTACTAAACCGATGTCTAATATTAGGCTCAATTCCCAAACAATGGAAAGATGGCCGCATTTTTCCTATTTCTAAAAAACCAACTTTTGATGGACACCTACATAATACTAGACCAATTAGCCTAATTGAACATATAAAAAACCTATACACAAAAATTCTTACTAATCGTTTAAACTCTATATTTTCCTCTTACAATATTCTTAATCTACACAACTATATTGCACTCCCTGGCAATAGCACTAATATTCCTATCCACATACTCAACAACTTTATTGAAGATGCAAATTGCAACCAAAAGGAAATCTGGCTTTTATCTCAGGACATGAGTAAAGCATATGATACTGTTAATATAGACCTATTTGCTCTATCCCTCCAAAGACTTAATATGCCATTGCAACTTACTACAATCCTTACCTACCTCCTAATATCAAGAACTAATAGAGTAATAACCAATCTTGGACTTACACTTCCTTATGAAGTTCAAGATGGAATTGATCAAGGTGAAACTATTACACCTCTATTTTGGCATATTTACTATGACCCTCTTATCACCAAAATCTCCCATACTTATACTGGTTATCAGTCTTCCATATCTTGGCCACACCACATTTCTCCACCAACTTTTGATTCTATGCAAGTATCAACACCAGTTTTTGCATATATGGATGATACTCTATGGATTGCAGAATCTCAATTGCATTTAGAGCAAATTCTGCATACAGCCTCTTCATTTTACCAAATGGCTGATATTAAAGTTAACCCACAAAAATCTATACTTGTATCCAATTCTATACATACACCTTCTATTTCCTTCATGCACCAAAATATTCAATGCCAAACTTCCAAAACACCTTTTAAGTTTTTTGGGTGTTGGTTCTCTACCTCACTCAAATCTACAATACAATCCAAATTAATTACTCAGGAAGCTACTGAACTTATCAACACACTTGATACCAAACAAGTTACAGATAAACAAGCATGCTATATTATCAACAATGTCATTATACCTATCCTCGAATATCGTATACACAATACTGTTCTTACCTATTCAATATGCAATAAAATTCTCTCCCAATATCTTACTGTTGCTAAGCATAAATCAAAACTAGCAAGAAACACACCCAATAGTACTATGCTAAACCACAATATCTATGGAATCAAAAATATCTGGGATATACAATTGCAATACCATCTATCTGCTTTTTTGCTCCGGCTTAATGATCCATACCTTCTTGGCAATAGTACACATATTCGACTACAGCAGCTACAAAACAATTTATGGTCTACTACTAATATACTACAACATCCTAATCCTCTTATTGATGGTCCTAACAAACATTCTACTACTTTCAAAATAATTTTATTACTTAAGCACCTTGAATCTTCTATTGTAGCACACTCTGAAATCCTACGCCCCTTTACTATCAACTTACCCTACACTCCACTCGAATCCTTACTATACAACCACCCCCAATATATAATCTTTAAACGTCAACTACGTTCTAAATATATTATGTTCTTAGAACAACTTACTTCCTATGATAATGCAACACTTTTAGCTTGGCCACACATCTCTCCTAGAATTCTTAATCTTATATCAGGAAAAAAACCAACCTGGTTTTGTACTCTTGAAAATAAAATCCTATCTAATACTTTCACTCGCCAAATTAATACTTCCCTCCATCTCTCTAATACTAATTCACTCTCATTTCAAACTAGTCACTTTAACCCCAAATCTAAACCATGTCTAATAACCTACTTTATCAAGAGATTATAATTGGAAAAGCTCGCCGTTTTAATCACTCTACAAATACAATCTCTATAACACACTGGAAAATACACGCTGATCTTAGCATTACATCCTTATATCCTACACCAAATGCACACTGTACTCCCTGCTCGGGATGTACTCTAAACTCAAACAGAATTCAAAACACTTGCACTCTAGATATATCAGCTACATTATCTACTAAATTTCTTGGTAGAAAAATCTATACCCAATCTATAAACAAACTCCAACTCAATGCTAACTACTTAGATCTACTATACTCTATTGCCTCTCGTCATTTTATTAATATTCCACCTCTCCCCCAAATTACAATATATAGCAACCCTATTTTAGACATCTTTCTAAAATCCTCAGCCACTTCAAAACTTCAAACTATAGCACAATCTAATGCTATACTCTCAAACTTTTCCTTCTATACTGATGGCTCTGTTGTTAACATTTCTGATCCAAGATGCACTATGGGAATCGCATGGATCCAGGTTTTTGATAACCAGATCTCTCATACCTTTTCTGCACAAATTCAAAATTGGCCATCATCATACAAAGCAGAATTAGTTTCTATATTATCAGCAATTAGCACATGTCCTCGAAATAGTAACATACATATATATACTGACTCCTTATCCATTATTTCAAAATACAATACTCTAACCTCACAAACACAAAACCACAACAAACTATATTCTTACAACTACTGGCCTATTTGGCACACTCTTCTTAATCTCATTACATCACTCTCTCTAAACATCATATTCTATAAAGTACAAGCACATAGTAATGATATATACAACAACAAAGCTGATGAACTTGCAAAAAATCACTATCTTTCTCCTATTTTAGAATTTCAACCCCACAATATATACAACCCTTCCTTTTGCCTTACCTACAAAAAATACAACATAGAACAACCTACACGTCGTGCTATCAAAAATATTTGCAATGCACATACAATTGCTATGTGGTCCTCTCAACATAGAATTCAACAAATCATTCCTATAGCCCAACAAATAGATTGGAATGCAACCTGGCTATACCTCAACCACAATCATAAACGCACCTACAACTATACTAATTTCCAGCTTAGCTCTCAAAAATCCTTTCGCATTAAATGCATGTTACACATGCTTCCTACCCTTTCACATTTTCTTTCTATTAATTCTGCAAATATACATCCTACCTGCATTACATGCAACCAAACTGATCACGGATTCCATTGGCTATTTTGCCCAAACTCAACCAGTATCTCAAATATTATCCAAAACATAATTACACAATACCCCTTTTCAGATCTACCAGACTTATCTCTCAATGAATTACAACAGCTACGCAACAATCTTTTAACTCACTATTGCCTTTCACCTACACAATCTACACCATTCAATACTACAACTTTTTACACTACAATCCAGGGTTATATTCCAAAATCACTTATCAATATTATATCCCAATATACTTCTTATAAAAATGCAGCTAATATTACTATTAAGCTTCTTCTACTACTTTCACAAAGGATTCACGAACAATTATGGAAACCATACTGCACAAATCTAGCACATTGGAAATCTATACAAGCTCTACTCCAACCTAATACTATATCTACCAAACCTTTATATTCTCCGCGTTATAACAGAACTCTATATACTTATACTGCATCTGTGGCTTACCAGACCAACATCATAAAAACAACAATAGCACATGCCCACCTTTGGGCTTAGCACTCAGAAAAATAGAAATCTGGTCACACAACTGGATTAAATATAGTTCTCCAACTAACTCTATTCTTCATATTCAATTCTAGATGAGTTTTAACCACTCTAGTAGGTTTAGGTTGCAGATAAATTAGGTAAAAATTAAATAACTCTATCTATAGTCTGAGTCTTAATTCTTGTATAATTAATAATTGTAATCTGAGAAACCCCATGAGGAATCTCACACATTTTATTAATAAAGATAAAGGCAAAACCTCACCTTAACACCAAAAAAAAAAAATATTAATTTTCAAATAAACATTTATATACATACATGAGCGCTATTTCAAAAATCTCTTTGGTGCATAAAAACTAGGTTAATTTCAAAATTGTACTTATGTATGTACTTGAAATATTGCGCAGGTAATTGAAATACTATACAAGTGTGTGCTATTTTGCAGTAATAGTATTACCAATTTTAAAGTTCTAAATACTGTAAATCAATTAATCAAATTATTAATTGATAATCTTCTAGTTATATAAAGAATAAGCATAGTATAATACAGTCCAGATATTACCAAATATAGCAAGTAATAAACAAAGTATTACGGAATTTTCTAGATTAAATTTTTATATGCCAAAGTTCTGTGCAAGTTACCAAATATAAAAAATATTTTTTTACAAAGATACAAAAAAATAGCTTGCTATATTATTTCCAATATATAGTTTAAGAATTTACCCTAATCCCGCAACCTTTAATAAGGTGGTTGCTTCATAATTGACAAAAAAGGTGTATTTTTACTTAGTTCCAGAGATCTGTATAGAATACTATTGTAAAAAAATTTTTTTTAATTTGTTATAAAAAAAATACTATGAACATGTATATTTTGCAAGATTTAACCTGCCCATTACTGCATTATAGTTTATGAAATAGCTGTACTTTACTAATGGATATGTATAATGTTATGTCTTTACTTTATTGTACAATTTCAGAATTTGCTAATATATACTATAATATATATTTTTTAAATTTCAGAAAACAAGACATTTAGATAGTATCTGAAATAACAATTCCAGTTAGGGTTCCAATATCAAATCTGATTAACCATTCAACCGATCAACTGAACTGAAAAAAGTCAATCGGATTGCAATTTTTGACAAACTGGTTTAAATATGCCAACCAGCTAATATATGGGTGTCTTCAATTAAAAGGGCCCATTTTTACATTTTTTGAAAAATGAGTTTTCGTTAGATTCATATAAATTTTGACATGATCGACTTCTTTTAATTATAAATGAAAGTCAATTTACATAATAAAAAATCAAGATAATGTAAAAAGAAAAATGTCATGAGGCTGCGTAGAGTCAACATGTCACAAGTTTACCTGATAGTCACCTGCCGTCTTTAACCAATCAATATCGTGAAATTTGATTGATCCCGGATCAGTCCAAAAATCAAAACAAATAATTAAACTCAAATATCTCAAAATAAAATATATGTAAAAATGGGCCCTTTTAATTGAAGACCCCTATATAAAAAAATGGGACATCTGATTTCTTTTATTAAAAACATTATACAGTACTGCAGTAGGGGGACTTTCATTTCTGATGATTTCTGGGATTGACGTTATGCAAGTATTTATACAGCATAGTACTGTAAAACCAGAATTTTTCGGGTCTAAGCAAACTTAAAAAAAAATAACAATCGATACAACACTTTATTAACAAAAGAACTTCCTAGCAAGTGTCTCTTTGTTGAATTATAGTAAATCATGGTGAATCACACCGAATCACGCAATAAAAGGTAGAAATACTATTATAGAATAATAGTTTATTATATTATCTTATTATGTTATTATTTCATTTTTATTATATTTTATTATTATATTGTATTATATTATTATCTTGAGAAGTTAGATACTTAGAATAGTTAATACCGCTTATAACGCTTATACTGATTATAACGCTTATAACGATTATAACGCTTATAACGCTTATAGTGCTTATACCACTTATAACGCTTATGACGCTTATAGCGCTTATATCACTTATAACGCTTATGACGCTTATAGCGCTTATACCGTTTATAACGCTTATGTTGCTCTTGTAGATTATAGTGTTTATCATTGTAAATCAACGCTTATAACGCTTATTCTAAAATGTATTTAAAGACACAGAATTTCCCTTAGTTAAACTAGACCAAGACACCCTACTTCTCTTATATTTATTATACATCTTGTACCAGGATTTCTTAGAAACAGAAACCTAAGGATAGCCCTATCCTAGATTATTAATAAAGAAACTATTTATCTTAATAACACCAAGTTTATTATCAAGTAATAGTAAAATTGATAATTCCTCATTGAATACCCTCACGAACTGCCCTTAGAGAAGATATAATTTCTTACAGACTAAGGAATTATACCTACCTCTTGGACACCGCTATAAACTGATAAAGGATCTCTGTAGCCGTGTCGTCATTATAGTAAGAAGTAAAGAAGGCCTCCCTACTGTAACATTTGGTGCCTTCTGGCGGAAACATTTAAAACATTTGGATATTATTGAAGATATTTAGAAACCCCTACCACTCCAGCTGCTGTTGTTCGTCCTGGAAGTCACTTTGCCCAGAGACTCTATAAAACCTATTTGCTGCTGCCGTACGTCCTGGAAGACTCTTTGCCCAAGGACTTTATTTATGTAATTGCTGTTTATTTTTCATAACTTTTGCTGCTGCTGTTCATCCTGGAAGACTCTTTGCCCAAGGATTCTATTTATTTAACTAAACTTACTAACAAGATATTACTAACAATTAATTATTTTTAGATTTAGTCAGGAGTCATAAAGCATATGACTACTGATATTAACGAATTATATAATCGACATATTAGAAACTACCTAGTAGAACATCATCAAAACTCTGCTCTTCCATTTCACAGTCTCCAACTACGTGCTCCTGATCTTTCTTGTCAAGAGTGTTATCATCCCCCTCGCACTAGTGGTCGTGTTTTTGCTCGAACACCTTTTGGAAAATTTTGGCATTGGTATTCTGGTACCTACTTTGCTAATTCCTATATCTCTCAAACTACTGGAAACTTTATTCGTCTGACTGCTAATAGAGACCCTGCTACTTCCGTGCTTGTATTTGAGATATTATTTTTAGCTGCCCATATCAAATAGAACTTGACAACCCAAGAGAAATTGCTCTTGCTATTCTCCAACATTTTACTCATCGCACTACTTTACTTCCTCTTGATTTTGCGGACTATACTACTTTTGACCCATACTTAGACACCGATACTAAAAACTATAATCCTCAATATCCAGACTTAGGATATTCTATTGTTGAAGGATCTAACAATACTTTTAATACTGTACCTCTTCTTACCCTTCCTGAAACATGTCCAACTACTCCTCTTGGTTTTAATCTACCCCTTACAGTGAAGATAATAGTGTTACTAGTTCTCATACCCTAACATACTAGCCTACCTGCAAGTCCTACAACTATAATACCTAATTGAGCCAAAATAGACCTTGAAAACTTCTTTAAAACTACCTCTACTTTTAATCTAGATAGACTTTTACCAGACACTACTGAAGAAACTAGTGAATAAGACCAAGAACCTTCTTTAACCTCACCTGTAGAGAACCCACCTCCTATTATGGCTGAACAAGCTATCGCTGACGCTGCTAATGCTATTAATACCCTAGCTGCTGCATTTGTACATGGAGGAGTTGAAAAGAATGTCCTCCCTGTAAATTTCTTTAATGGCAATGGAACCCAAGACCCACTCGAATGGTACTCCGAGTTTAAGTGTACTGCTATTGCCAATCGATGGAATGCTGCCCGGAAATTAGAACTTGTTCCTGTATATTTGAAAGGAATTGCTCTAGACTGGTTTTCTTCTCTTGCAACTAAACCTACTGCTTTTAGCGATAAGGACAATGCAGATACTAGTTTTAAACATCTGTTTTTAGACCGATTCGTAACCCCAAAACAAAAAGTTCTGTGGCAAAAGCAACTTTTTGATATCAAACAAGGTGCCAACTCAGTTGATGACTATATTAACAAGTTTAGAAAACTGAAGCGACGCGTTGACCCTGACGATGCCTTCTCTGATGTCTTTGTAATCCAACTCTTTATTCAAGGCCTTTGTCCTGAGTTTGCTATAAATGTACAAACCTCCGAACCTGCTAATCTTGATGCTGCAATAAAAACTGCTCGTAAATAGGAAACTGGAAAACTTATGGCAACTTCTAATACAAATACAGACCATGCTATTAAACAACTAACCAAACAAATTGCTCAACTTAGTATTAATCTTGCCCAGAAGCAACCACCTGCCAGCCTCTCTGTGAACTATGCTGATTCTTCTAAACAAGCCAATCCAATCAAACAACCTCCTACCTGCTATTATTGTGGTCGAACTGGACACTTTATTGCACATTGTCGTCTTAAAAAGAAGAATCAAAGTAATGAACGAGGAAAAAACAGACAGTCCAACAATAACAACTATCGACGTGACTCTTATAGAAACAGATCTAGGAGTCAAGACAATAGAGACCGAGATTATTACAATAGAGATTGAAGCTGCTCCAGAAATAGAGATAATCACAATGATCGAGATGACTACCGCTCTAGAAGTCGAGACTAATCTTATTCTTGGAGACCTAGCAACTGAACTCCCTCACCCTACTACAAAAATGTTAATTATCTTGATGGAACTCCTTCTACTACTACTACCAACCAACCTCTCAATCCACAAAAATGGGAAACATTTCTAGACAACCCTTCTGTTCGTACTGCTCTATCCTCTTACTTGTACGAAGAAGCTAAAACTGCTAACTTGATCCAGACATTTGCTTATACTACACCTATCAAATGTAATATTAAAATCCATCAAAAACTACAAGAAGCTATTATTGACAGTGGAGCCTATATCAGCATGATCACACACCAATTAGTCCAAGATCTAGGATTAAAAATAGAACAAGCCTCTCTTAGCCTTATCATACCTGCTACTGGAACCCCTTCTCGTTCTTTGGGAATTATTCGAGACTTACCTATAGAAATAGATAGTGCTATTGTTCTTATTACCGTTGAAGTAGTCCCTGCTACCTCTTACTCATTATTGCTTAGAAATAACTGGTCAAAGAAAGTTGAAGCCAGTTATAATTGAAAAAATGGATGCTACTCTTTTAAATGGAAAAACAAGAAACATACCATCCCTACCTCCTATGAAAGCAACCAACCATTACCTTCACAACCTACTGTTACTGACCCTGCTGAGTTAGACACCTTTGAACAGGAATACTTAGTCCCTCAAGAAGCTTATGCTTTTATTACCACACAAGAATTAGACATTACCTCTACCTCTGATGATGATACCAACCTATGGATTATTCATTAACCTAGACATAGAAAGCGTGCCCCACCTAACCCTCGTGTATGTGGCAATTGTGGCTCACCTAAACATTTCTTTGCTAACTGCCCTACCAACCGTTGTAACCGTTGCCAACAAACTGGACATATTGCTGTCCACTGCCTCCAACAAGTACTGAAATGGACCTCTTGCCATACCTGCAATGGTAATGACCATTTGTATCGAAACTGTCCTGAAAATATCTGTCATACTTGTAGAGCAACTGGACATATTGCCGTTAACTGTTCTTTTAGAGCCCTTAAGGAACAGAACCGAATCTGTCAATGTGGATGTAATCCTAATGATATTGAAGCCCGTAGAATGTACAACTTTAGTACAAGGCGTACTCACCACTGCTGTCACTGCAAGAAACCAAATAGACCAGAAGACCTCCAAGTTCTTAACAATCAATTTGTTTGCCGAGGATGTATCTCTGACTATTATTATGAACTCCCTCCTGATGACCCTCAACGCATATATTATTATATTCATAGAGAAGGATGCAGAACCTTTGTCCAATATAAAATCTGTGGAGAAACTAGACCTACCTCTAAGATGAATAATTTAGAAAGCCTGGAACAAGCCATTTGGTTTTGTGACCTTGAACACCTCTATGCTTATAAAGCAGGACAGGATGTTCTTTACAATTCAAATTATAATTTGTGGACCAGAATCAGACATTACACTGAATCCAACAGAAGTGCTGGATCTCAGTATGAAATGAACCAGACTCGTATCTTCTGACTTGCAAAGATTTTCTTACAAGAATTAGACCAAGGCCTGACTGAAGCCTTAGAACCTTTAATGACTGATCGTATTAACCAAACTTGGAGTCAGGAAGAAATGCAATAGGTACTTCATGCTGAACATGGAATATTAGAAGAGGATGAAGAATTTCAATTACAACAGACTCTTGAAGTTTCCTTTGACAATAGCCATCCCGAATTTTGTAAAGAAACTGCTCTTGCTAACTTTAGAAGCAACTTCTCAGACACCCCTATTGACCTCTGCAAGGAATGTCTTCATGTTAAGCACCAGGAAGAACTTGATGAACATGATGGATACTGTACAGAATGTGTACCTCCACCACCACCAATATTCGAACCAGAACCAGACACTATACTTCTAGAACCTACTCAAAATGACCAAACTATTGTTACTATCGAAGTTTTTGAAACATTACAACAACAAGTTGTTCAACAGAACCAGACCATTGAACAACTTCAACAACAAGTCCAAAAGCTTAAAAACTTTAATCAACAATTGCTTCGCCTTATTTACCAAGACACCCAGTACCTACAACAAAGAACTAAAACCCTCGCTATTCTGTTCACAAATACAAATTTTTAGATAATCCTAGGCATGATGGCAAACTACCTGTTGACTTAGACAACTGTATTAACAGACCTCTTAAACCCCCTGAACACCCTATAAATTTAGTACCTACCCCTTTATATAGTATAGACACTCTTATCCCCTATGAGGAATATATGTTGTCCCCAACTACTTCATTAAATACAGGTCCTTTTGCTGCAGACCAAGGACTTAAATTTAGACACTTATTTGAGAAATTTTGCAGACATTTTCGCAATAGACATTAATGAATTAGGAAGAACTGACTTAGCTTCTCATCGTATTTTTACAGAAGATGTACCACCCATTTGCTCTAGACCTTATTCTATACCCCCAAGTGAACAGACATTTATTAAAGAGGAAATCCAACGAATGATGAAACATAAACTTATCTGTCCTTCGAATAGTCCCTGGACTTCCCCTGTTGTTCTAGTCAAAAAGAAAAATGGCAAATTACGCTTCTGTATAGACTACCGAAAACTTAACAATGTTACTAAAAAGGATGCATACCCTCTACCTCGTATTGATGAAATGTTAAATACTCTTGCTGGATCGCATTGGTTTTCCACTTTGGATCTTGCAAGTGGATATTGGCAAGTAGCTATACACCCTCGTGATAAAGAAAAGACTGCTTATATAACTCGCTATGGAACTTATGAGTTCAATGTGATGCTTTTTGGACTTTGTAATGCCCCTGCTACGTTCCAAAGACTAATGGTAAGCGGTAAAGTAAAGGTAGAGTTAGTACTAAGGCGAAGAGTTGTGAACAACACTTATGCCTTGGGGCTTAGTAATGCCACCTCTGCCCCAAAACGATGAGGTCATAGTAAGGAAATCGTCGATAGAAACGAATCTATAGAATTAAATAGAGTTAGTAAATATAATCTAAATTTCATGTATTTATTAAGAGGGTGAAAAGTATTTAAACCCTCTCTTTTTCGTCTCAATAAAGGATAACTCAAAACAAGTATAACTCAGAGAGTTCTAGTTTAAACACTTACTTGAGTTTGAGGAACAAATAACTCAGTGAAAAGTTATAGTTCAATATTGTAGAGTGATAACCTTCGAAATAAGAGTAGAAGTGTTAGCTCTAATAGTTACTCTGATATCTCTTGAATTAATAAACTGTTATAGTTCATAAACTAGTAACCCCTCCGATACGCTATAGTAATCACGTAATCACATGACACCATTACATCACCTGCTGATCGATTTCTGCCAAGACCCAAAGTACCTCGAGACCCGGACCAAATCTTCCACGCCTCTTTCTGCCTGCTGATGCGAGAAACTAGAGTTTTGCGTGCTTATAGGACATTTGTTTGGATAGTTAGTAGTGTTGTTAGTTGTATTTATTGTCGCGGATGATCGTGAAATCAGATGATGGTGAAATTTGGGGGTCTCAATTTGAAAATATAAACACTACCAAAATCCACCTATACCCTTTTATTAATAACCCTTGCCCTAAATCCTAATTCAACTATAAAAAAAAAATTTAACAAAAAAGGTCCTAAAAATCGTACATAAAATAGATTCAATTTTCACCATTATCCAATTTCATGATCATCCGTGACATTTATTATCTAACCCAATAGTTTTGCTCTCCACAATTGGTGGTGACTGTAAGATTGAACTACTCTGCCTATGCGAAACAAAGAATTTATACAAGCCCAGTAATAGACTACAAGATTGAAGTAAACAATCGACAATAATATCAGTTGAATTAAAACAATTACTTAAAGAACTTAAACAATTAGATGCCTAGTTTGATGATGCATTTAATACTTATATTCATACAACGTTAAGACCGCAAACTACATATGTAATTCCAAGGTCTAATTACTATGAAGAAGGATTTACTGTCAAAACCTCTATGAGACCTCCTGCTCACTACTACTTGCCTAATTGAAGGAAAAACCTACCAGCATGCCCTAAGGAGGTATCTATAAATAACGTTATGTACCCCTCATAGTAGCGCTGGACCCCCCTCTACTATATAAAAAAATCCATATGTATATATATAAAATTTTACAACAACTTGAATATATTATGATCCAGTGGTCCAATCTGGATGATTTTGGTACTATTCGATTCGTCTCTATGAGATGAATCCAATGATACCAAAATCATTTCATTTGGATCACTAGATTATGTTTGTTTTATTAAGGGTAGAGGGTACTATTTTAAAATTATATATAAACTTAATGGTAAATTTTTTTATATTTAAATTTTATGAAAAATTATAATAAGTCAATTAATTATATTTTAAACCAAGTTTGTAGAGCAGGTTTTTCTGATTCTAATAAAGTAAAATCATTAAAATTGGTTAAAACTCAGTAAGCTATAAAATTTTAAAGATTGGTTATTGAAATTTAGTAATAAAACTAACTTATAAATTTACACAAATTGACCAATCAGAATTGGAGATTTTGTGCAACCTAGAAAATTTTTGGTCAACCCAGAAAAACTTTATGATATATACAAGTATATTTTTTTAAAATATAATAATAGTTCAAATTTTTACCGTAGTAGATAAATTGTTTTATTTATATTTTTGTAAAATTTTAATAAAAATTAGTTGTAATTTAAAAAAGTTTTATTAGTAGCATATATCAATTTTATATAAAAATTTCAAATACCATATAAAAACTGTATAAAAATGATCTACGTACCCTCTACCCTTAACAAAATACTATTGATTTTATAGTAATTTTATAAGAAAACATAATAACCAATAGTATTTTGTTAATAAAACGTGACCCAGTGATCCAAATCAAATGAAATTGGTACCATCGAATCCTCTCCTCGAGATGATTCGAATGGTAACAAAATCATCCAATTTTGACCACTGGATCAAGTTTTAGACAAATTTTAATAAAAATTTGCGTTATGTTGGGGGGACCTCTTCCCCCTACATAGTGGAAAATCGTTATATTTTGGAGGACCCCCCTAAAACATAACGTTATTTATGGATGCCTCCTAATTAGAGAAAAAACAATGACTATGAAGTCTATATTATAAGAGAAGAAATAGAACCTATAGTTAGTAGAGATTTGAAACTCAGGAGTTATATAGAAAATGTGTCACTCTAGTCAAGACACTTACTGATAAGCAAGGCGCACAATTCCAACAGCTCGTAGATGAAGCTGTTAGTAATGACTATACCAACAATGCGCAGTTTTAACAGGACCTAGAAATAGTACAGGAAATATTAGAAGATTTAATAGATGGGGTAAAATTATAAAAAATAGTGATGAGAGCATACCAATTCTATACTTATCTTCGGATATTTGAACCCCAACTACAAAAAAGAAAAGTCCAGTAGTCCCTGCTAAAAAAATTTCTTCTATTAAGCCCTGTCCTAAGGATCATCCAAAATTTTTGCAAAAACCTAAAGGTAAAGAAGAGAACAAATGCTCGTCTCTGCGAACTGCTTCTATAAAGAAAAACAAACTATCTCAAGCCTATACCTCGAAACCTATCAACCAAGCCCAGATTAAAAAGGCCAAAGGAACTTAATCTGTTAATCAGAGAAATGGTTACCGAAAGTATATAGGTGCCTCCGAAGATGAAACAAGCGGTACAGAGGATAAAAACAAGACAAACACACATTGTCAATAATTGGCAAAGATTAGTAAACGAGAATTAGACGAATCAGATAAAAAAAGGATGAAGAAATGGCAAACGAACTTACCAAACCTGAAGAAAGTGTTGAAGACAAAGCCCTAGAAGAAAATTATCAAAACATGTTAGTTGAAGTTGATGTTGAAAACGGTAAAAGAAAGAATAACGATAAACTTACAAAACCCCTTGATGGTGAAGCACTAAACCATGCCTGTAAAAGATGGTTAACACAGGTTAAAGATTTTCAAATAACATGCAAATGGAATATGGAAAGTAGAATAAAAGAATCTCTTACCACGAAATCTACTAAAGAAATAGCGAATGTCGACAATTGTAGATGAGCTAAAATTGGAGTTAAAGAGGATGAAGGTAATGTCTTCACTCTTTATTCAGAATTCGCGAACTATGGCAATGTTCATGGAATTGGATGTCATCATGAAAATAGAAATGGTAATAAAAAAAACCAAGACTACAAGGGGCATCTGGAATCTATTAAAGATGAAAAAGAAAGTAGAGTTAGTTTTAGGACAAAGAGTGCAAGTCGCTTATTCATGCTCAAAAATCTGTCAATATAAGTAATGCATGTGGAATAAATAAAGTTGGTTACTGTTATTCTAATGGAATAGGAACTGGAAAAGATAAACACAAAGCATTCATTTGTTTTCAAATATCTGCAAATATAGGTGATCCATGTGCTCTTGAAAATTGTTATTTTTATGGAATTGGAGTTAAAAAAAATAAATATAAAGCAATCAAATATTATAAAAAATCTACAAATGTTGGACAAACTGTTAGAGCCTATAATATTGGATGTTGTTATAGAAATGGAATTGGAGTCAGAAAAAAGGAAAATAGGATTTCTAGTTATTATCGATGGCCAACTAGTATCAGTAATACAAGTAGAATGAGTAGCGTTGGATATTGCTACTAGAATAGAATCGAAGAAATAGTGCTTACTGAAGAAATGATTAATACTATATTTAAATGGCAATCGAAAAATGCTGAAAGGACCCCAAAAGAACAGCCCAACTATGGACTGTACCATCAAAATAATGTAGGTACTATTGAAGATGAAAAGATAGCATTTAAATTCAATCAAAAATCTGCTAAGACAGGTCATATGGGTGGAACGAATAATAATAGTAGTTGTTACAAAAAAGGGATCAGAGTTGAGAAGGACGAAAACTATAAAGTGGTTCTAAGTAGATGGTTAAAGATCATAATAACCTTTCTTGTGCTAGTAATGATTAGTACCATAAGGAAGGGTGTAGTGATATAGAGAAGCTGTCTGGTTGTCACCCTCCAAGCGACAGGTCTAGAGTTCAAGTCCCACTGGAGATGAATTGAAAAATAGGCCTGTGTTATAGTAACATTTGTTCATCGATCGGTCGGGTATATTACCTGTAACCTTGGTACAACCATCTTGAATGGGAGCATCGGCATAGTTGTGTAAATTACACAGACAAATCCAAGGGACCAGAACAATTGAAACACGTTTGGCAAGTCCTAAGTAAGGAGGTAAGGAAGATCTTCCAACGGTACTACAGAAGACCGGAATTTCGACTGAAGACCGAAGAATCGGACGAAAAAAGCCCTATGGCAAGAGGGAACACCAACCTGGCCGCCGGAGTCGTACCGGAGGAAAAGGACCTATGTTACAGAATTAGGTACCAAGGAGAGGGAGTCCATCAGGCGCATAAAGCCGGGCTGACCAATCCTTCCGGGCTAACTGGTTTGGTAGTTTGGAAGAGATCGGTAAAGGTTAGAAGAAGGGTTGGATGTGAGTACTGGAGATCGGAATGAACCTGCAAGGGCAGACGGTACTTACTGGCCAATGAGAAGTAGAAGCATGGAGGCGTGTACGTGTCAAGACCCAACGGAGCTCTGGGCGCACCCATATGGGAGTCTTAGGACATTAAGAGGATTTGGGACAACCAATATGGGTATAGCTGGTACAAGTGCATGTAGTGGTGTGAAAGCCGGGTCAGCCAGCCGCCTCATGATGCCATCCAACTATGCTTGGTACTGGAAGCCTCGGCCGGGTCAGCCGGGCATGGTGAAACATGCCTGGATACCTTATTACCATAGCGGGAAGTACAGTCGTTCGCATATTTCTGAATTCAGAACGCTAAATGCTGAGTCCTGAAGTCGCAGGAAAAATTGGTTAGTTGCAGCAGCATGCAGGCTTGAGATACTTACCCAATGTGGTAGAGGCAGCTGCATGGCTTGAGATACGAACTCCCAAGAAGTACGCTAGTAGGGAATCTTGGGTGTACTAATTTGGAAGCACAAAGCGCCTACCTGGAATCACATACACCAAATTGGAAGTGATAATACTAGAAAATATAGGTAAAGTGGCGGACATGTGAATACTAATCAGCAGCTGGAAAGGGATGTACAAAACCAGGCTGGCTATATAAATGGGAATATGACAGGCTCTGGTAGGTTTAGGTCGTGAATAAATAGTCCAAGTCTCAATACTTAAGTAGATAGTACAAAGATTGTAAGTAGTAATATGTAATGATCAATATACATCTAATAAAGTCCAGAGGCATGACCTCACCTTAAAAAAAAAAAAAAATTAGTACCATAAGGCCACTTGGTTTATACATTGGAAAATTAGGTTCTCGTGATACTGGATATATAAAAGAAACTAGCATCAGAGTAGATATATACATTAAGTATTATAAATCCGCTAGGATTTGGTACCAAAATAAAGCATATAACCTTGGATATCGTCATTAAATAGGATCAATATCAAAAAAGAAGGATACAAGGTTATTGGAAAACCTATACGAATCCTGATATCTAAAATTATGAGCCCCCAGAAATTATGAGCCCCCGGAATTGGAATAAGCTTCAAATTCGAAAACATTCTATAAAAGTCAACAGCCGTTAGAAAAGTTAAATATAATTCAATATACAAAAGGCCTAAAAAAAAAAAAAAATGTTTCTTTATTCGTACCATGGTACACAAACATGACTTTTGATCCAGGAGGACAGTAAGTAAAATCAACTCCAGCGCTCTATTAAATATTAAATATAACTATTTAAAGGACACCAATGACCATGAAATTAAATAATGTTTAAAACTCAAAAAAAAAAACTCCTTTTTACCCTGAATCCCGAATTCAAAATAGAAAGTTTTTGAAGTAAAAAGCGTTTTGTAAGATCGGATACAAGGATCCATCATTTTTAAATACTACTATTTAGGAATTATATTCTTATTTTTAAATATACAGAAAAGGATCTTTATATAACAATCTGCGAAGTCTCAAGAATAAAATAGATAGATTATTAAATTGAGTTGGATAATATTGAAGTATTTTATTCACAAGGAATAGAACCTCAAGTCCATCATGGTGTATACATTTTGCAAGACGATTTAGGAGCAGATATTTAGTCATCATGATAGAAATATCAACTGGATCTAGAACTCTTGATGGATATGGTTTTAAGGATTTTTTAATACGAATTGGTACAGAAGAGCAACCTAAGTTTGCTACTGGATCTCCTAAATGCACATAGAATTGGCAAATAAATAGATATTTCTAAAGATAGTAGCAGTAAATTCAATAAAATGGAAAGGCTCTGATCTATTATCTGATCTCGAAGAATGAACTAAAAAGGATCAACTGTTATATAGTATTCACATTAGAGCGTGCAGATGAAATTTTATCCTGGAACAATCGATGTGATACTGCAGAAATCCCTAGAAATGTAATTTATTTTTTAGAGATAGTAGGAATAAGCCCACAGACGAAGTATTTCATAAGTTATGCGATAAAACTTATGAAGTAGAAATAATTATAGAACAACAGCAAATAGCTTTATTTTTTCTTTGAAACCAGAACGAACAATGGACCTGACGAGAGAAAGAGGTTGGTCAGGATGGATTAGGGTGAGTCGAGGGGCCCTAATCAGTAAAGTGGGCATGATATAGAAGGGGATAGTCACAACAAAAATGTGCGAGGCTGGGGCACAGTTAATATAAAATTTTGTAGAAAAAGAAAGCCGAAATACGTGACCTAAAGGCAAAGAAGAAATGAAGTCGAACAAGAAAAAAAGAAGAAAATAAAACCCTAGTAGAGAAAGATGTAAGAAGAAAAGGAAGACTTAAGAAGAAAATATAGGGACAGAAATAAAGAAGGAAACGTCTGCATTATCTATGGATAAGACTCTAGAGAAGCCCCAGAGGAATGTCAAAGTGTATCCTATGATATATCCACAAGGGTGGATAGCCATCAAAACGGAATTAGAGTCAAAATAGATGAATCTAAGACATTTAATTATTATAAAAAATTTGCCGATGCAGGTAATGCTTATGGAACATTTAACTTGGAAATTGTTATCATAATGGAATTGGCATTGAAAAAGATGAACTAGGGAAGTGAAGAATTAATACTTACGAGATGAAATCTGACATTAAGCCCAATTCAGCCTAGGTAGTCAGTGTCCTAGCCTAAAGAGAAAGACTCCTTAAGACCTCAGTTAACCCTTTTTCTTGTGGAACTCGAAACTAAGGGTGGGAGATTGTAATGGGCTACGGCTCAAGTTTTTTCAATTAATTACTTATTTAGAAGATTACCCACCGGATATGCCATATGATCGTATGATTTCTCCTGAAATCACGCCACGGTCACGAAAGGTCAGCATAACCCCAGGTGCGTAAGGTAACGCCTCAGTGATTTCCAGTATAAATACATAGTAACTGCGCATACCAAGGCCACAAACCAGTTTATGCCCTTGGTATTTCGCTGCTCATGTTTGTTTATTTCCCCTTTTTATCAACAATAGATTCACACATGTTAGCTTAGCCCACGTAGATGAAACTAGTTTATGCCCTTGGCATTTAGCCATCAATATTTGTTTATACCCCTTTTTGTAAACAATGTACTTAACCTAGTTTCGCTCACAATATAGTGTAGACACACACTGAGTTAACGGTGAAGTAAAGGTGGAGTTAGTACTAAGGTGAAGAGTTGTGAACAACACTTACGCCTTGGAGCTTAGTAAAGCCACCTCTGCTCCAAAACGATGAGGTCATAGTAAGGAAATCGTACGATAGAAATGAATCTATAGAATTAAATAGAGTTAGTAAATATAATCTAAATTTCATGTATTTATGAAGAGGGTGAAAAGTATATAAACCCTCCCTTTTTCGTCTCAATAAAGGATAACTCAGAATGAGTATAACTCAGAGAGTTCTAGTTTAAACACTTACTTGATTTTGAGGAACAAATAACTCAGTGAAGAGTTATAGTTCAATGTTGTAGAGTGATAACCTTCGAAATAAGAGTAGAAATGTTAGCTCTAGTCGTTATCCTGATATCCCTTGAATTAATAAACTGTTATAGTTCATAAACTGATAATCCCCTCCGATACGCCATAGTAATCACGTGATCACGTGGCACTGTTACATCACCTGCTGATCGATTTCTGCCAAGACCCAAAGTACCTCGAGACCCGGACCAAATCTTCCACACTCTTTCTGCCTGCCAATTTGAGGAACTAGAGTCTTGCGTGCTTATAGGACATTTGTTTGAATAGTTAGTGGTGTTGTTAGTTGTATTTATTATCTAACCAGATAGTTTTGCCCTCCACAATGTCCCTCTTCAACCAACAATTAGTATTCACATATCCACTACTTTACTATATTACCTAATATTATTACTTCTAATTTGACATATGTTGCCAGGTAGGCGCTTTATGCTGAGTGCATCTATGTGCCCCCATACCAGTTTGAAAACTGGTTTTTAGCTACTATGTACTTTCTACCCAAAATAGAAATAATTATCTTTGTTGTTATATTTTTGATTAATGTTAACAAAACTAAGATTAACTATTAGGCTTAGGATCAGAATAGTGTTAGAGTAGAGTAGGTTTTAAAAAATATCTATAACAAAATTTTGCAAGCAATTTTTTTTGTTATAATGCAAAAGATAGTTTCATATATGAAATTTCAAGATAAAGACGATTTTTGAATAAATGAATGTTTTTTTTAACATTACATACTGATTGTTTATTTAGCATCTATATATCTGATGCTGATTGGCTAGGGAACCAGTTTTCAAACTGGTTTGAAGAGCATATAGAGCACGTTTTTATGCTTCCAAATTGGTATACTCAGAAAATCTTTTACTAGTGTACTTCTCAGAGGTTCGTATCTTAAGCTATGCAGCTGCCTTTATCCAATTGGGTAAGTATTTCAAGCCTGCATACTGCCGCATTAGCTAATTTTCCTGTAACTTGGGAACCCAGAATTTAACGTTCTGAATTCAAAAATATGCAAACAACTGTACTTTCCACTATAGTCACGAGGTCTCTGAGCATGTTTGGCAAATGTTTCTAGTGCTGAATATAGTTGGATGGCATTATAAGGCTAGAAAAAAACCTGTTTACCACTGCATGCACTTATACTAGCATATACTCATATTGGTAGTTCCAGATCCTTTTAATGTTTTAAGACTCTTATATGGGTATGCCAGTAGTATGCCCAAAGCTCCGTTGGGTCTTGACATGTACATACCTCCATGCTTTCACTTCTTATTGGCTAATAAGTTTCATCTGCCCTTGTGAAGTTCACTAAACTCCAGTACCCAATCAATTACTCTTCAGATCCTTTTTCTAGTTATTCCAAACTACTAATCCAGTTGGCACAAAAGAATTGGTCCGCCAGGCTTTAAGTGCCTAAGGTCTTCCTTTCCTTGGTTCATGTTTCTATAACACATGCTTTTTCCTCCAGTATGACTCCAGTGACCAAGTTGGTGGGCCTCCTTTGCCATAGAGGTTCTTGCCCATTTAGTTTTTCTGGTCAGTTATCATTAAGATCCTTTTCTCTGGTATCTCAAAAGACCAGCTACCTCTCTACTTGGAACTTGCCAAATGGGTTCAATTGTTTTAGTCCCTTGGATTTGTTTGTGAAACTTACACAACTATGCCAAAGCTCTTATTCAAGATGTGATACCAAGGTTATAGATAATATACTCAACCAATCGATAAACAAATATTACTGAAACATAGGCCTATTTTTCAATTCATCTCCAGTGGAATTTGAACTCTAGACCTGCTACTTGGTGTGACAACCAGACAGCTTTCTATGTTGCCACACCCTGTCTGTTTTCAAATTCTTATAAGAGAACAAAGACTATATTTTGTTAGGTAATTTTTAAAACTCTAATACTATATTTGAGTTTAATATTTTCAAATTCTTATAGCTAGTGAAAAACTTTATTTAGTTAGGTTATTTTAAAATTTTTTCGTTGAAAAAAAATTATATTGGTTAACCAATTTTTTATATTTTTTACATAGCTAGCAAGACTATTTTTGTTAATTTTTAAAATTCTCATAACTTAGAAATTTTAAAATTTTTAATTGTTGGATGAAAAATTAATAGGGTTGAGAAACCTTTTTAAAGTTATAATCTTGAATTCAAATTTGATACTACTTTTTTCTTGTAAGGTTGCTTAAAAATTTTAAATAAAAAATAAATATGTTTATATAAAATAGTTTATTGAATAGTTCTATATATTTAAGGCTTTTTTTATTGAAACTGATTTACAAGTCATTTCGAAGCTTTTTTTCATAGTTGCAACAAAATAAAAACATTGGAATTGTTGCTTAATATGTAAAATAAAGTTGAAATAATAGTGATATAAAAAATTTAAATTATTAGTAAAAATTAACATACGGGTTGTTACATATAATTTTGATTTAATGCAGATAACAATAAATATATATATTGATAAATTCTATTAAATATGATATTAACAATAAACTATGAATTTGATACTTGGAATAGAAATCACAAAGCTATACTTTTGTAACAGAGGTTAAGCTTCATGAAAGTTAACACTATTGCTAGGAGCATATTCTATATTCAGCTAAAACTAGTTATTTGTACTATTAATGTGGGTTTAATATATGATTATAAAGGAAGCAAGTGTGCTATTAAAATTATCTAATTCTTAAAAAAAATGCAAAGTCAGATATACCTTCATATTAAAATGTTTGATAATTTTAATTATACTAATTTTTTAAATAAGCACAAATAAGCATTAATAAAAAATAGCATTAAATAGTCATAAGTAACTTATAGAATACTTAAATTACTAAATTACTGTTATACTTAGTGTTGGCATTGAACATATGTTCAATAATTTTGAAAATAATTTAATTGATAATCCGTTTCTGAATGAGAGAAAAATATATAACCATATATAGTAAATCGTAATGCACATGACTATGAGATTTACTATGATCAAAAATGCCATTTCATGTAAACAATAGTTTGTTTACATTAGTCAGCAAATCATTTTATGACAATATCTCTGCATCTACTAAACGGATTTAATAATATTACTATATTAGAATCAGAAAATGATGCTCTACAAGTTTACTTAGAAATTGAAAATGTATTTACTTAGTAGAAAATGTCTTTATTTTGTCGTGAAGTGGCATTTGTGGCTTAGCAATTTTATATAGTAAATCATATAGATTTGCACGTCGCAATTTACTATGTATGGCCCACTCATTCGAAAATGGATTATCAATTAATATATAAAATTTTATATATTTAATATTTTTTTAAATTATTGGACATATGTTCAATATTAATACTAGTTATACTCATATGCTAATTAATGTGAATAGTAACAAAGTTAATTGAGATAAATAATACATCTTTTTTTTTACAAATTTGCATGATTATGATTATTAGAGAAAAATACATACTATTGTTAATATGAATCAGAAAAAATATATGCAATCAGACCTCAGCATAGTCTATGAAAGACCTCTTTAAAAGCATGGCCTTGTTTGGCCCCAACTCATATGTTACTTCTAGATTTTTATCTTTTTAAATACAAGATTTTTTGGTTATTCATGGCTATGCATTTAGAGAGACCTGACTGTATATATAATACAGACAGCCCTCTCAGAACCGGTATGCATTGTGGACGGGTTTAGTATTGGTTTTGAGAGGTAATCAGATTTGACAATATCATGTGAAATGTGGACACGCATTGACCAATTTGATTGGATACATGTCAGGTTACTCTATCCAAAAATCAGAAATTTATACATAAAGGCTATCAGATATCGGAAATGGCAGGTTATTAGTTATTACTTATGGAATGGGTATGGTGAATTGATTTTTAACCGATTTTGGCAGGTTATTGGTTTTGACAGGATCAGTTCTGAGAGAGCTGACTGTATACCGTATTTGCACGTAATAGCAGGCCGGGGCGTTAATTCAGATTTTGAGTTTTTAAAAAATTGAGCTTTTTTGCTCAAAATAGCGCCTATGCACATCCTGAAATAACGCACACTCACCTTATATAACATAATGCTCAAAGCGGGTTCATATCATTTCACCAGCAAGCACTCAAATACTGAAAAGTTTACTTAGTAGGCAGTTTATTTCATCGACAGCTCATTTCACAAGTTTTTTTATAATTGCTTTACCCCTTAACTCTAATTTTAAACCCAACTCTAACAATATTGATTAGATTTACATATCAGTGAAATGGGCTGTCGCTTATATATATTCGAATTTAATAGATAACACGTAATGGCACTTTAACGTATTGTTTAACACGCTATGTAATGGTACAACCAAGCCCAGCACATTGAAGTACTATTGAGAATGGTTATAATTTGCGCCCCTTAATATGTATATGTACTAACATGTTAATTTGTTATGAAGATTTTACAAAAGAGATGATTATATGTCAATCATCAAGTTTACGCTTCGACTAACATTTAATGAATTATAAAAAAAATAGAAATGAAAATTATCTATACTAAATAAAAAGAAGATCTATTTACAAATTGGGGTAAACTAATCTGTAAATTCGAATCTAATGTCACAAAATGAATTTATTTGTAAATTACTGTAAAATAAGCTTACCAGTGAAGTAAGTTCGATGACTTTAAAGTGTTTGTCAGTGATCGAACCAATTTTAAATACTGGTACAGGATTTCAAAAAAAAGACATTTTGACTCAAAATAAGGCGCATGTGCATTTCAAAATAACGCACTGGGGCCATTATTATGCACAAATACAGTAGTATAATCAGACTGCCATAAAGATTATAAATATAATAGCAACTCAATAAGAAATAAACTTTTGGAATTTTTTTTTTAAATTTCTTTGGTGGTATACCCAAGGGCGCTCTTGGCGCTCTTTATTAAGATCATTGGTTATAGGGACCTAACGGGCCCCTACATTTTCATTTCATATCCTAACTTCTATATTTATTTCTGTCCTACGAAGTCTATCTAACCTACTCCCCTTCTGTTCGGTTTTCCTGGCTGACTCTAGCCGACCCAGTGTTGGAAATTTCAGATTCAAACACTGTTCTCATTAGGGTTCCGAAGTTTAGTTCAGTTCAATAGAGGTTCAGGTTCAGGTTCAATGAACCTGAACCTGAACCTGCTCTAAAAGTTCAATACTGAACTGAACCTGAACTTAAAATTATTGAACATGAACCTGAACCTGAACTTAAAAAAAAGTTAGTTCAGGTTCAGTTCAAGGTTCATGAACATGTTCAGGTTCATAATATATGCACATGTTTACCTAAATCACAAAGTTAGGATCAATTAGTAAAATTTAGAAAATCATAGAAATTTGTATAATTTTATTAATAAAATTATACAAATTTCTATGATTCTCTAAATTTTACTAATTGATCATAACTTCTTGATCTAAGTAAACTTGTTTAGCACCAAAAAATACATCATATCGGTATATTTTATTTTATTTTTCTTAAAATTTGCGTCAAAGATGCTTAATTTTGAATTTTTGATGAAAATTTCCAAAATTAAGCATCTTTTCTTCAAATTTTAAGAAAAGTAAAATAAAATATGCCGATTTGATGTATTTTTTGGTGCTTAACAAGTTTACTTAGATCAAGAAGTTATGATCAATTAGTAAAATTTAGAAAATCATAGAAATTTGTATAATTTTAAAAAAAAATTATAAAAATTCCTATCATTCTCTAAATTTTACTAATTGATCATAACTTCTTGCACTAAGTAAACTTGTTAAGCACCATAAAATACATCAAATTGGCATATTTTTTTTGTACATTTACTAGGCATTATCTCCTGGGCGCCAAGTAGGCGTACTTTATTATATTTAACCATTTAATTACGGCTATGATCTGCCTTAGTACATGATTTTTATCCTATTTTATTTTTACTACTTTTATAGTCTGTCTGTACCTCCCTTATTCTATACTTGGTCTTCCTGAATACACCGGCAGTGTTGTCAGTTTCAGCTTCTTACGGTCTTCCTGGTGTTCCGCTTCATGTCCAGTCCACAGAAATCTTTTCCCAAAGCCCCCACTCGGTACTAACATTCCGACGTCCTACTCGAAGCAGCCTTTAGTCCAGTCTCTGGTAGTCCATTCCGGCGCCCTAACTGGTACTTTCTTTCCGTTCTAACCTTCTCAAAGATACCGTACTAGCCTTTTCGAAGTTTCGGTCTTCCTTCCGTTTTGGGTGGGAGCAGGTTCTCCTGAGCTCGGATCCTGCAATTTCTTTCTTTTATTTGGTGGTACAACTTGCCTTTTTCATTCTTAAACTGGGCTCTCTCAATGTTTACATCATTTGTTGATGGATTACGCCTTTTCTGGTTGTCCCCGACTCAGTGGCTATGCCAGTGACTGCTGATTATTTCCAATTGTGGCCCTGGCAGAGTTTTCGTCGCCCTTTGAACTTGAACCCGCGACTTTGCGATTGTGCCCCAGAGTGCTAACCACTGCACTATCGACCCAGGGCTTAAATCGGCATATTTTATTTTACTTTTCTTAAAATTTGAAGAAAAGATGCTTAATTTTGGGAATTTTCATCAAAAATTCAAAATTAAGCATCTTTAACGCAAATTTTAAGGAAAATAAAATAAAATATACCGATATGATGTATTTTTTGGTGCTAAACAAGTTTATTTATATCAAGAAGTTATTATCAATTAGTAAAATTTAGATAATTATAGAAATTTGTATAATTTTATTAATAAAATTATACAAAATGCTATGATTCTCTAAATTTTACTAACTGATTTATACTTCACACTCTAAGTAAACTTGTTTAGTATCAAAAAATATATATATTTTTATTCAGATTCTAACTAGTTTGCAAAATTTGGACTAGCCTGACCAAACTTATGATTAAGTTTGAGTTTAGTATAAAGTTTTAATAATAAAATTTAGAATTTGAGTCTGGTCTGGACCAGACCAAACCCGGACCCAAACCTAGAATTACTAGTTCATATGAACACCAGACTGAACTTGAACATCTTCATGAACTTATGAACTGAACCTGAACTGAACCTGAACCAGCTCTAAAAGTTTAATACTAAACCTGAACCTGAACATGTTTTAAAAAATGTTCAGGTTCAGGTTCAATACTGAACCTGAACCTGAACCTGAACTTGACCTAAGTTCAGTT
>QKWP01000006.1:242445-339599 GCA_003550325.1 Gigaspora rosea | reverse complement strand
AAAAAAAAAAAAAAAAAAAAAAAAAAAAAAAAAAAAAAACTAGTAGAATACTATAAATATGAAGTATAACCTCAAATAATAATTAATAGCAAATTGAAATCTTAACCATAAAAATTAAATAAGATTTTTATCAGTTTTTGGTTTAATATAGAATTATATAGCTATTTATTATATATTTATGAGAACAGTATTATTATTTTACTGTTCTCAAAAAAATTTTTAATAGTGAACAGTAAAAAATTTATACTGTTCACAAATTTATAATAGTGTTCACATGAGAACTCTGAGAACACTAATTTTCTACACTGGCCAGACTGTCATTCGGTGTGCCCCACCCGAAGGCTTCTTAGATCAACTTTAAGGAGTTAGTTTATTCCGCTAATATGCTTGTATAGGTCCATTTTTCATTTACTCAGGACTTCCTTCTGAGTTTGGATCAGGTCAGGTTTTCCTCATGGGACTTTTTCTAGATCTTGTTTCCTAATTCGGTTAGTAACCCTGTCTTTATACATGTTTGTCATGTTCCTTTTTATAGTGGATGGTCCTTATGTTTACGACATTTCTTGTCAGATTTTTTTCTTTTCTGGACATCGCATGACCCTGTGGTTATGTCACGCAACTCATTGTCATTGTAGTACCATATCCGGAAATGGTAGAGATGTTCAACGCCCCATAATAGATCTTTTTGCTATTCGTGATCCCAACACGGTTTTTGTTATCCACTAGACTCGAACTGGCGACCTTGCAAATATGACCCTGGAGCGCTAACCACTGCGCTATCCGACCCAGGGTGTACTTTTGGAATTTTAAATAAATACATAATATACTTTGTTTAATCCTAATATTATTTATAATAAATTAATACACCTATAGTATTTTATTTAGCATTGGCATTGGACATATATCAAATTATTTTGAAAATAATTGGGTACATAAAATTTTATATGTCAAATTTTTTTTTAAAAAATTGGGTATATGTCCAATGCCAACACTAAACTTACTAGTTTATACAACTTTCAGTTTCATTTGTTTTACCAATTTATAGTTTTGCCAATTTCACTATGTCTCACTAGTTTCTTGTAGTTTCACTACTATTCATCTTTTTAGATTTTTTTTGGTAAAAGCTGAATCTAGGGCTTTGATTTTCACCAATGCAGACCTCTAGGTTTCGCTTAATAAACTAGAAAACACTTGAGCAACAAATAAATAGCTAATATAATAAGTTGACTATTAAAAAGTATATTATGTTCAGTATTCTACTTTATTATATTTATTGATCTAGAGTATAGTATAGAATCTCAATTTTTTAAAAGTTCTTAGACATATAACAAAAATTGACTAAGAAAACATAATTTAGAAATTTTTTGTTTGTTTGCATACATGTTCAAATTGATGAGACTTGTCTTATAAAGTTTCAAACCAGCTTTTATTATTTAGAAGCAAAACCTTGCTTTAATTCTAATTTATCTGGTTTAGTAATTTGTTAATAATTTAGTAAAACAAAATATGCATATTATGCATTTATATATTAATATAATTATTATATAATATGCTCTGGATCTAACAATACTATGCATTTTCCTAGTTGAATAGATAATTTTTATTGGTTGACATATCAAAAAAGTTTTTCAATTCCCACTTTTGCAATCTGGCTAGGTTACAAAAACCAATTCTATAAATTTATATAGTCTTACTAGATCAAAAGTTATTTAAGAAAATATTATTTTGTCATTATTACAAATTAGATTAAAATTGACCAAAATCTAGTTATAATCTATATGAGAGATATCTGGTCCTGTTTTTTGATGCCTGACGAAATTATTTTTGCGATGACGAATGACGTTGTCATGGTTTCGTCATGATGAAACCTTGATGATTGATGAAACCCCTGACGGTTGATGAAATCTATGACGAATTGACGAAACCTATGACGAATTGACAAAACCTATGACGTATTGACAAAACCTATGATGAATTGACGAAACCTATGACAAAATGATGAAACCTATGATCTATTGACAAAACCTTGACAAAGCCTTTAACAATTGATGAAACATTGGCAACCGATTCAGCAATAATTAAACAACAAGCTTCTATATAATGATTTTAGATACACTAAACCTTAAATTGTTTCAAAAAATGATATTTCATTATAAGGTTTCATTGGCTTTTTTCTTTTTTCTTCTTTCACACGTTCAAATATATGTCGGGTTGATCTGGAATACCGGTAGTCATTTATGTCAGGTTGATCCAGAATACCAGTCGAGAATACCGGTAATCGGGTTGATCCGGAATAGTCAAAAT
The DNA here is from genome assembly GCA_003550325.1 of Gigaspora rosea. Classification (NCBI taxonomy): domain Eukaryota; kingdom Fungi; phylum Glomeromycota; class Glomeromycetes; order Diversisporales; family Gigasporaceae; genus Gigaspora; species Gigaspora rosea. The sequence goes on along the minus strand of QKWP01000006.1, from coordinate 337,295 downwards.
TTGTGCACACGTTTATTTTCGTCAATTTCAGATCAACCCGACATAGATTCCGAACATGTAAAAATGAAATTAAATTTTGTAAATAAACAAAGTGCATAAAGATAGAAGTTTATGGCAAGACTGTTAGTATTGGAGACTACAACGATATATTGGTGCACCAAGGTCGATCTAAACATTGGTTTTCAAGTATTTTTGCGTCTCTTCCTTCGTAAATAAGTAAAATCATAATAATAATAATGCACTGGTTATCTTAGCAACCTATATTGATTCTCTATTGCTGTTATTAATTATGCATTATCACTTAAAACATCATTTTTTTAGCTCTTATCGTTATTGTTATTAAAACACTTAACTTTTTATAAACGTGGTAATTAACTCTATTTTGTATGAAATATAACTCTTCAGGTTTCTTCATTGATTTCATCAATTCGTCATAGGTTTCGTCAATTTGGCATAGGTTTTGTTAATTTGTCATAGGTTCATCATTTCATCATAGGTTTCGTCATTTTGTTATAGGTTTCGTCAATTCGTCATAGGTCTCATCAATCATCAGGGGTTTCATCAATTGTCAATTCATCAATCAGAAATTATCTGACGAATGGTTTCGTCATTCATCAATGACCTATATTTTGTCATTTATCAAGCATCTTTAGTCCTGTTTAGTGATATGGGTTGTCCCCGGCCCAATGGCTGGGTCAATGGGCAGGTCGACCTTTAGCCTGCACCTTTGTGGGCTGGGCCGGTTGGTAAGAGAAATGTTAGAATCGATTATTTTCTAAAGTATATTTCAGGCCAGGGAATTAAATAAAAATCGGCTAGCCATTTATTATAATGTAAGAGAATTGGCTTATTTAGGTGATAAACTGCAAATAGCAAATATAATCTAAGTATAAGAATGTTTAGAGACATAGACAATCAATCAATGTGAAATACTAACATGGTGTAATTTTTCTCAAGGACAAAAAGAATAAAAATTAAATCATTTAATATCACTAGAATATGATAAAAAACTACCTGATAGCTTTTTACACGTTTAATATTGATAAATGTTGACTGATTCTAATCAGAAAAAATTACATTAGCAAAAGGTCGGCCTAGTCAACCAGGCTGAGTTTTTTTTGGATCAGTCTCGGTCCACGATTTTTTCATCAACCCATATCACTAGTCCTGTTTATAAAATAACATTATAGATACATGCACTTTTTCTTATTGTTCACTAAATGCACATTGTAAAAATTTGATCCCAAGAGTGTACACTTATAGAGGTTTTACTGTAGTTGGTTTTGATCCCTGAATGCTTATTTCTGATAAACTTTTAATATTAACTTCAAGCTATTTATTTTTTTAAATATAATTAATTTTAGCTGTTTTATCAAATTTATTAAAAAAAATTTTTTTTAAAAATTATTAGTAAACTTTAGTATAATTAAAAGTTTAAAAGTTTTTATTAGAAGTTTTATTATTATTTTCTTTAGATTTTTTTAAAATTTAAATATTCCTGTCTATAAACAAATTTTTACTTTAATACTGAATAAGTTCACATGTTAAAATTTTAAAACATTGTCTATTTTCATCTTATACATAATATTAACTTTTTTAAAGTAATCCATATTTTCAAATATTATTGTACAAACTTTTATTTAAATATCTTGGCATTTAAAAGAAGTAAATTAGAGCCCAAAAAGTGCAAAAATGCAGGGTAAACTTACCAGTGTCCTATACAAACTAAAGATTAATGAACTGATAACTCATATAGTAAAAATTTTTAAAAATTCCTTATGGAAGTAATTTACTATATTCCTGTACTAAATTCTAATAGATATTATAAAAAAAGTTCATCTAGTGTAGGTTCATTGGTTGCACTACTAATAACACACTTAAATATCACCGATACAATTGATCCTCTCAAAACTGATCCTGCAAAACTGATAACCTGCTATAATAGATCAAAAACTAATCCACCAAGTCTGCTTCTAACATAGCAATTTGACCTCTCAAATTACTCAAATTAAATAACTTTTCAAAACTAATATAAAACATGAACACCATGCGTACCGATTTTGAGAGGGTCAACACTTCTGTATTTCAATGCGATTATATTTAGGTATCACAAAATAATACAATCCGCCCATTGTAGAAATGGTAACTGCTCCGGAATCAGAAAATATCGGAATACAGGAGCTTAACTAACAACAAATACTCATAAATAATATTAAACCGCAACAAAATATTATATTGGACCCTAATTTGGTAGGCTGCGAAGATGACGTGGAAGATTTTGAATAGGGTCAAAATATAGCCTTGATTATGTCACGAAAACCGAATTTAAAGTCATGGGATTGACCACTAATTTTTATCCCAATTTATGTATCGGGAATTACGAAGTGAATTCTAATTGAGTTGAACTCTATCTAATTTGAGCTATTCTTTATTGTTGCCTATGATATGAAATAAATTTCTAAAATTTTGCTAATTTCTTCTATTTACAAATCGTTAATTTCGTCATTTTACGAAATTTATTCAATTGTGTCGATTTACTCAATTTCATCGATTTACACGCTTTTCACACTGCACAAAAACGCTAAAGTTTTTTTAACCTCTATTATATCTAATTTTAATATTAAGCCAGAACAACTCAATTCAATGGTTTACGTCCCCCCCCCCCCCTCTACGGATGCTGAAAATTTCGAAAATTTTTATAATATTACGGATAGAGATGGGAAAAATGCGCATTTTATAATAAAATGGCATGAATGCGCATTAAATGTATAAATTGCGCATGATACCGCATGATAAAAAAATTTGTTTAATTTTTATCTTTATTATTGATAATATATCTAAATAAAGATACTACATATTGATTCTTAATCAGATTTTTGCCAATATATATAAATTTTTACAAATTTGCTAAGTGTAAACTTCATTGTTGCTTATCTTATATAATTTGACACCTGACCCGTGGCTCTGCCACAGGAGCTTTGTATAAAACTTTAGAATCTTAGTTAAAATCTGTAAATTCGCATTATATAATATTCATAAATATGCTGAGTTAATTTGAATTGAATCATCACAAAAAAATTCTGTTACTGAACATAGAGTTAGTTTGCATTAAAATTATGTTACTGAACATAGAGTTAGTTTGCATTAAAATTATGTTATTATAAAATTCTGCCACAGAATTCACACTCTATTTCAGTATGATTGTGTCAGTTTTTATTATAATTATTGTGATTTTTATCATGAGTTTTTATAAAAAAATTCTATTACAAAATTTGTTCGCAATACCAGTAATTGCAATATATAGTGGGTTAGTTTGAATTGGTATAAGCTAACTATAAAAAGTTTGTTATAAAGCTCATTACTCCAATGACAGATGGTATGAAGCTTAGTTTTATTGGTGAATGCCAATTTTTAAAATGTGTTGCAAAGAGAAAACCTTATATTGCTATATTAGTTTTAGCTCATTGATCACCTTTTGAACATAATCGTGGTTCGTAAATCGACATAAAACTACGAGCCACTGAGAAAATTAATTGATTATAAGATAAACTGGGCGGCCAAAATTCCGACCAAAAATTCTAGAAATCAATCATTAAATATTTGGTTGAATGTAACTTTTTTAATATTGCTAATATATTCACTATTTTTTTTTTATTAATTATATGTTTTATCTATAACGGAGCATTTTCGTGTTCTTGCACTTGTTCTTGCACTTGCACTTATTCTTGAACAGACCATTTTACAAAACATTTTAAGATTCGTGAATTTTTTTAGCCCAAAATAGTTTTTGAATATTAGGCAATCAAACAACAAAAGTAAATTTGGAACATTCACGTTCACAATTTTGGTTTGTTTAAGGGCGTTAATAAGGGCATTGAATAATGGTATAATAATTACTCGAATATTATTATAATATGTCAGGGTGAAACTCGCGCAGCTAGCTAGTAAAACCCGCTTTGATCATAGGGTTTGGGTGAAATCCGCGTTAGCATTGTGTGTTTTATAGGTTAACGCGGATTTCACATGTGATCTGCAAGCTGAATTAACCAAAATTCAGCGCGGGTAGCACCTTGTAATATAATAATTACTCGACCATGATAATAATCATAATCATCTTACATATTGCTGTTAGTTTTCCTACATTTAGGTCACATTTTTCGGATACGGCTAATCAAAATTGTTAAAGCGAACAGACCCAGAATTGAAGTATATAGGTAGATTAGAATGTTAATTATACTTATTTTATATTTAATTTTTCTATATAAAATTTTGATGGGATAAAATGCGCATGATTCGGAAACATGCGCATTAATGCGCATTCATGCGCATGAAACCCATCTCTAATTACGGATTATTTCGGAAAAGTTTTTTTTTTTGAAAAAAATTTTTTTAAAAAATTTTTATAATAAACTCCATCTTTTACGAGATGGATGTAAGCAAACCACCGAATTAAATTGGTCTAGCCTTAGAGTACTTATTTCAAAATTAATTTAAACTCATTCTTCAGTATATTTATGATTTCTTTTTCATATCTAAAATAAAGACATTGTAAGAGCAGCAGAATTTTATTCAATATTATTTATCAAAAGACTTTACTATACAAAAAAAAAATAATAGATATAACATATCGTATAGTCTCGAAATAACGCTCTTGAGCGTTATTTCGACCTTAAAAAAAAAATGTTATATTTGGTTCAAAATAGGGTGTTCAGAATTCTGCAATTTTTATCCGTTATTTTCTGCACATAATTGTACGGATTTTTGCAGCCAACCTGGCAAGCACTATCAATACTATTTCGTAATTTTATGCAATTTTTATCCGTTATTTTCTGCACATAATTGTACGGATTTTTGCAGCCAATCTGGCAAGCACTATCAATACTATTTCGTAATTTTATGCAGGGATTTGACAAGACAATGGTCAAGTATTATTTCGGGCTAACAATAAACTATGCCTCAAATTCTGCAAATTCTACGAGTTCAAAATCATTAAACCAATAAATTACACAATTTTTTAACTACTGTTTCTGCCAATTTAGTTGAATTCGCATATGCACCGCAAATTTTACAGAATTTCTGCGATTGCAGATGCGCGTACCGAAATAACTTATATTTATATAACATGTACTAGTGAATTTAAGATATGTATATTAGGTTCAAAATTTTGACTCTTTATTTCAAAATGACGCGTATGCACGTATCGAAGTAATATGCAGAGGAGCGTTATTTCGTGACTATACGGTAAATTACTTATTATTATTTTTAAAATTCTTCATTACATTAATTTTTTTTTAGGTAACAGTAAAGGGTAACCAAATTTCGATAATAATTGTCGCTGATGATGCTGAAATCCACGTCATCACATGATGATCTTCCGTATAAACAAACCTGAGGTGCGTCTAGAGTTGTTGGTGAAACTAATTAGTTTCACCAGTGACCATCGGTGCACCGTAGAAGATTTGTTTCATCTATAACTATCTGTGCACCAGTTTCACTAGTTTCACCTGGTGCACCATCGGTGCATCATTGAAGATTAGTTTCACCTGAACTCTAGGTGCTTCACAGAACCCAGCATCACCAACTTAAAGAATTTCACTGTCAGTGTTAGGGTTAGGGTTTGGGTGTGGCCAGATTTTAATTATCCTAGTGGAATTTAGGTGTACTATATGTAAAATCAATAAAAAAACCTAACCCTAACACCGACAGCGGTAGTAATAACATAGCGGGCATAACCAGATTTGATGATCGACACGATATGTTACACAATATGTTCCACATATTGGCGTAACGTTTTGCAGTTACAAAAATGGTTTGGTGGCACGGATACGAATTGGTGAAGCTCGATACCAAAAAAAATTGAAAGAATACCTTCAGATCTATAAACTGTCAAAGTAATTTGGTAATCCGCGAAGTAATTCGGAAGTTAGATGAGAGGTATGTTTGGACGTTTAAAATTAGTCTATAGGTATAATAAATTAATCAAACTCAACAATTTAAGCCGTCTTTTGTTTGTGAAAGCTTATTTTTTGTAATCTTAACTAATAAAGAAACCTGTCTATAATATAGGCTAATAATATGAAGCTGAGCGCCATAAGGATAATAGATTTCATGAGAAGAGTTGAAGAAAAATACTGTAGCATACTTAAACTTTGTAACGATTGTTAAATAGAATTAATTAGTTTGATATTAGAACGAACATTATAAGTTATTTTTGGCATTTTTTTTTATTGTTTATTACAGTATTAGCATTATAGGATAGGTTTAATCATTTATTTTTTGTATTTTTTATTTTTTGTTTCTTTTCTTTCTTTGATTTGTAATATATTGAAGTTTTTTAATAAAATTTTAGTTTATTGGAGTTTTTCTGATTTTGTTCGGTTTTGTTTATTTGATAAGATTATAATTTTAGGTTTAAATTATCGAGATTTTATGGCAAAGACTTCTGCCAGTATTAACTTGATTATAGATATAATTATTTTCTCATATTAATTTTTTTTTTATTCGTGTTTCGATATATTTATTAATTTTCGATCAACCAATAAAATTTTTATAATATCACGAGATGATCTACAAAAATTGGCCAATCACTATGAATGCCCGCTATGTTGGTACTCATGTGATCACGTGGATCATCCGCGACAATAATTTTTTAGATTAAAAATAACCATGTTTCGATAATAAAGATAATAAATTTTGTACTAACTTTTTCTGTTATTTAATTTATCTTTATCCTTAAATAAAATCTCTTTTTTCAATATTAATTTTTAAAACAAACCTTTGAAAAAAAAGATAATTAAATTTTGCTCTAGAATTTTTTTTTATTATCCAATTTGAGGCCTATTATAATTAGTTAGATATAATACGTATATAATTAAAATCTAATTAATTAATAAATAGATTAATAAATTATATGAATACATCTAAAAATGTAAACATATTTAATGATATTAAGTACTCTATAATAATAATATCAATTTATTTTCTTTCATTAGTATCACTTCAGTGTTTTACTCCACAATCAGAATTTTCAGGCCATTCACATCTTAATAATTTTGTACTCCATTGCAAACCATCAGGGCAATTCATCAAATATGCATGACCATGAGCGCACTGATAGAATGTGAAACAATCATCAGGGTTAGCATAAAGTCCATTAGGGTTGTTCTTTTTATTTTCCTTTGGACATTTAAAACCTAAATTAAAATTTTAAATATTTCCAAAGAAATAATTAATTAGTTAAGACTATGAATTATAATTAAAAAATTTTTTTTATAAAATTATTGTTATTACTTACCATTGCTTTTTAATCCACAATCAGAATTTACTGGCCATTCACATCTTAATAATTTTGTACTCCATTGCAGACCTTCAGGGCATTTCATAAGATATGCATGACCATGAGCGCATTGAAAGAATGAGCCACAATCATCAGAATTAGCATAAAGTGCATTAGGGTTATTCTTAGCATTTTTCTTTGGGCATTTAAAACCTAAATTAAAAATTTTACATATTTCCAAAGAAATAATTAATTAGTTAAGACTCCAAATTATAATTAAAAAAAATTTTATAAAAGTTATTGTTATTTACCGAAAGCGGAGATAGTACATAGAGCCATAGTAATAAACAAGAAGATTATGGGATTTCTAATTAATTTCATCTTTGTTGAGAATTTATTATTTAATTATAAAAGGTTTGTATTTTTAATAAATTTATGAATTTTTGAAGATATGAATTTTTTTTAATACTTTGTACAAAACAGATAGAATAGGTCTTATTTATAATGTTATCGAAAAAAGAAATGCCAAGATTTTTTATAATTGATAATTATCGTTACGTATGCATGCAAAACTAATTACTTCCATTTATCTCTTTGCAATGATTTGTCCAAGAAAAATGTAGACATTTAAAAATTATAATACCATAATCGGAAAGTTTATGAAATTAAATGCATTAATTTAAGCGCTTAGAAAGAATTGTTACGTAGCGCTTGGTGCTACATTGACTACCTGGTTTTGATAATGATCTTCAATATTATTTGGAAAATTTTTGTTTCACAAATTTTTAATATACACTATGCTTAAGTTTGCATATATGAAACTCTTTGAATGTTAATTGCATTCAAACAAAATTTTTTTTTTTGCTTGCCGGACAGTTGTTAATTATACAATGAAAACAAAAAAAAAGAATTCAAGGAGCAAAACAGCTAAAAAGGGGAAAAAACCTCCTTAAAAAAATGGAATTCCTTAATCGTGCAGATAATGCAGAAAATGTAGACAATGTAGACAATGCAGATAAAGCATGATAATACCTTAATTGCTTAATGATGCAAATAATACATGATTTTACTCAGTTTGCCCGATACAAAGAATGGATAACGAAATTCCGTGCTATAATTTGAGGTACTTTGATTAATATTATTCATGCATTATCGTTACAGTTTATTAATTTATTTTATTATAATTGGTTTATTTTAAATCACAATCAATGGAAATCGAATTTTTGTGAATCCTGTGTTGTGTTGCAATGTAATTATAAAGAATTCAATTCTACTTATTACAGTTTGCAGAAAGATGTAACCGCATGATTTGTGATGATGATCGGGAAACTTTCCGAAATTCTAGATTGTCAGTTATTTTATACTTTCGATTGGTTATGTTTAAATTTCCTTTGAAATCGCTAAAATTTTTAAAATCTCTGAATATCCATAAAATTTCCTATTCCCACACGACATTGTGATCTGCAGAGGTTGCATCGTTTTTGTAAAGCTCAATAATAAGTGGATCTAAAATTAAAAATAACTATTATCAAAAATTAATTGATAATATTTTAATAAAAAAAAAAAAATTAAAACTCTTATTCATTAAATTGCTCTTTAATGTAAATTTTTTTTAAAAAGGTTAGATCACTCTAAAGCACTTCAATAAATGTCAAAAGCGTCGGGAAATAAATTTTATTTATCGGAAAAAAAAATTTAAAATTGATTAAGCATGTTTATCATTAAGACGATTATGTGCCTAACTTAATAAAGTTTAGGATTTTATAACGCACCCACATGATAAACCAACCAAATCTCAGGATTAGGTGTAGCGTGAAATCAAAAAAAATAACCAGCAATATGTCAAAAAATCGCTTACAGATTATAATTTTGCTTATGAACCACTCTTCGTACTCTAACAAAAAAAATTCCTTGCAAAATTTTGCTATAATCTCCTCTTTTCGCGCATACACTCTTCTCACCTCACCTTAACAAAAAATGTGTTACAGTATTTTGGTTGATTTGATTCACGTTACACCAAATCTTATGAGGTGCAGCGTTGGCACATGACCTGCTATGACCTAGTCATGTGCCAACACTGCTACAGTGCAATAGTTTATTACGTAATAAACGATTTTTATTTGTAAAAGATATTAATTGAGTTTTTTACAACTTGCCTTGGAAAATTTTACAATCAATAGAGTATTCAAAGACATCGTTCAAAGACTTTGCCGTGGGTCATCATTCTTGGGTTACTATTTTACTTCTCGCATCAGTAAATTTTTTTAAAAATAAAAAAATCGGAAAGCCCAAAATGCAATAAAAAATTTGTTGTAATTATGATGACGATAAATAAAAGAATCAAAAAAGGGGCCGCTCAAGTATCGATTTCAATGTTTATTTGGATTGATCATAATAAATGAGCACTAATATAATCACATCGAAAATGGTACTTGGGAAGATTTCAATTACGTCATAAATTACATAATTGTAAATATAATCATGCTTGTGCACTATTACATTCACTTGCTAACAGGGGTACCGAAAAATTAATTGCAATTAAATTATATTACAATTACCGAAAATCAGTATTGTTACACAATAACAATGTTGAACAATTAAATTGCAAAACATTACAATTAATTGCAATTAATTACAATTTTTTGCTTACACTGTACGAATTGCTATGATACGTATTTCGAATTTAAAATGTTCTATGTACATATATATTTTAATGTAATTGTAACCTAACGCAAAAAACTCTTTTATACATGTAATTATAACTAAAAAAAAGTTGATCGTATTCAAATACATTTCTAGAATAAATTGCCGTTTTACAATATTAGAAAAAACTATATGCTGGACCCGTCGTTAAACGATGGGTTTAGCATAAATAATATATTTTTTATTTATATTAAACTATTGTTACATATTGTCATATTATTAAATTTTATTATAATACAAATATATTGCGTTTACATCACCCTGCAAAAATATTGTAAGTAAAGTTTCGAATGTTTAATTTTAAACAAAGCTTATTCATTTTTTTCATTATTAATTTCTTAATATGAAATGATGCAACTTTTTCACTCGTGAAATCTTTGATCAAATATTAAAAACGCGTATTGTCAAAGGAAAAAAAATTCTTTAATGGTTCGAAATAAATATAGTTAATGTTTAACTGCACTTAAAATCCAAGCGATTCACATAACCAAATTTTAAGTTGGAGAATTATAGCAAAAATTGCAATTAATTGATTAATTACTGCGCCACCAATCAATTAAGTGAGTTCAAAATAATTGCAATTAATTGCCTCTACAATCAAGTATTCGGTAGGCCTACTTGCTAATCACATTGTGATTGATGCTGCTAATTTGTGAAATCGAGATATTTTTTAAAAAACAAGGAAGGTTGGAACAAAATTTGAATAAATGTCAAATGTTTTCCGAAATAAGAAGTTTAAATAAAAAAAATAGGATATAAATAAATTTTTTACTGTTGAGATCATAAATAAATTTCCTAGAATATTAAATTAAATAAATTTGTTCTCATAAGAGCATAAATCTCAAATCAAATTTCGAATACTGGTGAGAATAGCATGGTGGACATTCGATTGGCTTATGAAACACGTATCACACAACATAAAAAAAAATTTTAAAGTAAATCATACTATGAAAAGCCACTTCTCTAATTGACAACATAGTAAAATTTTTTTTAAAACATCTTTTAGCTCTTTATACATCCTTAGTTAAAAAAGTTCAGTATCACTAAAAACTTTGCTTAGAAGACATTTACTATTTGCTTTTATAATAAATAAAGATATATATGTTAGAAATGGTAAGAATATATTACTTTAAAATTCAAGATTGAAAATTTCTGTGCATTATCTTGGCCCGTTATCTTGGCCTGTTATTCAATAGCAATATAATTAATAATATTTATACTACTTAACTTTAGAGTAGAATACCATTAAATAAATAGAGATATAACTTTGGGTTAAGAGTTCGATAATATATATATGTATGAATAGTTTTATTAGGATTTCGTTAATTATATAGATTAAGTGCCTTTAATTAAAGTTGCAATGGCTTAAAAATAAAGTATAATTGGGTCAATCCGTAACGTTATGAGTATTCGAGCACTTTTGATCAACTTTGATAATTCATTGGACTATATTCTTGAGTAGATACTCTTCCCTTAGAACAAATCTTGTCACACAATAACATATAACAATTTATTACAATACTTGTTCAAAGGTTCAAAAATTTTATTTTTACCTTAATTATTTGGAAAATGGGCAAGACTTCGATGATGAAGAAATGGGAGATGAAGAATTTGAACATCGATATTTCAGTTTAAGAAATTTTGCCCGAATACTCATAACGTTACGGATTGACCCAATTAATGATGCCTGACGAAACTCACGTGACCTGACGAACATAATAGTTTCGTCATTTCGTCAGTGACGAAACTATGACGAAACTTATGGTTTCGTCAGGCGAAATAGTTTCGTCAAGCATCTATAGACCCAATTGCTATTTAATTATAAAAGGCAAAATCAAAATTCGTGAACAGTACAAAGTATGTATAATAGTTACTTGTATATTAGATTTTTAGCTGATTTGATTGGTTGATGATCCCGTTCATTGTTTACATTTATTAACGAATCAATTGAATGTCCATCATGCTCGTGAGAATAGCTTGTTGTTATTCAGATGCATTATATGTACTTCTTGGAATTAGAGTTCTTGGCATGAGGGTCCTTGGCATGCTATAGGACCAAAAGGCATGCCATTAGAATTAATATACCGGTAACAAAATTTAATAATTAAGGTCTTTCTTTTTTGAAAATAATGATTAAATTGGTTTACAATTTTAAAAGTTAAACTTATAATCTTTAAATATAACCTTTTTAACTAAACATGTTAGCTTAGAAAAATAAACATATATACACTATATATATTCCCCAAATTTAGTACCCAGTTGTTTAATTTTAAAATGAAGCTCTTAAGAACACAAGTACTATAAAAAGTGGCTAATAGTATATATGAAACTATGACGAATATTATTAAAACTTAGGACTTGTCTAGAATTGTAGATAGTCGTGATGTGAGATAGAAATAGGTGTAACTAAATATAAATAGCTTTGCTGCTAAGCAATACGTGAATTTGTAAAGAAGATTAAATGAAAATTTTTTTATCATTTTTTTAGGAGAATTTTTTATACGTACGTACTGTACGTACTAATAAATATATTATTATTTAAAATCATATACTCCCTATATGGCATGGCATGCCTCATTGGGGCGTGTGTACGATATACTATGTAAATCAAAATTATGTGTCGTACCATTATAAAAATTTAGATTTTTGTATTATTCTCGCTCAGATTTCATATTAAACATTCTCTTTATTAGAGATTATGAAGATACATAATGGGAGTAGTGCTCCACTCCATCACTTTACTCTTCAACTATTACATACTGTGCTCATAACAACTCTACGTATACTGTGTTCATAACAAATCTATGCACACGTGATATGTCACGTGACGAAGTATAATTGAGGATCTCCAACGCTAAGGTGCATCTTTTTTTATTTTTCTAATAGCGAGTCCAAGCCCACGCTTATGGCGCGGCACATTCAACTCATTACATACAACATCAATTTTTATAACAGCGAGTTCGAGCCTACGTTATGGTGCGGCGCATTCAACTCGGTACACATGACAGCCACAACGATTCGAGCCCACGCTATGGTGAGGCACATTCAACTCGGTTCACATGACAACATCAACGAGTTCGAGCCCACGCTATGGTGCGGCGCATTCAACTCGTTACACATGACAACAGGCAGGGCGTTAGGTGCTAGGTGCAATGAATGAGAGAGGGCGGGAGGGATCGGAGCCAGATTCTAATCGGGCACCGAAGAGAACAAGTGACAAGACAAGCGAAGAAAGAAAGCACTGAGATTCACCATTTACTCCCACATGTATCTTTATAATCTCTGCGTATCTAAAATTATCACATGCATCTATAATCTCTATTGCATACAATCATATGCTATTACCTTTTTCATATAAGCCTCAATTTCATATAAGCCACAAATCAGGTTATCCTCGCGATAATAACCCTAGCGTGACTATCGTCAACGCATATGGCTATAACAAGATTGATTATATTTTCGTTTATTTGACCTATAAACACCCATATTTCCCAAGTTCGATTAGATGTACAACCTTAACGACAAATAGTTCTGAAGTGAAACTTTGAGAAGAACAACAATAAGTTTCAAAGAACTAAGCTATAGAGCGAAATTTGTATTTTATTCAAAAAAATTTACCTGTTAAATTTAACAACCCATCGGCACAGATTAAGTAGAAAATGGAATTAAAATAGATAAGAGGAAAAAATTTTTTTGTATATACAATGTAAAAGATGACTCAGTAGTCTAATTTTCGTATGAATAAGGGTCGTTTCACATTAAAGCTTTCGATGAAAAAAAGAGAGGTCGACCCATTTATCTAAAAAAGTGTGACTAAATTTTTTATATATTAAATATATATTACGTAAGGCAAAAATTTTGTTTTCGTACATACAATATAAGTTAAAAGGCAATTCTGTAGTCTTATTTTCGTGATGAATAAGAATCGTTTCACATTAAACCTTCGCGTACAATTCATATAATTCGGTATTGATTATTAATTCATTCTGAGATCCTGTTACACTTTCATCATGATCAACCAGAACAGTGTTATTACGCATGACTTATAACCCTCTCTTGATCAATTCTTCCCTTTCATTTCAATCCATTAATCTTGTCGATTTACATTAGACTCATTATTTTATAAAATCACTGTGTTTGATCAGTGATTTAAACAGTGAAAATGCTGAAAGTCAATTCAAAAAATTTAATTCTGTAAAATGCATTGAATTGATAATTTTAAATAATGCTTGTAACTAAGCATAATATACCCCAAAAATTAATAAAAATTCCTACACAGAAACTTAAATCTTTTAATACGCAGTAACTGCATAGTAACTATATAGTTACGAACAAATTTAATAGCAGCTATAGTTACCATGTAGTTACTATGCAGTTACTGCATATTAAAGATATTTAAGTTTCTGTAAAGTCGCTTTATCAAATCGATCACATTACAAGTGTCACGCTAATTTTTATTAATATCTAATGGTTACTGTTGGCGGGGCTGATGGAACGAGGCAGCAAAAGAGCGGGTCACCACACGGATAAATATACACAACCGACCTCGTAATAAGTGGAGCTAGGCGTAAACGATTTGGCAAGGTAAGGCATTTTGACTTATTATGGGTACGTTACAAGACACGACAGCACAGTTTTGTAGTACAACGGATTTAATTACTTTATTAAAGGATCGAACTTTGAAAACATCTCCTTTCAACATAAGAAAAATTCTACTCTGTAAAAATTATAAAGGAACAGAAAGAAGACATCACAAAAAAAATATATTCGTACGTAATTCATCATTCATTACTAACGATGTCATTGCGATTATGATCGTTTTTTCCCTCTTTAGTTACAACCCAACACTAATCCCCACATTACAAATCATTTGACACGCCACAGGTTTTACCCGATTTGGCCTTGAAGGAAATTGGTTTAAACCACCGACAACACAGAGACTGCGTGTCCTTTACCCTTTACGGTATAGTCCCATTACCATCTAATTTCGTTAAACAAAGAATACTCTTTTACAATTTATTCCGCCGGTGGCTCTCTCTCCATAGTGGCTTGGGGGCAATATCTTATCACCGCAGTTCGAATGTCACGGGTGTCACGGGACCTTGAATTGCCGTTAACATTCATCATTACTTGTAATGGGAATATTCCATGATTACATTTATAATAATTTATCATGTGCTATTACTAATAATGGATTTTAACTAAGTCAGTGTAGTGAAAATCTTGTATAATAAAATGGAGAGAATAGAAGAATAAGATAGAAATTAAATTACAGGTCATCAGGATA
Source organism: Gigaspora rosea (assembly GCA_003550325.1). Classification (NCBI taxonomy): domain Eukaryota; kingdom Fungi; phylum Glomeromycota; class Glomeromycetes; order Diversisporales; family Gigasporaceae; genus Gigaspora; species Gigaspora rosea. The sequence continues at coordinate 322,029 of QKWP01000006.1, read as the reverse complement.
TTTGATGATACTTCCCTTAATGACCAACAACCATTTAACCCAAATCCTTTAATAAAACATTAGTACTGCATGACTTATGCAAAGCCCAAAACTAAACTGCGCATGCACGCGTATTTCTCCCAACTCAAGGTGTTACACAGGGATTGTAATGCATAAATATTTTCATTTACCAAAATATTAAAACCCCTTGTGCGAATTAAAAATATTTTTTGTTTGCCCAATATTATTTACGTATAATATTCATTGATATGCACCTCTTTCACGAGCTATAATGATTTGAGACATACATCCCTGTTCAATCTTTACCTATTCAATCATAGAAATGCTACTAATTTTGGTAAAAGTCTGTATTGTGTTACCAGATCCGCAAAAAAAAACTATTTAGGTTACTATATGACTTTTCAGAAACATTTGAAATATAACGGTAAATGATTCTTATTTGAGAAGTTTTTTTTGTTTTTTTTTTTTTTTTATTTTTGATTTTTGACAAATGGCAGGAAACTTTTTTGAAAACCTTTCAGATAACTATCTTAAACTTCTTAATGACGAAGAAGATTTTAATGTAGCTATTAATGTTGGTGAATCTCCAAATACCAAGACATTTCGGGCACATTCAACAATATTAAAATATCGATCTTTATATTTTAATAATGAATTGGCAAATACTAGTAAAGACGAAAATAGTATAAAAATAATTAATTTAAATCATATTTCTATTCAACAATTTGAAATTATTATTAGGTAAGTTATATAAATAATAAGATTTATTAATATCACAAAATAATATAAAACTCATTACTAAAGCAATAAATTACTTAAATTTTTTTAATATAAAGATATATTTATGGAGGTGTAGTAACGTTAGAAAAACTGGATGCATCATTAATCTTTGATCTGATGCTTATTACTCATGAGTTACTTTTTGATGAGCTAACTAAATTCCTTGAATCATATTTAATTAAAACCAACGCTTCATGGCTTCGTTTAAATTTTACTCGTATTTATGAAAAAAGTTTTCAAAATAATAAATTTTTAGAATTACAAAAGTGGTGTAATAACATTGTGACAAAATATCCAAATAAAGTTTTTGATTCTGAAAACTTTACTTCTCTTCAAGAAAATGCATTGATCTCGTTGATCGGGCGTGATGATTTACAAATGGAAGAAGTAAAAATTTGGAATTATGTCATTAAATGGGGGGTTGCTCATGATCCTAATCTACCTTTCGATCCTAGTAACTGGACTAAAGAAAATTTTCTATCTTTAAATACTATTTTAAAAAATTGTTTACCTCTTATCCGTTATTTTCAAATGTCAAATGATGATATTATTGAACATGTGCAACCTTACCATCAAATTCTTGGAAAAAATCTCTGGGATGATATATTAAAAAAACTTAATACTCCAAACCAAATAATATCAACAATAATTCTTCCTCCCCGTGTGATTTTAACACAGAATCTACCACATAGAGTAACAGTGCCATTTTCTACAGTTATTAATGAAGATCATGCAGCTGAAATCGCTTCGTGGGTTGATAATAAAGCAGATACATACTCCACAAGTAATAATCCATATGAATTTAAATTACTCTTTCGTGGAAGCAGAGATGGTTTTACTGCTAAATCATTTTGGAATTTGTGTGATAAACAAACAAATGTTGTAGTGGTAATAGAAGTTAAAGAAACTAATGAAATTCTTGGAGGATATAATCCTATTGGATGGGATAAACCAAAAAAATCAAGAATTTATAAGAATTGTGATAAAAGTTTTATTTTTTCATTGAAAAATGATACTATTCAAAATTCTATTTTAAGTCGTATAACAGATAGAGGGCAAAATAAGGCAATTGCATGCTGTTCAAAATTTGGTCCAAGTTTTCGTAATGGTCTTTATATTAAAGATCGATGTGATGAAATTGATAGATGTTATTGTTGGTATGATTCTAAGGATACTTATTATGAAAAAATTAGAGATACTTCTTTATATCTACACGATACTAGTTTCATATATGGTTATAAATCTGGATTTTCAGTGAATGATTATGAAGTATTTCAAATTTATAAAAAAAACTTATAGCATTAACATAATATCGTTTTTATTTTTATCCCATGGCTTTTGTTTCGATTTGTATTTTTTATTATCATTCTAAAATTTCAAATTCAAATATACAGTATTCGCTAAAATGCCAGGAATTACAACGAAAAGTGCTGAGTCAAATGATGTGTGAGAGTCTCAGTATCTAATTAGATGGCCCTTTCTTATTACTTTGTCTTTCATATTTGTACATTATACATATGAACTATAGTTGGTGGTAGAATTACTGAATTACGGCAATTACGGCATTTTACCAGTGGTAGAATTAATTACGGCATAGCATCTAATTGCCGTAAAAATTATATGCCGTAATGCCTTAATGTCGTAATGCCGTAATGCCATAATGCCGTAATGTCGTAAAGCCATAATGCCGTAAAGCCGTAATGCCGTAATGCCGTAATGTCGTAATGCCGCAATTCCGTAATGTCGTAATGCCGCAATAACACAATATTGTAATAATGCGATACCGTAACTACAGTATAATATACTTAAGTAACTGCGTGACACCCAGTCACTTCAAGCCGGAAACTGATGAATATGTTATTATTTGCCATACAAGCATTTATTTCATTTACATAAATTTTAAAACACGTAAAGTTGTATGTAGGCATGTATCGTCTATATAAGTCATAAATGCTTGTCATTTTCGATCAATTAGCTCGTTAAAGACGTTCTCAAACCATGACTTATATACTGGTCTAATTGGCCAAAAATATAAATCAACATTTAATCAAAATAAAATAGACCGCAAGCCCCTTTTTTCATAGTCATTACATGTTCTAAATCAATGAAGTCAAATTCGAAAAAAAATTTAATAGTACATTATTTAAAGGAAACCACAATACAGTACAGCATTTTAATAAACGGTATAATAGCAGATAGTATTTCTGCATTACGGGATTACGGCATTACGGCATTAAGGCATTACGGCATTACGGCATTACGGCTTTACGGCTCACAGCAATTACGACAAAAAATACGGCAATGCCGTAACCGTATCAGGTATTAATTTGTAAAATTAATTCTACCACCAACTATAATATGAACTATAAGTTCAGAAATTTAAATAAAAGAGATATTAAATCACCTTGCAAATAATTTTTCAAATACATTTCTGAATTCGAAATGCTCCGTCGCTGTCACTTTTAAATATTTTCAGTTGAACTTTTAAACTAATGTTGTATCAGTGATGGTAAATGTCCCTTAAAATGACTTCAAATGACCTCAAATGGCCTCAAATGACCTCAAATGACACCAATTTTATTATGAATTGTAGTTCGAAATGATCTAGGTCATTTGAAAAAAAGGCAATGACCAATTTTACCATCCCTGTGTTGTATCGGGTAGAAATTATGTATTATACGGCATAGTAATTTATCCGGATAACCAAGGTAATTTAATAATATCCGGGTAGAGGCTTTCCAAGGATACAATCTCTATTTTATTAAAAATTAGATCTTAAAGTCTATAGAATGAAATTGGCTGTAATGCTACAATGTGATGAACAACTGACATGGAATTTCGCTTGATCTGGATTCGCACTAAAAGTCAGGCTTTGTCGTTAGTTAAATGCTAGGTAAATAGTATTACAACTTTTGTTATAAGATAAATATTGTAAAGAAAAATTTAGTGATAGTTTGTATTTAGGTCTAAAAATTTTTATTATAAGAATTGGTTAATAATAACTTTATTATACAGAATTAGCTAAATAAACATTTGTACTAAATATACAGTATTACCATATTCATATACGATAATCAACATCTTAATATTTTATTTAATACTGACGACCCTCTCAAAACCGATATGCATCGTGGACTGGTTTCGTATCGGTTTTGAAAAGATATCGGATTTGAAAAAATCACGTGACAAATAGAATCCAATCGGCCAATCAAATTGCAGGATCGCTCATATGGTTTTACAAAAAAAAAAATCTTGCGATTAAATGAAAATACTTAATGTACGTACATTCTGTATGCAAATTTCTAATTAAAACCGGGTTGTAACTGTTTACAATTAAATTATATTTTTATTTATTTAAAGAAAACAACATTTACACCAGGTTTTCTGGGTGCGGTCTTGTTTTTAATGTTTGAAATCACTGCCGCAGTTATCACAGCATATGGAAATGCCCTATATAGTACTTTAAAACGATTTAATGGAGTCGTTGTCGCAGAAATGTGACATTAAACCGAACTTCGGGGAGGAGCCCTGGGGTAATCTTTATGCCAATCTGATCTGTGAAACTAACCCAAGTTAATTAAAAAAGGGAAAATTAAACTGAATTAAGTGGAATCCTGTACAAGAACGTGCCTATATTCTTAGTAGATAATTTAGGGAAGGTGTCCTATATCAAGAATAATGGCGCCTAAATTATTAAAAATTGTTGAGTTGATAGTTCCCTGTTTAAAATCCAGTATCATACCTAGGGTTGGGGGCACAAAAAACTTTTAGGCGTGCCTAGGAAGGTATGCCTTCATGCCCAAAAGGCATGTCTTGGGACACCATGCCCCAACCCTAATCATACCATTAATTAAAAACCTTCAGGACGTAGCCAAATTAAGTACGGTCCTGGATGAGAGCACGTAGCGTATTGTATGAATTTAAAATTAGCTTTGAATAATGTTATCTTCAAAATTAAAAATGTAAAATAAAAAAAAAGACCTTATCTGGCCCTATTTAAAATTCTGTGCTATACTTAATTTGTAAAAATATCATTCTCTAACCGCTAGATCGTCTTGATTGATTATTTTCCAAACAAATTATCTTCACTATTAATTAGGGCTGTTGGCGCAAGCAAAATTTCAGTGGCTTGCCACTGGTGCGCCATTAAATTACTAATATAAATTAACGGCATGCCACCAAAAATTTGCTTGTGCCTATTAATATGCTTTTTTTCAAAAAAAATTTTCTATACAACCCAAACACCACCAGTTCTATTATCACAATGGGAAAAGTAAAGATAGTGTTGTTTTTTTCAGGAAGTTTGTATAATGATCAAAGAAAAATGATATGTGATCATTACCAAGAAAATCCAACAATTACTCAGAAGGAACTTGCAGAATGGCCAAAAATATGTTCAAGTTATTGAAAGCCCCAGGCCAAAGTACAATTTCTGACATATTAAAAAGAAAAGACAAGTTTTAGTAAGATGTTTTCAAATGACCTTGGAGTTAAAAAATGTCATGTCATGATGTTTCCTGAATTGGATATTAACTTGGTGAATTGGGTACTACAATGTGAACATTGGTCTATAAGTTTAAATAGAGATATAATCAAAGCCAAGGGCAAAAGACTAGCAGAGTTAATGAAGATTTCTGAAAATGACCAACTCGAATTTTCAAATGGGTGGTTACAAGCTTTTCAAGAAAGTCATAAATTTCATCATTTCAGATAGGACCCCAGACAATTATATATAATATGGGATGAAATAAGATTATAAGATTTAAAAAAATCTACCCCAAAAATTTTTAGATTTTATACCCACTTTTATACATACCGCATATAAAAAATCTATAATTGACCTAAACTTTTACATACCAGATTAAACCATACATAAAATTTTTTTATTTCCAATAACTCAACCAAATCAAATAAAATTTAAATTTTATAATGAAAATTTATTTTTAATATATTTTAGTCTTTACTAATTAATTAGCTAGTTTTTAAGATAATGCAACTAATGCAATACAAGTAGTAAAAATTATAGATATATTTTAGTAAAAGTATACAGTTGCACTCCCATATAATCACACCATCAGGACTGATAAAAAGTGTTCTTATATAGAAATGTGCTTATATAGAGAGTAATTTTTATATGTTTAATAGTAGTTGGTTCAAGAAATAAAAGTGCTTATAAAGGAATGTACTTATATAGGAGGTGCTTATATGGGAGTGCAACTGTAGTAAAAAATGTTGATTTATTGTTGTACTTTTGATTTAAACAACATGAAATACAATCTAAAATACTATTATTAGCAAGAATTTGATAAATTTGATATGCATTAGATTGTAATAAATACATGTTTGCACATGATTCTTCTACTTGATAGCCTAAATAATAAAGTATTTGTTTGGATGATAAATAACAAAAATAATCATATCGAATAAAACAATTTATTCTGTAATTTCTAAATACATGATCTACATGCTGCATAAACTGCTGCATTCTTGATATGAATATATAAACCTCCTAACTAAATTTTACTTCGCTTTAACCTCCCTCTAAAATTAGAAATTTTATGTCAAATAAAACAGGTAAAGATCATGAGAAAAAATGTACACCAATCAGCTTTAAGATTTTGCATTCGATTTAGATGCCAGTAAAACCATACACTTGCGTTCCTGGTAAGTTTTAATCAAATTTAAATTAGATGATGATTTGTGAATGGGGTTAACGCAGAGTCGACATTGTTAGATTCTAAACATGTAGTTTTAACTGGTTAATACCACAAGTATTTTAAATTACAAAAAAACAGGAGACAAAAAAGAGCGGTCTGATGTTATTATAACATTGTATACTGTAATGCAGAGGCGTTAAATATGATTTGTTAAACCTGATTTTGTTGATTTAAACGATACCGCAGTATTACAAGGTGAGAGACGCAAAGATTTTGATGATGGCAAGTGAGATCGTGAGTTTTACGGCGTAAACAACAACGCAAACGAGTTTTAAAAACACAGTTAGCGGCAGTAGTTAAACAGCAAACCAACACAGATTTAGTCGAGGTTGATGCTGATTTAATGGTGGCAATTTTAAACAATGCCAACGTAAAAGTCGAGCAGTTATTGTAGATAATAAGGCAAAGGCAAGGCTCCTGCAGGAGTTAATTCAGGCCAGCAAGTAAAAAAAGAGTGGCTCCCACCCCTCTCTTATACTATTAATATTAATAAAATTTTAATCATAGCAAAGCATGGCAATATATATATAAATAAGACAAAAAAAATCATTAATATTAAATATTATGATAAAATAAGCAATCTGCCCGCACATTTAAAGAGTTGACAGCCAATCTTAACCCAGAGCAAAAAGAGGCAGTGAGGCAGGCGTTAGCAGCAGGATATCAGCATGGATAACCCCCATACCCCCTGGTCCCATGTCTTAATTTACTCTGCCATATTAGCCGTCGCCAAAGTCAACCACCGCAAACAAGCACTACAAATATTTTCATTTTTTTGACAGAGTAAGCCAAGACGTGTAAGTCAAAATCAAAACATCCCCTCTGTCACCTAAAAAGATTTAAGCGTCTACTAAAGACATGAATATTATATAATGCGAATTTACAGATTTTAACTAAGATTTTAATATTTTATACAAAACACCCGTGGCAGAACCACAGATTAGGTGTCAAATTATATAAGATAAGCAACGATGAAGTTTACAATTAGCTAATTTGTAAAAAAAAATATATATATAGGCAAAAATCTGATTAAGAATCAATATGTAGTATCTTTATTTATCATGCGGTATCATGCGCATTAATGCACATTTTATTATAAAATACGCATTTTTCCCATCTCTGGTTATGTCACTGCGACATTGCCAAAATCGTTGCGTCACCCATCATTAACCTGGGTTCAACCCGGATTGGGTTGGGTCAGACCCGGGTCGGGTTTGACATGAGGCGGGCAGACCCGGGTCGGGTTTGGCATGAGGCGAGTCAGACCCGGGTCTGGTTTGACATGAGGCGGGTCAGACCCGGGTCGGGTTTGCCATGAGGCAGGTCAGACCCGGGTCGGGTTTGATGTAAGGTGGGTCAGACCCGGGTCAGGTTTTAACCCAAGTGGGTCTGACACGGGTCAGGCCCAAACCCGACCCAACCCGACCCATTAAGACCCCTAATTTTATTAACGTTTTCAAATCTAATATTCTATTGTTCTAATCATGCTTTAGGCAATCTTGAATTTTATTATTATTGGTGATTTGTGAACTATTTTACTAGCAATATATGGATTAATTTCTGATGAATTATAATCTTTAATTTCTTAAAATTGAGATCAAATCATTCTTTTTGAAGTATAAGCCTTATGATATTTTCAATATTGATATAGAGAGTCAAAAATTATATTTTCATTATTATCTAATATATTAAAATTATTATTATGAATTTGTTGTTGATATATATTATTAGATAAATTTTTTATCTGTTCACAAGCATCTATCAAATTCTCATCTATGTTATCTCATAAATCTAAGCTTGCAATATTTCCTATCATTTCAGCAATTTCTGTTAAAATTTTTTCTTTATCTTGAAATTCAATTGTTGAATTTTCTTCAATTGGAAGTATTTCATCATTTATACCAAGAGCGAATACAGAGTATATGGTTTACGGGCAAGTTAGTTGATGTCTGCAATTCTGGGCATCTGATTGGATAAAAAGTCCTTGTGACTTTTTGTAATACCCCAAACAATACTAAAAGGGTTATCAAAAGAAATTGCAATTTAATTGGTAAAAAAAAAATTCTTAACCGTAATATTGATGTTGCAATGAAGTGTATACCAGGAACGTAGTACAAAGTACGAAGTGTATTGTTTACTGAAGAGTTAAATAGTAAAACTTGTGACTTTAGATTTCTATAGTGCGATGGGTTTAATTTTTTTGACTGGTCATTGATTAAACACAAAAAAGTAAATAATACAACAATATAACCTCTGTTAGTATTATTAATAGTTCTCTTATGTGCTGTACGGGAGTGTGATTCTCAGTATCTGATTAAAAAAATATTGTGTGTGACTAGCACTCTTGAGAGGCGTCTATAATTAATGTCCAAAGAAACTAGTAGGTAGATCCATTCTGGACCTTGCCAAGTGTACTATGTCTTTGATTAGTTCTTTTCAATTATATAGTGTAATATGAATAACAAACTACACATCAAGCCCTTGACTCCGGTGATACTATTGTAATGTTTCTGCGCCTCAATATCACGATATTAATTTATTCTACTCCTGCCTTATGATCATCATTTTTCATTATATTATTATTAAATTGATCATACCTCCGATCTTATTACTAACTATATTTATCCTGTTTTCTTTATTTGTTCTATGGACATATACCAGGAATGTAGTATGATGTACATAAAGTATACCAGGAACAGAGTACGAAGTACGTAGAGTATTACAGGCAAGTTAAGTAAAGTTTACAATTCTAGATTTCTGATTTGGATGAACATTCCTTGATTTTGTATGCATTCGGTAGGAATCATTATTTAAAAAATTCTATAATATTACCTTATGTGTTTACAATATTGATTTTCTTTATATATACATTGACTTGACTATTTATCATCATGCTTTCTTGACTTATTGTGCTTATGTGTTAATATTATAGCTTGTTTACTCGGTATTTTGTTTGGATTATCGATTTATGTATTGAGTCACTTAAGATTTTGTTTATATTGTTTGCCAACTATATAAAATTGTGCAGATTTACGTAATCATTTTTAACATTTACGATTGTTGCATATTCGATTATTATTTTTTTGCAAGTATCAGGTATCTACATCGTCATTACCCCTTAAATATATTATTATTGTTCGCGCATTACATAACCTTAAAATTAATACCTTATTAACACCCTCCCTACATTGTTTTTCGTAAACTGACTCTGATCACGTAATTAATCGGATCAAATTATGTGATATCCCGACTTAGATTTTTCATATGAAAGAACGATTGCTTTACTAATTATGAAATTGCATATATTAAAATTTTATGAAATTGCTAATGTGAATTTGACATTGAAAAATATGCACTTTAACTCAATTGTGAATCAAAATTTAACTACCGTAAATGGGCTGCAGACTAGGAAAACCCATCTTTGAAGGGGTTTTCCGTTTTGAGAAAATGGCGATTATTTGTTGTGAAACCTAAATTTTTTTAAGTATTGCAGGATTGACCAATCTAATTTAATTGAGTCGTCAATCTTTGGTTGTAGATCTATTTTTAGAAAACGGTCGTTAAAAAATTGGTTTAACATTCAAATTAAAAAATCACGATAATTTATTAAATCAACATAGGGTAAAAAGTAAAATACGTGTAGATAGAAACCAGCGCTTTAATTTGAATCAAAGTCGCAAAATTGTTGAAAAAGTGTCAAAGGCGGGTTTTCCTAGTCCACAACCCAAATAGCCAACTAGAATATCCGGATGGTTGCAATAATTAAATAATGTATGTATTATCTGAATCTAATAGGCGTTTAGGAAAAATTTTGTTAGATGATTCTATCTATACATAGTATCTAGCATCATAGTGTTCTAATTTCCTCGCACCTGGTTTCGCGCAACTGCGTTGCGCAGCTACTTATTAAAAAATTAGTTGGAAATGATGATAATTTAGATTTTAATGTAATTGCTATAGAGACACACTTTGCTAAAGCATTTGCTTCTTAATATGCATCATCAATAAGAACACTAATTTTATCATCTGTAGGCTATATTTTTAAACAAAAATTTAAATTATTAATATTTTCTTCAAAATAGTTACAAATATAATCTATTAAAATTTAAATTAAATTTAGAAATTAATTATAATGGAATACAAAAAATTATTAAATAAACTAACCAACTCAAGAGTTTTTTTTTCCGAATTTGGATTAATAATTGTAAAATTACAATAAGCATTTGTAATATGATGAATTTTTGGAATTAAATATAATAAATCTGCATATATAAAATCTGGTAAATGTTGTCATACTATTTCAAAAAAATGTTCACATGCTTCGCTACTATGCATCCAAGGTAATAACAGAACTTAACTATAATATTCTTAATGTACTATAATAAGCAAAATCTATAATAATAAAAATTGTAACTAGTTAATTTGTTAAATTAATTATAAATATTAGGTTTATATATTACTATTGAATCAATGAGAAAAGATAATATTTCATAAGTTTGATATGCTAAAAAGTTGCAATCATTTGAAAAAATTCCTTTATATTTATTTGTTGCATTTTGAATAAATTGTTTCCATATTTTTAGGAAAAAACTACTAATCATAACCATAACCATTTTGATTTTTTCATAATTAGATATATTTTGATTTAGATATGAGTTAATTAATTCTTCTTTTAATAAGAGGCATGCCATTTATTACATGATTTTTACCATGAATACATGGTCAGAGATGGTGATCACATTTATATATTATATTAATTAATCAGAATTAGATAAAGTGATCACACTATACATGGATGATAAAAGCTACTAAGTAAAAAATATCATATGATAAATGGCACGCCCCTAAATAATTTAATAAATTAATTTTTATTATAAAATTAAATGATAAATTAAATAACTTAAATAAGTAAATTAATAATTCTTTGTTTATAGAATCAAAATTTAAAGTTTGAAATACTTCATAAAATATTTATAAGAAAAAAGTCAATATGCTGCACTATTATCTTGTTTATCTGCATTTAAAACATCCACAAAATACAAAATAATATTTGGTAATTTAGATATTTCTGATATATGACCAAAACCAAAAAAACTATTGCCAAAAGTTAATATTCAAGCACTACTAAAAATACTATTTCTGTCTATTTTTTTTTTGCATGCTTCAGATCTGAAACACAAACAATAGGCCAATATTTGAAATTACAGGACAATATAGTTTGATATCTAAATAAAAAAATAATTAATAATCAATAATAAATACTAAAATTAAAAGATTTATTACAAAAAAATAAATTAATTATATAATATAATTCATTATTAAATTCAAGTTTTGTTTTACTATTAATTTGCATAATATGCTTTTGTCTTTAATTTTAATTTCTACTAATGCACCATTAGCTCCAATTACGTGTAATAATATATGAATTTAAAATGTGCAGCAAGTTCTAAAACTTTATTATGAATTTCACATATATCAGTTACATTTTCACTATTATTTGGAATAATTCTGAACAAATAGCAGTAATTTAGGAACCAATACTTGCAAAATATATACATGAACATATTTTGCTATTGCATTATTAGCTTGAATTTTTTTAATAGTATCAATTTCATTATAAGAAGTTACTAAAGTCTCATGTAATAGCAACATAGATCCAAAATTGCATCTAAACTTGAAAAATAACATAATTTCTCTTCAAGTTTTGTATTATTTGTTGATGTAGCGATTGGACCATTATAATTAATACTATTTAAAAATTTTTTAAAATTAGCCTTTTCAAAACATATTGATGGATTATTAAGTGCTAAATCTGATTGAGCATGTTGTATACTAAATTAAAAATAAATTAGAATTAGAAAGATTTTATAATATATAGTCGATATAGTCTAATTGTATACAAGTTATTAAATATATATATATATAATATAGATAGTATGCAATTAGACAATAATAGCTATATTATTTATAATAAAAAATTATTTACTGAATATTTCGAATTGTTCTTCCTACAAAATTTTTTTGAAAAATAGTATATGTTTGTGGACTACTAGTTGCTAAAATAGTTAGAAAATTAGAAAATTGCTTAGAATATCTAATATTTTGAAGCTCTTTTCCTTCATTAATACTATTTGTCATTTCTATAAAAATTTTACATAATTCTGAAAAAATTAGTAGTTTTTAAAAGTACCAGATCAGTTCATTTTTGATAATTAATTCTAAAATTTGGAAGTACAATCTACTAGATTATTAAAATACTTCAATAATTCAATAATAATTGCATTTTACAATACAGCTAGCTGTCTCAGAACTGATCCTATCAAACTGATAATCTGCAAAATTGGTTAAAAATCTATTCACCAGACACCTATTCCATAAGTAATAACTGATAACCTGCTATTTCCGATACTAAACCCATCTACCATGCATACCAGTTCTGAGAGGGCCAACTGTATTGATAAAATAGTAAATTTTTATAGAGTACCAAAGGAGTATATTTTTGATTTTTTTTCTTCAGGAATTGGTTTATTAATTTTATTCTATTTAATAATAATTTATTCTATAATATATATAAATATATTTATTTAATAAAGGGCGTTATTTTATGGTGATGGATCGCCATGGAGACCCTATATGAATAGCCAATCAAAATTGAGCATATGACTATATAATATGTTGCTTATTATTATCCAATAAATATTTCCTACAAACTTTCTAACTTTATAATAAAAAAATACAAAAGAAAATTTCCTAACCCTAAATATGATTGGCTGCTATATATAGGGTTGCCATGGCGATGGGTATCCATTTATAATTTACCTTTAATAAAAATAATTTATAAAAAAATAACATTTACATTTGAACTCTCTCCGCTGATCTCTGTGACCAAAATTTTAGCAAAAACAAAATTGACAAAAACACTAAAAACAACATAGAATATAGGGAACCATATATAGCAAAGAACAGCTATAAATAGCAGAAACAGTTTATTATAAAACAACAGTATACAAAACCACTTTGAACTAGTGCAACTTCGAAAAACAACTCTTCGGAAAATTTTTGAAAAAAGTGGGGACTAGAGAAAATACTGTATCGCAAATCAGTAGATGTACAACAAAACAAACACATAACTGATCAAAATAAGTAAATAACAAAACAAATACGCATTGTAACATAAACAAAAGAAATTCTTAGTGCAAATAAACAAAATAGCCATGACCAAGCCTCAACAGTAGATAGTAATACAATACAACAATAAGTAGAAATAACAGGCTTTAAACAACTCTAACATGTGACCTATATAGAAAATATATAGATTATCACAGAATGCATCAAAGAATTTAATCAGCTATTCCAACATCAAGACCAGAAAATTATGTTAATATTAAATGAACAATACCACAGGGTTCCAAGAAAGATATTAAAATTGCAGAATTCCTAGGTATAGAGAAACCAGAAACGGTTTTTGTAATTTGTACTGCAATTGAAACATATAATTGAATACAATATCAACAGGCAGTAAAGAGTGTAAAAAAGCTTAAGGAGAAGGACCCAGTATCAAAATACATTAAAGATGTCGAATCGAAAAACTGTGCCAAAAAATAGTATTCGCAATTACAGAAACCAGTGAAATTGACTATAGCAACAATGAACTCAAATAGCAAATCTTTAATATAATAGAGGCTTACCTTGAAGAAAATCGAATAGAGCCTTCTGAAAAGAAGAAAATAAGTGAAGTCAATAAGGATATAAATAAAGATCTGACAGGCAGAGTGGATGAAAAAAGAGACAGCAACAGGGGAGATACTAAGATTGAAGGCAAGACATTTGTGAGCCAAATTAAAAAAGAAAAAAAAAAAGAAACAGAATACATTAGTCAAAACCCTGTACTTGGAAAAAGTATGAAGAGCGGCCATATGAAGAAGTATTATATCAAAAGGGTGAACAATGATGTACGATATGGGATTTACTATACTATGTTACAAAAAGGAAATAATTGCTTTAATTAAACGAAGAGTAAGAGTTTCAGACGAAATTGTCATTTTACATAATAAGAACAGGAAGACAAGAGCAGAGCTGTATTGGAAAGGAGAAGATTTCTTCAAGTCAATTGAAACAAAAATAGAGAACATCTGGGTTTAGCTACTAAAGGGTAGAAATCTAGCAAGAATTACGTTAGGCAAAAGTGATAAAGAGCAACTCAATCGGAGAAGAACATTTCACGCAAGGCTTAATAACTTACCAACAAATACAAAAGAGGTGCTGTTACTCAGACAGCTAAGAAAAATTAGGGCAAAGGCAGTGCACATCTTTCACAATAGAAATGGACATCTTAAAAGACAAGCTATTGTTGAGTTTGAAACGAATAAAGATAAAGAAAAAGCAACTCAGCAAAATATTTATTAGTACAACAAGGCACTTTGGTGGGACTTAAACAAGAGAGTAGAGAATCCTAAAAGTCAAGTTCAAGTAGATAATAAGATAAAAAACTATAGAGAACATGAAAGATTAACCCAAAGTGCAAAAAATAAAGAAGAGGGTAAGGTGACGATTAAACCAAAAGACTTGGCGATAGCTCAAAACAAAAAAGAGAACTGAAAGGATGTAGAAAGTGACCAAGAGCTAGAAGACATAATTGAAATGATCACGAAATCAGTCCTTAAAGACTTAAAAGGGTGCATAGATGATATCATTAAAAAGGATACAAGACTTAAAGAAGCAGTCCAGGACCCCAAACTATATATAAATAGGTCAGGTCAGAAAATGCATCGCCATCATAAGCAAATTAAATAAAGTAAGGTTTAAATTTTGTATTATTTTAAAAAATTATTAAAAAGGTTAGATTTTTAAATCGTGTATTTGTATATCAAAATTCTATGTAAAAGTTTAATTTGCATATTTGGTATAAATTTGGTTTAACAATAAGCTACTCTTATGTTTTGACCTAAGCCACCTTATTTTTTAAGTACATGCATAGGTGGTATTTCGAAATAAGGATAATAGCAAAATAATAAATAAATAAATAAATAAACAAATAAATAAATAAAGTAATAAAACATGTTTAATAAAATCAGGGGTTTTTTTTAATTTATAATAATATCGGGTTTTTTTCTACTTGGGTATTATAAGTCTACCCGGGTTATCCGAGTAAATTATTATATATCATATAATAATATTTTCTACCTGGGTCCATTCCCTAATCTAATTCTAATTTTTTTTTATTTTTTTTTTTAATTTCGTTTTTTTTAATTTTTTTTTAATTTGTATTTTTTTTATTTTGTATTTTTTTTATTTTTTTTTATTTTTTTTTTTTAACTTAGTTATTTTTTTTAATTTTATTTTTATTTTTTTATTTCAGTTTTTTTTTTTTTATTTTTTTTTTTATTTATTTATACAGTTATACCTCTGTATAATCACCCTATTTGGCTAGCATTTTTTGGTAATTATATAGAGGTGTGATTAAGTAGAATTACCTTTTTACAATCACACAATATAAAAATATATTTAATGTGATCTTAAAGAAGTATAATTTTTTTTAAAAAATAATTTTAAATAATCTATAAATAAACCAAAAAATTTTCTTAGTTATAATAAAAAGATTAAAATTAAATGCAGATTTCTATTTAATTTAACCTTATAAAGCCCACTTGTACTGTTTAATATTCGATCCTATTTTGAAAAGGCTATCCAGAATTGAATTCGGATTGCTTTAACAGATTATAATTCAAATTTTTAATTCGGATTAGTAATTCGAATTAATTCGAATTCAATTATAGAAATATTTTTCAAAAACTAGTATTTAGATCCTAGCCTAGGCATTGATGAAGTCATGCTAGGGTTATTATTGCGAGGATCACCATTTGTGGCTTACAATAAATTTGGCTTAAATGCATTATACGAATTAAATATTATGAAATGGAGGCTTGCATGAAAACAATGGATATGCATATGATTGTATGCATATCAAAGGGATATTCATAGAATTGAGGCTATGAATATGCAGGTAGGCGCATGTGATAGAAATTATAAAGATACATGTGGGCATAAAAGTTTAGTGCTTTCTTACTTTGCTTGACTTGTTCATTTTCTCTTCTTTGCCCAATTACTATCTGGCTTCTTCGTGCTTGAACTACCCCCTCCCCACAAAATTGTAGCATCTGTCATATCTGTTACACTTACTACTCAGCCAGTTGTCAAACACAATAAGATAAACATACTGTACCATAGCGTGAATAAAAAAAAACTGAAAAGTAGAATGCACCACACTATAGCTTGGGCTCGTACTTTTCGATCATTCATCACCACATAAGCATATAGTGGCAAAATTGAGAAAAGGAGTATAAAAGCAAAGGTGTGTCTATTGGGATATAGTAAAATTGGAAAGAGCACAAATATGTCAAGATGGAAGAGAAAGTAGTGAAGTGGAGCACACTCCTATCATGTATCTTCATAATGTTTAAATGTTTAATAAAGAATATATTATATAACAGAATCCGAGCGAGAATAATATTTTTAATTCGAATTTAGGCAAATCCAGATTTATTCAGATTGGAACTGGTTTTTGCTATAATAAAAAAAAATAACATTTTACGCTATGACAATATTTTTATTTTTGGTGGTTTTTTTTTTAACTAATTTAATTTTAATCGGTCTCAATAACTAACAAATTTAATTATTTTGTTCATATATAGCAATTTAGACAAAGGCAAATTAATTACATTTATTCTCTTGAAGTTTTTACAAGTACAAATTGAGCTTTTACAATTCTATTTAACGTGTAGTAACATTCACAATTGATATACACGTTCCATAACTAATTTTGGTGCAGGATAGACTCGTTAGTTTAGAACTGAATAAACATTACAATTTTGATTAATATCATGCTTAAGCCAGTTGAGCTTTATCTTGGTTAAAAGCAAGATATTTGTGTAAATCAAGTTGGTAAACAGTATTTATTTTAAAAAAAAAAAACAAAAAAAAATGAAGAAAAAACAAACCTAGTTGATAATTATAATAACAAAAAAAAATAAAAGTAAAAAAATAAAACAAAAATTCTGTTAAC
This sequence comes from Gigaspora rosea, assembly GCA_003550325.1. Classification (NCBI taxonomy): domain Eukaryota; kingdom Fungi; phylum Glomeromycota; class Glomeromycetes; order Diversisporales; family Gigasporaceae; genus Gigaspora; species Gigaspora rosea. The sequence goes on along the minus strand of QKWP01000006.1, from coordinate 304,470 downwards.
AAACAGGTGAAAAATAATCAATAATCGATTTTTGTTTATCGATTTTACATATTTTTTTCTTACTAATGGTAAGTATTTTCTAAAAATTTTTAAATCCTCCATATTAAAATCACTACTTTCTTGTTGCTCAAAAAAACTAATAAATTTTTTTTAGCCCGTTTAGCCCTTTTATAATAGAAATTTAAGGTGGTTCCTCATAAGTATCGCTTGTGTCACCTTCTTCTAATTCCCATTGTTCATCCAACAAAAAATTAACAATCTGCTCTTCACTGAGAACATCTTCGGTAAGTACTGGTGCATCATTTATTTGGTTGAATTCATTTAGTTGGCGTTTGATTGTTGTATCTAACAAATTTGTTGTTAGGTCTATGATTAATTCTTCAATGTCACTGTATAATCTTGAACAGCATAAATAGCATCATCGATCTCAGCATTTGGTAAGGGAAGAATTCCTGTTTTTTTCTAACACTTTATAATTGTGATTCTTCGACTTCTTCCCACGATTCTTAAATATAATAAATTGCATCTCTGATATTTAATTTGTTCCTACACAAATAGAAAATGTATAATTAAAAATTTAAATTTTACAGAAAAACGATACTAACTAGAATTAACTAAAAATGGGTTTCATATATGCGCATGATCACTTAATTGTACGAATTAATGTGTATTCATGCGCATGTTTCGAAATCATGTGCATTTTATCCCATTTATATAGAAAAATTAAAGTACATATAATTAGACTAAGGAGCGAATTGTTAGGTGAAAATAAAATAAAAGGAATATCGAGGTAAAAAAGTTTGAGCACGTATCCAATATTTTCTGAAGAGAAAATATAAAATCCTAGATTATGTGCATTCTATAATAATATGCGCATTAATGCACATTCATGCACATATTATTATAGTGTTGACCTATAAAAATTACACAAAAACGGGCATAACTCTCGATCCAGTAATTAGAATTCGATGAAACAACCACCATTCGACTCAGCTCAATGAGACGGTTCGAATGAGCTATAGATCATCCCTGTACGACCATTGGTTACCAAGATCGGAACCAATAGATAATCAAGTATCAGATCTACAATTTGATTGGCTAGGCGATCTACTGCGCGCCAAAACGCATATATGGCATTTATAAAACATGTCATATTTATAGCATATATACTCTATATTTTATTTATAACACATATATCATTTATTTCATATATTACATTTATATCATTTATACTATATATTTTATTAGTAGTAGATATAGCATTTATTGCACATGTAATAGATATAGTCCGTTACATTTGTGAAAAACAAAAATGTATAAAAGCGGCCGATGTGGACCCCAAGTTCAACATCGAGTCTTCATACTCTTTCACTAATAAAAACAACTATTAACTACACAAATTAAACAATTATTAGTATCCTCATATACTTCTAATTGCAGCCTCTTTCGTAATTGCAAATTGCCTTAAATCTTCTTTGTTAAGTTTTATTAAAAAACGCCTTCCGACTTAGATATATCACAGTAACAAAGTGAGGTTACACAAAGTGTTCACTGTCTAAGATCGCTCTAGTTACCTAATATCTTTGAAGAAGTGGATATAGGATAACAATAGAATGCACATCACTAGATTTAATTTGTAAATAAAGTAATAAGCCTTCGTAAAAAAGGTAAATATGGTGTAATGTTTTTAAAATGAAATTTTTTATTACTGCATACTATAGCCGTATAATGCAATTTTGCATGTTATGCATATATACATAAATTGTACTTTAAAATTATCTATTATACCAGGTATAGTATGTAGTGGTAAATGATAATATGTTCTTACTTTCTTAAGCTTAAGTCTTCCCCTCTTTCATACTGATTTATTACATGCTGGATATACTTTTTTTTATATTTTGCTTTGAAGCTATAGATTATCCCCGCATTCATCGGCTAAAGGTGAGCCGTAGTTTTGGGTAGTAGAAACTCTATCTGGATATTTGTTAAACGAATATCAGAAAAATCTGGGATTTTATAGGGGCGACCAGTGCTGTGACGACCCTTGCTATGCTGAGAAACCTGACCATGAGCATGACCACAAGCATGACCACGAGCTCGACCAAAACCACAACCACAACCACAAAAACAAGGAGAATCTTGCCCTTTTTGTTTATTAATATTACTGGCATTCAATCTTGAACAGCCTTGTTGAGTATGCAGAGTTTTGGATGAACTTGCTTCCTCTAATTCTTCGCCTTCTAATTCCTCATCTTCTAATTCCTCACTTTCTAATTCCTCATCTTCTAATTCCTCACTTTCTAATTCCTTGCTTTCGAATTCCTCATCTTCAAACTCTTCGCTTTCTGATTTTTTACTTGACTCTTCATTACTACACAATTCTTCATCTTGTTCTAAAGTACCTTGACCACTATCATCATTAGGATTATAATGATACCTTGCGCTATCAACTAGCAATAAAATTTTTCAGTTTTCTAATTGAAATTTTTCATTATGCTTTGAGAGCTATTCACAGAAGATATCAATTTGCATCCAAGCCTTTAAATTTAAATGATATGTTACAGGTAAGGCATCATAATTCAAACAAACTAATGCTCTAGGTTCAATAGATAATCCAATTACTAGTGGTTTTAACTTTTTAGTTCCAGCCGCATTTGTGGCTAACATAACAGTAATACATGCACGATCCTAAAAATAATGTAATAAGTTATAATTAAATCAATTAACTAATGAGGTTTTAGAATTAAAAAAATTTCTATTTCAGAAATATCAATTAACTAATGAGATTTCAGAATTAAAAAATTTCTATTTCAGAAATAAAAAATAAATTAGCTATTATTATAAATTAGATCCTATGCTTTAATTCTGAAACTCTTTATTAGTTCCAGCTTGAGTTTATAACAATTAAAAAAACCTTTTTCATTCTGATTGTGGTTGTATTGCGAGGGTTTGATGCAGTGCCATGTGAAAAAATAGGCTGTTTCATCTGCATTAAAAATGTTATTTAGAGTATATTTTTCAATTATTTTGTTCAGGAAGCAATTCTAATGGCGTGCTATTGGCTTCCCCATATAACCGATAGTTTCACAGGTTATTTCTTTTTTTGAATTTCAGAACCCAACCATTGGAAAATTTTAATGCATTATCCGGTAAACCTAGTGCCTGGGCAAAAAAATTTACCTTTTCTTTAATGATTGCTTTTGTCAAAATCATTTTACTATCTAAAATCTGCTTGACCCATAGCTGCATGGCTTTGTCTAATAAAGGAAATTTAACTTTTTTGTAGTGAAAAATAGTTGTGTTACATTATTGTCACCAATTGTCAACCATTTGTTCTTTTCTTTTAAAATTTTTGTAATGGTTGAACAATCAAGATTTAATATCGAATCCTTTTGATTAAAGTATTGTGCAATACTTAAGTGTGTCTTATTCAAAAATTTATTGCTATATTTACAAAATTTTTTTTTAAACTGTCACTAATAGCTGTTCTTGTTCTTTTATTCGATATTTTTAAACTGTTACTAACAGTCATCCTTGCTCTTTTATCTGATATTTTTAAACTTAAAAATTTATATTTTTATGAAAAATTGTAAATTTTAATTATAGGAAGCTTTACTTGTAGCAAATTAAAATTGGCTTATAGTAAAGCTTACAAAAAAATTTGACCCACAGCAGGCAAAGCTAATAATGATAAAGGTAAGCTTACACACAGCAATAGCAAAACTGGATTTAAAAAAAAATTTTTTACTATAATGAACTTGATTTTTGTCGCAATGATCTTGTTTTCATTCCAGCACATTCTAACATTTGACTCGTGCCATGCATATATGCTATTTAGCATTTTTATCCATAATTGTTCCTTAATATTCTCACACCCGTACTTCTTCTTGTCATTATTTTTTGATTTTTCATATTAATAATGAATAACAATTTAAATTTAGAATTAGCCCGCTGTATATCTCTCGGTACTCCGATTCCATTTCGATAACCAGTCACCTATATGTGAAATTGCACTAGCATCACCCATATCTGCAGCTTTTTTAAAATATTCAAAGGCTTTTTTTTCATCTTTACCAACTCCATCTTCACGCAAATAGTGAAGACCAGTTTCATCTGTTCCAGCAGCGTCTCTGATATTAGAAGCAAAACATAAACTACTTTTATATCGAACTTTTTCAAAACATCATAAAGGAAAAAATTTATCAAGGATTTTTTTCGAAAGGCAAGTATTTAAATATTGGTACAGGAAAAAGCTAGTTGTTTAAATTTGTTTACACGTACCAAATGCATATCAGCATATATGGATATTAATAATTGTCGGAGATGGTGCTGAAATCAGATGATCCTGAAATTTTGATCTATTTTGATATGAAATTTTAAAATTTTTTTGGGGTGTTTTTTTCATTTTTGTCTTATAAGGTTAGGGTAAGGTTTGGGTGTAGATTTGATATTTAAAGAGTATATGTGGATTTTAGCAAGGCTTATAGTTTCAAATCAAGACCCCAAATTTCAGCATCATCTGATTTCAGCATCATCCCTGACAATAATTATCGATATTGGGTCAAATATTTCTTTTCTAATTTTAGTTAATTTTGTACTCAGTTAACCCTTATTTGGGTACCGCCAGGAAAAAGGCGTACTGCATGTTGTTAACCTGTAAAATATCACAAAAACGGACATAACGTTTGAACCAGTGATCCAAATTCGATGAAACAACCACCATTCGACTCAGCGCGATGAAACGGTTCGAATAAGCTATAGTAAGTCCCTGTACGACCTCTGGTTGCCAAGATAGGAGTTGTCAAATATTTACTCCTATACTTATTAATAAACCAACGATCTGATTGGCTAGGCGATTGCTGCGGACAAAAATCGTAGATCTGACATATCTAAAAGATGTCATATTTATAGCTTATATTCTAGATATTTTATTTATTACATATATATTATTTATTACATATATTATATTTATACTAGTTATACTATATATTTTATTAATAATAGTTATAGTATATATTACACATGTAAAAGATATTGACCGTTACATTTGTAAAATTTCAAAAAGTATAAAAGCGGCCGATGTGGACCTCAAGTTCAACATCGAGTCTTCATACTCTTTCAATAATAAAAACAACTATTAACTACACAAATCAAACAGTTATTAGTATCCTCATATACTTTTAATTGTAGCCTCTTTCGTAATTGCAAATTGCCTTAAATCTTCTTTGTAAAGTTTTCTTAAAAACGCCATACTGACTTAGATATACCACAGTAACAAAGTTTGAAGTTACACAAAGTGTTCACTGTCTAAGATCACTCTAGTTACCTAATATCTTTGAAGAAGTGGATATAGGATAACAATGTACATGATACAGCTAATATGTATTGCTAAATAATTTTTATTATTAATATACTGGATACATCAGTGCAATAGATGAATAAACTAAGATGGAATATGCACCAAAAATAGAATTTTATTGTGCCAGGTATCGCTATCGAACTCACATTAGCCAGTGTTTTTCATATTGCATAAGCAGGCCATCTTTGTATGAAGTTTTAGGTTACCACAAAGCAGTGCGAAACTTTGTTTATATTGCGATGAATGTTTCACCTAGCACTAGTTAGTGATACCTGATAAAATGACGAAACCTGACAAAACTATAAGGTTGTCATTTTGTTAGGCATTACTAATACTGGCCTGGTTAGGCAATTTATTACAAGTAAATTATGTTCATATGTACGTACGTACTTATCCTCTTTCAAATGCATCCTTGATTAGGCATGATAAGTTATTACAGAATTTGGCTAGCTTGCTTGCATTATATTACTGCTTCGCTATTATAAGTTATTGCAATAGTAAGTGGGATATTTTTTGTATGCATAATGATGATTACTATGCATTTTTTAACTAGCCAATCACAATGAAGTGTTTAATAACCAATAAAAAATTGTGATTATAAAGAGGTATTTTTTCTAATAAATCAACTAAAAAAATCTCTAAAAAATGGTGATAGTGATTACACTATTATAGTGATTATATAAAGGTATTATTAATATTAAAAAAATGACCGCACAAAATCATATGACTATATAGAGTTTGTGACTATATGGGGGGTGATTGTATGGAGGTATGACTGTATTATGTTTTCTTATAATATTACTATAAAATTAATAGTTTTTTGTGAATAACTATTGATCGTAATCCAAATAAAATGATTTTGGTATCATTGGATTTGTCTCACTGAGATGAATCGAATAGTATCTAAATTGTCCAAATCGGATCACTGTATCACAATATATTCAAGGTTTTGTAAAATTTTATATATAAACATACAGATTTTGAAAATTTTTTTATATAGTAGAGGGGTCAAGTGCTACTATGAGGAGTACATTATGTTATTTATGAATGCCCCTATGTTAGCATATTAATCTGTTATATACTAATATTTATTGCATTACATATTTTGGAATGCTTATTATACAATAGCCTTACTTATAAATTTTACTGAAATATAGAACTTGTAATTTTATTAGTCGATTTGTAGGTTATGATTCCTATATTGCTATGCATAAAAATTTTGCTTCACGTGATCAGTTAGGATTTAGGTTAGGTTATAATATAGTAAAATTGCTCAAGGAAAACTTAAACTTTTAAGAAATAGGCCTTTTTTGATAAAAGAGAAGCTTTGAGACATTTTTGTTTACATTACTTAAACTATAACCATTTATTGGTCAATAATTATTTGAAGCGAAATTTTTATAGTAATACTGGGCCCAAGTAAAATTGATTGATTCCGATCAAGCCTACCATAATTCTTATGCATTCTAACATATCCGACCAGAATTTTGGACTCTGCACATGGTGCACTCCACACCAAAAATAAACGCTCTAAAAAAACAATAAGAAAAAATAAAAAAATTAAAAAAAAGAAACAATAAAAAAATTAAAAAAATAAAAAAATTTAAAAAAAAACCAAAATTAAAAAAAAAATCAGTAAAAAATAATAATAATAATAATATCTTGTTGTATATAGTAGCTGCGCGATGCAGTCATGCTAAACTAGAAACAAATATTAATTGATAATCATTCTGTCAACAGGAGAATAGTGAAAGTTGTGTTCTTTTATATAAAATTTTTTTCTTATGAAGTTAACAATACATATCTACTAATTGAAAGTTGTAGAGCTCGTCGAGACATATTCAATAGTGGTTAGATCATTCAAATCGGCCAGTGGATAGCAAGATATCATCGTAAACAATTGGTCAACTATATAAAATTCTGTGACACAAATTACATATGAAAATCACTATAGACAAACGACTATAGCTTTCAATATCAGTAACATGATATGTTACGTGTAAATTTTTTATATATAAAATTATATAAAAAACATATAAAATTACTATAAACTTGTTAGCCAAGATTAGTTTCAACCTACATATTAATTTAAAATTAAAATTTGCGATTATATAAAGCAAAAGAAGGAGAATAAACTTACCTTTTCTGCCAAGTTACTGTTCTGCCATTTTGGCACAAAACGAAAATGTAACATCGCCAAAAACAAATATTTGATAATTTTAAGACAATAATATATGTAAATTAATGCCCTGAACAACTTTACTTAGGCAACCGAAGTAGGTTACCTTGTAAGAAAAATGGTTACCTATGTATTAAAGTGAAATTTTTTGTTTTTAAATATAAACCCACTTTTTTTATTAAGATAACCTACTTTGGGCGCTTAAGCAAAGTTGTTCAGCATGCAATTTCACTTGTAATTAAAGTCAAAATGCGTTTTTTTGGCCATTTGCTAGGTGAAAAATGGGGTTGAAGTTAGAAAAAAAATTTTTTTAAACCAATTTGTTAGAAAAACATTTTTTAGAAAAAAAATTTTTTTCTAACTTCAACCCCATTTTTCACCTAGTAAATGACCGAAAAAACGCGTTTTGGCCTTAAATACAAGTATAATTGCATGCTGAACAAATTTGCTTAAGCGCCCAAAGTAGGTTACCTTGATAAAAAAAGATGGTTTATATTTATAACTCAAAAAATTTCACTTGAGTACATAGGTAACCTATTTTTCTTACAAGGTAACCTACTTCGATCGCCTAAGTAAAGTTGTTCAGGGCATGATTTTACATATACTCATTATTTTAAAATTGTTAAATATTTGTTTTTGGCGAAGTTACATTTTCGTTTTGTGCCAAAATAGCAGAACAGTAACTTAGCAGAAAAGGTAAGTTTATTCTCCTTCTTTTGCTCAATATAATCGCAAAATTTAATTTTAAATTAACATGTAGGTTGAAACTAATCTTGGCTAACAAGTTTATAGTAATTTTATATATTTTTTGTATAATTTTATATATAAAAAAAATATGGTCCAAAAAACTGTAACAAATCATATGACTGATATAGTACTTGCAACATAGCACATAGCGACAGGGATCTTATAATGGTCAGAGAAGATATAAAGCAGTGTGGAAGTGGAATATTTACTTTACTAGACCAGTTTAGTTTATATTTATTAATTAACAAGAGTATATTTATTTGCAAAAATATATTTTATTTATTTAGATAATAATATTCAAGAGATATAAATATTTTAAGTGTTAGAGGGAGGAGAAGGGGAATCTGAGTCTAAGCTAAAAAGCTACTGTGTAGAAGGCAGAAAGCTAGAGTTTATATATCTTTCAAGCGAGTAATAAAATAATAATATAAAATATAAAGATAATAATTCTGTAAAACTATAAAACTATAAAACTATAAAACTGTAAAACTGTAAAACTGTAAAACTGTAAAACTGTAAAACTGTAAAACTATAAAAACTGTAAAACTGTAAAACTGTAAAACTGTAAAACTGTAAAACTATAAAACTTAAAACTGTAAAACTGTAAAACTGTAAAACTGTAAAACTGTAAAACTATAAAACTGTAAAACTTCGCTTTACTCTGTATCTAATAAGAAACCTATTCTATAACATTTTTATCCCCATTAAGAATAAACTCTGTGAGTTTTCAGATCTAATAACTTTTCAGACTTATCAGTCGTTAACCGAGTTAAATTGTTTAAAGAAATATACTGTGTTCAATAGAGCAAGGAGGGGTCTCAGTGGTGGAAAAGTTGATATATCTGTTTTGCTTCTTTTTATAAATTATCAGCTCTTCTTTTTCAAGAGAGACTTTAAAAAGGTTCTTCATTTCCTTAAAGACTTTGGAATTATTTTGAAATTTCTCTAAAAGTTTTTCTAAGTAATAACAAGTTTCAAGAGTCCTAACTTGTTTTTCTCTCTGGCTTCCACGAATCTCCTGGCTAAATCGATTACTAATTTCGTTAGCTTGGTCTTTCCAAGTGAAAGTTAAAAGAGGTTCTGCTTGAAAAGGAGTATTTGGTCATTCTTCATTTAAGTCTTTCATTATTGCAGCCATTGTAACTTCTGATTTTGAGTCTGGGTCAGCATTGTTAGTTTCTGTTGGATTAACTGGTTCAAGTGTGAATATTACTTCATCGTTAAATATTTCTGGTTCATTATTTTCAGAATAATTCTGGGTTTGTTCTATAATTTCTGTAGGAAACTGTAAAGAAAGTAAAATTTAGTCCCATTGGTTACTGTAACCAAATTTTCTGTAATTACAAGACCATTATGTTGTGCTAAGTAGTGAAAAAGATTTAAAATTTTTTTTTGTTTTTTGGGAACATAAAATATTAAATTTATGTTCCCAAAAAATTTTTAATGTTCCTATAGCTAAATTTCTCTCTCTCTCTCTCTCTCTCTCTCTCTTTCTCACTCCCACTCACTCACTCTCACTCACTCTCACTCACTCTCAATCTCACTCACTCACACTTACTCTCACTCTCACTCTTTCACTCTCACTCTCACTCTCTCACTCTCCAATCTTTTTCTCCCTCTTTCTCTCTCTCACTCACATGCAAAAAAACTATCTTTATAGGGAACACAAATTATAACTTTTATGTTCCCACTTTGTTCCTGATAGGGAACATAAATTCTAAATTTAGTGTTCCTAAATTTTTTTAAATGTTTCTGGGAACACTGGGAACATCAAATCTTTAACACTGGTGCTAAGGGATCTCAATTCCATTGTCTAACTAGTTCTATGAGTGCAGTTAAGGTTTGAGATTGAAGTGTAGGGGTTTCCATTTAAAGAATTTAAGTTTTGTTTTTAGAGAAAAGGAAAAAGAAGAAATGTTTTTAGAAATTCTAATTTTAGAACAAAGGTGGCTAATCTATAGAAAAATATTGTTGTACATGCTAAACTAAAAGGTAAATAAAAAATAAACTATATAATTATTTCACAACGTCCATCATGTGATTAGAAATTCAGAACGTCAATTACATGACCAAAAATTTTCTTGTAGATCAAAAATGCCATCAAGTTGATTTCGAGTTCTGGAGGCATTTTCATACTAAGATAAGTTTAGTAAGAACGATGCAGAATCTTCCGTTAGGTATACAGTCAAAATTTCAGCTCAAACGGAGCAATTTTGATCGACTTTACTTAGTAGCAAACGTTCTACGAATCAAAAATCTGATTTTCTATATTCTTAAATTCTAAAAAAAAATTGTTTGTTGCACACAATACATCAAGGGGTTAAGGCTGTGTTTCCATCCGTTTTAAGAATTTCTTTCTAGAAATTCTAAATGACAATCATAGGTTGCCAATTCTGTTTCTCATTGTACTTAACAAGATGATCACTATTGTAGCACTGTTTTAATGTTTTTCCATCTATTGTATACAGTTTATAGTCGCCATTATTTAATTTTTCTTTAACAATAAATGGTCCTATTCTTTTCTCTTCAAATTTTGCAGAGTGAGAGGCTTCAATGTCTTTTCTTTGAATCCAAACTTTGTTTTCAATTTCAAATTCTTCTTTTTGTATTCTGGAGTCAAATCTAACTTTCTGTTTCTTTTGGGATTTAATTGCATTTTCTCTGGCAGTATTATGTTGGTATGGTAATTCTTCTATTAATTCAAAGGCTCTTTGTAATATACTGTTCTCTAATAATACTTCTTTATTTGAGTCTTTGGACCAGTTATTTCCCAAAAGTAATGAATAAGAAGTAGCATTCATCACTTCAATATCCAAAGGAATGGTGGTTCCTTCAATTTTAATAGATAAGTTTTTAATTATATCTAGGGGTCGGACAGAGGGTCCAGTGGCTGAGACAATAAGGCTGGAAGAAGTGCTTCTATTTTCAATTCAAGTCCTTTTACAACTTGGCTAGAAATCATGCTTATAGCAGTACTACTATCAATTACAGCATAGTAAGGCTTTCTATTAAGTTTAATATTGCACTTGACAGAAGTAGTATAGGTAGGTGTTTGGGTCTGAGGAGTTTTGGATTCTTCAATCAAATAGTTAGAGAGAGCAGTACTAATAGATTCATTGACCAAGAAAGCTTCAAATTGCTCATAGATGTAATTATTGGTAGTGTCAAGAGTATAGAAATTACAAGAATAGGGTGTAGATGATCGATTTCGAGACTGGATCGATTAGAAGAATGTTGCTTCAGTTATCTCTGTATCTATCACGAGATTGATTTAGACTTCTGGATCAGTCATATCCAGAGTGATTATAATTTCTATTCCTGGATTGGCTTCTGTTTCTGGACCTGGACCTATTATAGAATTGATTATTTCTAGAAGAGTATTTACTACTTCTACTTCAGGATTGGTATCTTTGGTAGTCCTTCCTGTTGTTCTAGTATCAAATATGACAATTCTGGATAAAATGTTCTTTTTGTCCACAATAATAACATGTGGCATTTCTAGCATTGGATTGGAGTCAGTCCTTGCTTTGGTCGGTATAGTAGACAGGGGTAACAGTAGGAGGAGCAGCTTGTTTTTCAACAAGATTTATGCTAAGCTTGGCAATTTGTTCAGTAAGGCACTCAATGGTTTGGTTGGTATTGTTAGCATTATGTTCGGAGGTTATCATTAGACCAGTTTCTCATTTTCTAGCTTTAGTGATAGCAGTGACTAAGTCAGCAGGTTTAGCAGTTTGAATATTTATAGCATAATCAGGTCGTAGTCCCTAAATAAAGAATTGTATTATAACTGCAGCAGGAAAGGCATTTAGAGGGTCTACTCATCCCTTTAATTGCTTGAAGCGACTAATATAAGTATCAACAGTGTCTGTGTCTTGTTTGATTTCGAAAAGCTGTTTCTGCCAAGTAGCATTTTGGTTTGTCGTACTGAACTTTTCTTTAAACACGTGAGTAAAGCTATAGACATTATTACCATCAATATTTTGACCATGCTGAATATGATGAAAATGTGTAGAGGCATTCGCAAAGCTAGAAAACTATTCCTGGGCATTGTCCTTCATATAGGCAGCGGCCAATTCCAATTGGCGAGCTGGGCTCTAATGGTTAGCCTTAGCAGCTCGTTCAAATTTTTCAACCCAGGTAACAGGGTCCTGAGTTCCATCACATGATAATAGTCTATTTTAATAAAGGATTTTTCATCACCACGCCCAAGGGCATTAGCAAGGACAGTCATAGCAGTAGCAGTATCTCATAAAGCTTGATCTTCTATGTTTAATTCTGGTTCTGCTTTTTTGTTTTCTATAGTTCCTTCTGATTCAGGTTCAGAGTGTACTTCTTCTTCTTCTGGTTCTTCCTAATAGTTTATTTCTCTCTATATATCTGCTAATTTGTCTAAATTTCTGTCTAAATTTATTTCTTCTAAATTTTCTTTTGCAAAATTTATTTCTTTTTAATGAATTACTGGTTCAACAATTCCCTGGTCAGGATAAGCTCCAATTATTTAGAGCTGAACAATTTCTAGTTAAGGATTAAAGGTTTGACATTGTCATTGTTAGGGTTCTGCAATTTGATTTGATTTTCAAAATTTGAATCAAATATTTGATCAAATTCAAATTCAAATTTGACTATATTTGATTTGATTAAATTCAAATATGGCCAAATTCGATTTGATTTGACAAATATTTGATTTGATTTGAAAATTACTATTAAAAATTCAAATTCAAATCAAATTCAAATTCAAATATTTGAATTGAATCAAATTCAAATATTTGAATCGAATCAAATTCAAATCAGGATCAATTTGATTGGATTTGATCAAATTCAAATTGATCAAATATTTGATTTGATTTGAATTTGAGGAACCATAGTCGTTGTAGAGGAGGAGAACGTAAAGGAGTAATATCAGGTAAAAAATGGGCTTTAGGATAAACTTCAGTAACTACAGGTGGATGAGGAGTAGTTGTCAGTTGAGGCTTGCATTGAAAATATACAATGGGGTTGATATTGTGTATAAATCGAGCAACTCGATTTAAAGGGGGCATACGTTGGCAAAAAAAAGAATTATCTAAGGGAATTTCACTAAGAGAAGAGGTTGGAAATGCAAGTGTAGGAAGAAAAGGTATTTGAGTAATATTTTTGTTGTAGAGTTCTAATATAGCAGAGTGAGTAAAATAGGAGGGTCCTGCTTGGTTATCTAAATCTTCTAGTTGTAAGGTATATATAGGTTGAGAGGTAGACATAAGACTAAATTCAAGATCGTCAGGAGTGGTTTGAATTATAGACGAGAGATGTTCAAGAGTATCAATAATATGGCCAAGTGGAGGAATAGAAATAGCAAGGCCTTCAATATAGGGGCCAAAGATGTTGGCTAGAAAATCTGCTAGTAAAAAGTAGAAGCAAGAGTAAATCAAGTATGTTGTCGAAGTAAGTTAGCAATGATTTCTTTAGGGTTCAAATAAGGATTATGGTATCAGCAGCTAAAACAATATCATGGGCAGTAGCTCTACAAGTATTATAGCTGTTTGGGTGAGTTAAAATAAAAAAGGTGTCAACAGTAACTTGTGAATATCGGCCAGCAAAATAAGTGACCCGGTACTAATTCCAAAAATAGCAAAAATGTCAGTGATAATTATAAGGTAGATAGCAAACAGTACAAGATAAATCTGGGTGACTAAGTTGGTGAATGTTGGTAGTGAGAGCAGATGGGTGGCTAGCATCTTGTGCTTCAATTTGTTGGAGATGAATTTGATAGGCTCTATTTACTCTAGTCATAAAAAGGCCAAAAAAGAGACAACTAATTTTTTTTAACTAAATTGTAAGAAAATAGATGTGTATTTCAAGGTGCTAATTAAGTGGTAAAGGGTTTCTAATTTGATTCTAAAACTAAAACCAAATACTAAACAAAGGAGGAGTGCTACAAAAGCAGAGGCTTCAAGTATGCCCTTTTGAACGAATCTTTTCAATTCGACAGAAAAATACTAGTGCAACAAATGCAAGAGGCTTTAAGTATGCTCTTCTGAATGAATCTTTTTCAATTTGACAGGAAAATACCAGTACTACAAATGCAAGAGGCTTCAAGTATACCCCTCTGAACAAATCTTTTTCAATTCGACAGGAAAACCAAAAACAATTACTTAATTAGAAGAAGAAAGAGGTGAGATAGCCAAAGAAATATCCTTGCAGAGATGAGGGAGAGAGGTCCTAGTGTTCCAGCTGTTTTAAATGTTTTTCTGCCAGAAGGCACCAAAATGTTACAAGTGACTATAGACTTTAATATAGTACTTGCAACACAGCACACAGCAACAGGAATCTTATAAAGTCAGAGAAGATATAAAGCAGTGTAGAAGTGAAATATTACTTCACTAGAGCAGTTCAGTTTATATTTATTAATTAACAAGAGTATATTTATTTGGCAAAGATATATTTTATTTATTTAGATAATAATATTCAAGAGATATAACTATTTTAAGTATTAGAGGGTGGAGAAGGGGAATCTGAGTCTAAGCTAAAAAGCTACTGTGTAGAAGTAGTAAGCTAGAGTTTATATATCTTTTAAGCGAGTAATAAAATAATAAAATAATAATATAAAGATAATAATTATAAACTATAAAACTGTAAAACTGTAAAACTATAAAACTGTAAAACTGTAAAACTGTAAAACTTTACTTTACTCTGTATCTAATAAGAAACCTATTCTATAACACTAAATTAATAGCACATGTCCACTAATTGAAAGTTGTAGAGCTCATCGAGATGCATCTAATGGTAGTTAGATCATCCAAATCAGTCCAGTGGATGGTGAGATATTGTCAAAAACAATTGCCTGACTATATAAAATCTCTATGTAAACAATATTTGTTTACACAGAGATTTTATATAGTTGGCCAATCATTTTTCGATAAATCTTGCCACCCACTGGGCTGATTCATTAGATGCATCTCGATGAGCTCTACAACTTTCAATTAGTGTATATGTGCCATTAACTTAGTAAGAAAAATACTTTTAGATGGAAGCATGCCACATTTCGCCTATAGTGATCTTCATATAATCTGTGTTATAGAATTTTATATAGTTAGCTAATCATTTTTTGCTATTATTTCGCTATCCACTAGGCCGATTTGGATGATCTAACCACCGTTAGATGCGTCTCAATGAGCTCTACAACTTTCAATTGGTGGACATGTATTGTTAACTTAGTAATTAAAAAAAATTTATACACTATTTCGTCATTTTCTAGTTGACAGATAGATTATCAATTAATTAAAAAAATAAAAAAATCGTTAAAAAAAATGTAAAAAAAAGTAAATAAAAAAATGTATTTGCTTTATTTATTTATTTATTTATTGTTTCCTGCGCATATATGCAATATGGTGAGAATAAAAATTCTGGCCTTACTATAAGAATAATTTAAATTTTACTTTTATTCCAACTATTGCATATATGCACTATAGATGCAATCCTATTATCTATTGCTAGTTAATACTGTATTTATCAAGAACCCGATATATTTCAAATTAAAAAAAATTTAAGTAAAAATTAATTTTTTTATTATAGAATAAATTTTTTTGAATATATAGAATTTATGTATTGTAAACAATAATTTAGAATTATAATATATTGGGGTCCTACAGCAAAAGTAAATTTTTTTGCAAAAACTTTATTTTTGCAAAAATTAGACTATTTAGAATACAATATTAAAAAGCTACAAAAAAAAATTTTTTAGTCTATTACCACCTTTTGCTGTGGGGCGCCCATATGTAGATTTAAAAATTATTTTATTATATATACACATCAGATACCTAATATATCCAAACTATACGATATATGTATGATAGGTTACTAATATGTAGTATTTTATATATTTTTCAATTATAGTAATAAGGTACCCAATAGGTACTCGATATATTGGTTTTTGACCTGTGAATTAGACAGTCTCTGAGAAGAATTATAGTTTTGTAAATCGGAACACCTTTATACATACAAAGTTAGTCAGAATATTCAGTACAATTCTAATTATACAGTCAAATGCAACTCGTAGGGACAGGCCTACAACGTGCATTTAGAGAGGTTTGCATTTAGAGAGAGCCAATTAAATTGCAGCTTTAAAAATTAGATATTAAGTTTGTATAACTTCTACCAAAAACTGTATAACCTATCTTAAATACTAAAATTTGATTGGCTATGTGCATTTAGGAAGGTTAGTATAATATAAAATGTTATTTAAGAGAACGTGCATTTACAGAATATAGAACATGCATTTAGCATTAATAACATCTTATGGAAAGAAAAATTATGCATTTAGAGAAGTATTGCTTTATTGAGGTTGCATTTATGGAGGTCTGACTGTAAACTATGGACCTAAATTAAAGATTATACCAATTCAACCAAGAATGCTGGATGATAGTGTTGTCTGTTGTAATTAATTACAACCTTTACGACATATAGGTTGCAATATTATGACATATAGATTGTAATATTACAACTTGTTAAAAACAATTACAGCAGACAACTCTACTGGACATCAATATGAAATGAACCAAACCAGAATTTATCAACTTGCAAAGATTCTTTTGGATGAAAATGACCAGACTATTGCCTAGGCTTTAGAACCTCAAATATTTAATTGAATAAAGCTATGAAACTATTATAAAATCCAACTTATATTACAAACAGAATTAGATATATTATTAGAAAATAATATTGACCTACTACAAGCGATTCTGGATGAATCCTTTGATACAAGCCACCCAGACTGTGATAGAAAGCATGCACTTGCTGTTTTATGAAGAAGCTTTACAGTTTCTGTTGATTTTTGTCAGAAATGTCTATATATTAAATACCAAGAGGAATTGAATACAAATCAAGGATATTGTAATGGCTGCAAACTTCCAAACCCAAAAATTTACTCTCCACCTACTAAAGAAGCTATAAAGGAATTAGGTGATGACTCACAGTTTTATCGGCTTCAACAACAAATCCAACAACAAGACCAACTTATCAAACAAGAGAAAAACCAAAGATTCAGAATTACAAATAAACTCTTATATATAAATTCTCTAAAATCATTAACAATTTCAGTATAAAGCAGTTCCAGAAACAAAATTTATCATTTTCAGCAAAGTTTTAGCAAAGCAAAAAGCAATGAATAAGAATAACATATCTATGAATTAAAAAATTAGACAGAAGTAATAACATTAAGAATAGATAAAGTGCTTTTTATAGATATAGTGTCTTTTTATAAGCTCTATTCGTATCAAAAAAAAACTTTTATAAAAATTTTTTTAGATAATTAGATGATTATTTTTATTTTTTAATATACTGTATGTGCCCAAAATTAAGTTACTACCTAAAATAAGCTACTCTTTCATTTTTTGTAAATTCAAAGAAAAATTGCCAATATTGCAATATATAAATTCTAAATTTTATTAAGTAAACCTCAAAAGTGCATTAAGTAAAGTTGTTCAGAACATCAAAATACACTTAACATAAAAATTTGGTATTATTTGGACAACTTTTTATTAGTACAATTTTCAATTTTTCAAAAAATTCAATATTAGTTAGCTTAATTTCAGACACATATGGTACTACTTTAACATACAATAAAATAAATATAGAATATAAAGCAAAGAAATGGCTTTGGCGATTGTAGATTAGGAATATGAATTTCTTTTTGTTATGAAACAGAGTACTGTATCTCTGACCACTTTTTATAGTTAAGTGTATTATATGGAATTATAATATTTATACTGTTTAACAGTTCATTAGATAAGAATTAGTGAAAAAAGAAGGATTATTATCATATAAGAAGGTACAAGATAGAGTTCGGATAAACATTATTTGTTTTTTTTTAAATTTTTTAGATCAAATAAATTGATCAGTAAACATTATTCATATTTTTTAAATTTTTCAGATTAAATAAAATATAACAGGAATTAAGTAGTAAAATATTTTGTAGCAAGTTCCAATTGTTAGGAATTTTGAGTTTTTGAGAAGCAAACATGAATTTATATTTCACACACTCTAATCGTATGCTTTTTTTTTGCAGATAATAAGATAAAGCAGAAATAATATAGATTAAGAATGGAGATGAAGAGTAAGCAGACAAACACTTAAAGCAATTGAATAATCGAAAAGTGAACAAAGAACAAATTGAGCATTGTTAGAAAAATTTTATATAAACTTAATAAGAATAAATAAGGTATTTACATTTAATTTTGGTAAAACGAAGAAGGACAATTGCTGTATTATTTATTTGGTGATGGAAATTTATTGGCAGATCAATGTCACAATAAAAATAAATCAGCTTATGAATAAAAAAAAGGCTATTTATTACCTATGAAAACTCAATACACGGAAATGCATGCATAAATACGAAATTGTATGCGGGTAAGCATGGGTTTCATAATCACTGCACGGAAACTGCACGGAAACTGATCGTCCATAAAATTTAATACACGTTATCACACGAAAAATTGAAATCCGTGCACTATCGTGCATAGTATTATATCCATATATTGACATGCATTAATCTTAATAATCACATAATTTCTGTGCACTAACGTGCACAATCATTAAGATTCTTAACGATCATAATTTTCATGCACTGACGTGCACAATCATTAAGGTTCTTAACGATCATAATTTTTGTGCACTGACGTGCACAATCGTTAAGATTCTTAACGATTATAATTATAATTTTTGCGCTCTGATGTGCATAATCGTTAAGATTCTTAACATCATAATTTCAGTGCACTGTCATCACGATCATCACAATCGTTAAGATTCCTTAACGATCAATTTTAACGATCATAATGTTCATTTCTGACATGATGTCATGATCACCACAATTATTAAGACTCCTTAACGATCATGATTTCAGTGATGATCGTCACAATCGTTAAGATTCTTAATGATCATAATTTTTGTGCATGACATCACAATTGTCACAATCATTAAGATCCTTAACGAAATATACCATGTACTAATGTGATGAAGATCAAAATTCCGTGCATTAACATGATGATTGTTAAGATTCTTAATGAATATAATTTCCGTGCAATGACGCGTACAAAAACATTTATTTTGTGAGTAAATAAATATTGCATTTTTGCTTTTTTGTTTTTTTTTGCACTTAACAATAATAATTTCCGTGCAGACGCGCAAAAATTACATAAGATTTGTAAGTAAATAAATATTTGATTATTTGTTTTTTTTTTTACACTTACAATTTTAATTATTTTCTTTTATTGTTTATAATTTTTTTTTTACAACCCACTAATTTTTATACAGTATAATTTTTTTTAGTTATTGTCATTGTTTTTGAAACCATCCTTTGGAGTTATTGCCTTGAAAATTGCTCTTTTGGAATTATTATCGGTTTTGGTGTACCGTATTTACCTGAAATAACGCACAGGAGTGAAATTACGAATTTCGGCCTAAATTAAGCTTAATTCGGGCTGAACCTCAAAATAACGCCCCTGTGCGTTATTTCAGGTAAAATGGTATATTTTTCATCATTTTTGGAGGTAACGCGGCTTTGTTTTTTAATTACTATTATTTTTTTCTTTTATTTTTTATTTACTTTCTGTATATTATTGCATTTTAGCATCTCTTTTGAGTTACTATTATTGGAGTTGGCGTAATTGGAGTTGTCACTATTGGAGTTATTTCTAGAGTAGTCATTTCGATTTTTTTTTTTTTGAACTTTTCATTTTGGTACTATTGCTTTACTTTGATTTTCGATATTATTAGTTGCTTGGTTATTTTTAAGTAGTAGTTTAGTGATTAGAAGTATTTTCTTATTTGGCATGTAAATTATTAAATTAAAGTATTTGTATTATAAAATTTAATTAATAATATAATAAAAGTAATTAATAAAATATAAAAATTTTAGTTAATAAAAATTATAAAATTTAGTTAATAAAATTATAAAATTTTAGTTAATAAAATAATATATATAAATGAATATATGGATATATGTTATTTATGTATATGTGTGGATATATGCTATTATATGTTATCTGCACGTAAATATGCACGAGACAATGCACGAGAAAACACATAAAATTGCACGTTAGTATGTGCACCGTTGCACAGAATTCGCACCCTATTACATGCTGTAAACGTGCTTTCTCATACATTGTCTCGTATAGATTTACGTGCAGGTTCGTGTGGTTCCATATCCAAACTTTTTCGTGTATTGCAGTATCATTCCGTGCTGCAATTTGTTATAGGGTTATTATTAAATGGCAAGTTTTTATGAAATAAGTATACAAGCACAGTGTTACAATCAAACTACCTCTAAATCGGTTTAGTGAAACTGGGGTTTAAAATAATTGAAAGCCTCACGTGCTTAGTAAATAGAATGTGATTATATATAGAGGTTTTATATGATTTGCTTTTATGAAAGAGGCAGAACGGCTATGGGCATATGGAGATACCGATAGGCGTATCAGTTTATAATAAACTATAATTAACTCTGAGAAACGTGAAGACTATCACAGTAATCACGTGATCAATATCGGTAAGCCGATATTTATTATAGTCGATATCATTAATCACTAACGATTATAATCGATGGAAATCGGGTTACACAAGTGTATGAAGACACAAGTATCAGTTTATTTAATAAATCAGTGTATGAAGACACGATTATTTATTAGAATAATGAGTTATTTATTAGACAACTATTTAATAGATAACTATTTAACTAGTCTAGTAGACAACTAATTGGCTCAAAGGCGAGACTCATCGTATTTATATATTTTTACTATATAGTTCGTGATCAATGAGATCTGCTAGATATCGATGATATATTAGATCTATGTGATCTATAAGATCATTAATATCAGTGTGATCCATGTGATCAAGAGGATCATCGTGATCACTGTGATCTATGTGATCTACGTGATTTCTTGGCTTCGATGTTCATATGTTCTAATGTCTCGTGACATACCTGTCCAATAATATTCTATGACGTATTCTAGGTATAACAATAGATTAGATATCAGATCGGAAATTGAAAACAAATATATTTATATTTATACTGTATAAACGTAAGTTCAATTTTAATATTAGTAGTTCAATGTGAAATGGACAATATCAATTTTGGGATAGAATCAGATGATAATTTATAGCGAAGATTAATTTGGAAATAAGTAAGTGGCTTAACTTTAGAGGAATCTATTGCTAGGTAAATCAGTAAGGAGAGATTTGCGATAAAAAATTGGCTTGAGAAACTGCATTTATTATTAATTATCGGTAAAGTGCAAGTTTTTTACAAACTAAGTATACAGGCACTGTTCATGGCCCCACCAGGAGTCTAGACACTTTTGCAGTAACGTGACTATTACGTAGTGTGGCGTCTTCGGATTAACTTTTTGGCTTTATTGTTAAGGTTAGAGTTAGGGTTCGTGTATATAGCCTTAGAAGGTCCCTATATATATGTAAAATCGCATTCCGGACATTTTTATGTGGTTTTAAGGCCGATTTAAACACTAGTTTTCGAGTATTTTCGCTCTTTTCTCCTTTTTTCTTCTTGTACATGTGTTTTGTTTTGATGTCGGACTGATCCGGGATGATCAAATTTACGTTCTCTGATTGGTTAATCTCATGCGCCACGTCACGTTACTGCAAAAGTGTCTAGACCCCTGGTGCGGTTCACGGGCCATTTTGACCGATGCAAGATTTATTACGACGTACGTATGTATGTATAATCTAATGCATTATGCAAATAAGGAAAAAGAGCATACTGACGAATAAGAAAAAGCATAATAAAGTTCGAATAAGGCATGATTAGAGATGGGCACTATGCGCATGATGCATGCATGCATGCATGCATGGATGCACGCATGCACATGGTCTAAGCAATTTAATGCATGCCTATACAAAATTAGTTAAAATAGAATATTTGATAATAAATAACTTTTGAACCACTATTTATTTTTTATAATTTTGCTACCAAAATAATGTCTTAGTGTAACTAGTGCTTCTGGGATTAGACCAGACACAGACTATAAATTTTACTAATTTCAAACTTCAGATTAAACTTAAACTCAATTATGAGTTTGGTCCAGGTCTGATCTGAAGTCAGCAAATTAATCTGAATTTAAATATGTTTATATGCATTTTTTTGCACTGATCGAGTTTATTTAGTGCATTAAGTTAGAATTAATTAGTAAAATTTTATGAATCATAAGATTTTATAGAATTTTATTAATAAAATTCTATAAAATCTTATAATTCACAAATTTTTATTAATTAATTCTAATTTTATTCACCAAGTAAACTTGTTCAGTTCCTAAAAATATATTAAATCGGCAAATTTGGTTTTATTTTACTTGAAATTTTAATGAAAGATGCATAATTTTAGATTTTTTGATCAAAAAGTCAAATTTAAGCATCTTTTCACCAAATTTTAAGTATCGTAAAAACAACTCTACAATTTAATGTATTTTTAGGTGCTGAACATGATTACTTAATGCATAAAGTTAGAAACAATTAATAAAATTTTGCAATTCATGTAGATTTTGTAGAAATTTATTAATAAAATTCTATAAAATCTTATGATTCATAAAATTTTACTAATTAATTACAATTTAATGCAATAAGTAAACTTGTTTAACATCTAAAATATATCAAATCGGCTGAATTATTTTTATTTTACTTGAAAATCAGAGAAAAGATGCATAATTTTGGATTTTTGATCAAAAAAGTCAAATTTAAGCATCTTTTCTCCAAATTGCAAGTAAAATAAAAACAACTCTGCCGATTTAATGTATTTGTAATGCTGAATAAGTTTAGTTAGTGCATTGAGTTAGTATTAATTAGTGAAATCTTGTGAATAATAAGATTTTATAGAATTTTATTAATAAAATTTTATAAAATCTTATGATTCACAAAATTTTACTAATTAATTCTAACTTAATGCAATAAGTAAACTTATTCAACACGTAAAAATACATTAAATCGGTAGATCTGTTTTTATTTTACTTAAAATTTGGAGAAAAGATGCTTAAATTTGACTTTTTTGATCAAAAATCCAAAATTATGCATTTATTCTCTAAATTTCAAGTAAAATAAAAATAATTCAGCCGATTTGATGCATTTTTAGATGCTGAACAAGTTTACTTATTGCATTAAGTTATAATTAATTAGTAAAATTTGTGAATCTTAAGATTTTATAGAATTTTATTAATAAATTTCTACAAAATCTATATGAATCGCAAAATTTTATTAATCAATTCTAACTTTATGCATTAAGTAATCGTGTACAGCACCTGAAAATACTTAAATTGGTAGAGTTTTTTTTATGTTACTTAAAATTTGGTGAAAAGATGCTTAAATTTGACTTTTTGATCAAAAATTTAAAATTATGCATCTTGCTTCCGAATTTCAAGTAAAATAAGAACAACTTTACCGATTTAATGTATTTTTAGGTGCTTAACAAGTTTACTTAGTGAATTAAGTTAGAATTAATTAATAAAATTTTGTGAATCATAAGATTTTGTAAAATTTTATTAATAAAATTCTAGAAAATCCTATTATTTACAAATTTTTATTAATTAATTCTTACTTTATGCACTAAGTAAACCTGTTCAGCATCAAAAAATACATATAAAAAAATTGACTCAGACTAGTCTGCATACTTTGGACCAGATCCGGACCAGACTCAGACTCAATTAACTATAGTGCATATAATATGCATGCATGCATGCATGCATGCAGCATACCATGCGCATGCATAGTGTAGAAAGTGCCATTTTGCCCATCTCTAGGCATGATGGTAGTAATACATTATGAATAAAATCACATGGTAAAAAATCATCAAGATTGAGTCGTTTTAAGAAGTGTAAAAAAGGAAAGAATCATTCATTATAGATTATCATTTCATCTGCACGATAAAAAATCCGAAGGATAAAAAATTAAAATTAAAAAAATAATGAGAACAGGGCTAACGAATTCATAAAAAGTAATTTTTTTAAAATATTAATAAAGATGCATAGTCTTTTACTAGTGCATAAAAATTGTTTTTACAACATATCACCAGTTTAGTAGTATCAAGAGCAACAAGTGCAAGTGCACCGGCGGCAAGAGTACATGCAAGAGGAAGAGAACATGCGTACACAACGCAATCTCCTTTTTTAGACACTTGAAAAGGATGTAAATAATCTGAAGCATGATGAAAGTCATGCTAAGGTTATTATCACGAGGATCTTCACATGTAACAAAGCCCCAAAGATATGATTATGAAATTACTATATTATCTAATCAAAGCGGCAATTACTATCATAGTAAGTCCGTGTATTACAAAATTAAATAAGATCGTCGCTTAGGGGCGTTAAAAAAATAATATGCATATTTATTTATTTATTGTGACAGATTAAAATGAAATCGGATTAAAATAGAGGTTTTTTAGCATTAGGGTTAGGGTTCAGGGTTAGGGTTTTTAATAAACGAGTATATGGTTTTATAAGCTTTAAAGGTGAGCAAGAGATCCCCAGTTTCATTTTAACTGATTTCATTTTAATCTGCGACATTTATTCATGCCAAATTATACTATCTACAATGCATGTTGGCTAAATTCTGTGCAGAACTGCAACGGCCGGTATAATTTAGGATATATTGTATAACCAATAAAAATAAAAGAAAAAAACAGTACCGGTAAATGTTTAACCATATTTTAATATTCATTCTCTTGAAAACCATCGTTAAAGTGAAAAGAATTAAACTTAAATCCGATGGAAAACGAAGAAATTACACAAATTACAGATGCTTTCAATCAACTAAATTTCGTTAGCAGTCAAAAATTGGTAGATACAAACGATCCAAATGGAAATTATTGGCTCGGTTATTGTTACGAATATGGAATAAGAGTTGAAAAGAATGAAAAAAAAAGCATTCACGTATTACCAAAAATCGGCAGACATGAATAATTCTAACGGAATGTATCAAGTTGGATATTGTTATCATTTAGGAATTGGAGTCGAAATCGAGGAGCATAAAGCGTTTATATATTATCTGAAGTCTGCTGAGGCAGGTAATTTAATGGGAATTCGGAAAACATCCATTTGTTACTATTATGGAATTGGCGTGGAAGCGGATTTTGATAAATTTAAGGAATGGGCTTCTAAGTAAGTTAATTTTATTTTTATGATAATATATTGAATGTTTGTAGTTTATTTAAAGTAAGATTTCTTACACAATTTTAATTATCAGGGAGTAAGCATAAAGAGCCTTTATTGATCTATTTCAGAATTTAAGTTCATATGTAGTTATTGATTGTGTTATTTAGCGCGTAAGTATAAAGAGCATTTAATAATTTTACTAGATAAAAACAGCAAAACAAGATCATGAAACAAGTTCATAAAATACTTATTTACCATTATGTACAATTCATTTCATTCGCATTAATCATTTCATTCAGCGAGTGAGTATAAAGAACATTTAATAATTTTACTAGATAAAAACAGCAAAACAAGTCCACGAAACAAGTTCATAAATACTTATTTACCATTACGTACAATTCATTTATTCGCATTAATTTAGTCGGTAAGTATAAAGAATAATAATTTTACTAGATAAAAATAGCTAAACAAGATCATGAAACAAGTTCATAAATACTTATTTACCATTACGCACAATTCATTTCATTCGCATTAATTTAGTTAGTGAGTATAAAGAACATTAAATAATTTTACTAGATAAAACAGCAAAACAAGATCATGAACCAAGTCCATAAATACTTATTTACCATTATGTACAATTCATTCATTAGCGAGTGAGTATAAAAGAACATTTAATGATTTTACTAGATAAAAACAACTAAACAAGATCACGCAACAAGTTCATAAATACTTATTTACCATTACAAACAATCCATTTCATTCGCATTAATTTAGTTAGTGAGTATAAAGAACATTTAATAATTTTACTAGATAAAAACAGCAGAACAAGATCACGAAACAAGTTCATAAATATGTACTTATTTCCATTACGTACAATTCATTTCATCACATTAATTTAGTCGGTGAGTATAAAGAACATTTAATAATTTTCTAGATAAAGCCAGCAAAACAAGATCACGAAAAAAGTCATAAATACTTATTTGCCATTACGTACAATTCATTTCACTCGCATTATAATCATTTCATTTAGAGTGTGAGTATAAAGAACATTCAATAATTTTACTAGGTAAAAACAGCCAAACAAATTCACGAAACAAGTTCATAAATACTTATTTACTATTACGTACAATTCATTTTATTCGCATTAATCATTTCATTCAGTGAGTGAGTATAAAGAACATTTAATAATTTTACTAGATAAAAACAGCAAAACAAGTTCACGAAAAATTCATAAATACTTATTTACCATTACGTACAATTCATTTCATTCGCATTAATTTAGACCGTGAGTATAAAGAACATTTAATAATTTTACTAGATAAAAATAGCAAAACAGGTTCGTGTAACAAGTTCATAAATACTTATTTACCATTACGTTCAATCATTTTATTCATATTAATTTAGCCGGTAAATATAAAAATCATTTACATTCGATATGAAGTTTAAAATCGCAAATGCAAAAATAAATCAATTACATATATTATATAGACGTCCTGAACATGGAAAATGTGCACATTGTAATGATTATAACACTCAACACGCATGGTGTTTATCATGCGACCCTGATATAGCAACAAGGTGGACTAGTAGAAATAAAGATATTGATGATTGTATGAAAACGTACCAACTTATAACATGGAGATATGAAGATGTTATCGAATGGATTCCATTTAATAGATTATCAGAAGTTAAAAAAATCGGTAAAGGAGGATTTGGTTTGGTATACAAAGCAACCTGGTTAGATGGCATACGAAAAGTTGAAACAATTAAGGATGGTGGTAATGATATTTACAAAAGAGTGCGTGAACCAACCAGCACCGTCGCACCTAAGACATTGGTCAGTTCTAAGGAAAACAATAATGATTTTTTAAAAGAAGTAAGTTAATTTATTGCTTTAATAATTTATCTAATAATTAGTTGTTTGAACTAATTTGTTTTTTAACTTCAAGTTTAAAAACCTTATGGCATTTAAATTTAATTTTGGTAAGCTCGCAATATATGGTATAACTCAAAATACAATAACAAAAGAATACTTGATGGTGTTTCAGTATGATGATAAAGGGAGCCTTTATAAATATTTAAGAAAAAATTTTAGTAACTTACCTGGCAGACTAAATTGCAAATACTTATAGATAGTTCATATGAGTTATATTATATTCATTATGCAGGATACATTCATGCTGATTTTCATAGCGGCAACATTTTGCAAGGCCAACAATCATATATTGCAGATCTAGGATTGTCTAGAAACGAAGAAGATAAAAATGTTTTAGAAGGAGATATTTTTGGAGTTATGCCATATGTTGCACCAGAAGTTTTATCAGGCGAGCAGCAGTTTACACAAGCTGCAGATATTTATGGATTTGGTGCTATTATGTCAGAAATGTCTACTGGACAAAGACCTTTTGATGGGCATGAATTTAATTTAAAACTTGCAGTTGAGATTTGCAAAGGATTGCGACCAGAGTTTGCACCTGGAACTCCTAAATGCTATCTTGAATTAGCTAATAAATGCATGCATTCTGATCCTAAACAACGTCCTAATGCTGGAGAAATATCTAGGGAAATTAATCGATGGCTTGAGAATATAGCTAGTTCAGATGATAATGAAATTAAAAAGCAATTCTTAGAAGCAGATAAAGTTATTAAATTATTACCATCAATGCATCCTGATGAAATGTATACCAGCAAATTATTAGTACAAAAATAATTTCGAAAGCAATTAAAGGTACATTTTTTTTAACTAACTGCTAATAAATTAAAATTATTTTGTTTATTTTAGTTAAAAATAATAGTATTTGTTTATTTAAATTTGTTTTAAGGTGATACTGCTCAACTAAATCTTGATATTACTAAAAATCCTGTATGTATACAACTAATAAATCTATTTTATTTATTTTATCTATAGTATTTTATAATTTATAAGTAATAATTTAATTTGTATTTTTAAACCTAGAATTAGCCTAAAGAGTATTGCAAATATAGTTTTAAGGCCTATTAAATTAAATTGTTAAACAATTTGATATACTTTCTGATCAACCTTGTAAATTACTATGTATACACTTTTTAATTATTTGAACAATCATTTGGTTGTTGTCTTGTTATATAATTTTACAAAGATTTTTAATTACCAATTCGGATAAGATCGGCACTATAGCTATATTATTACTATGGTGATAAACAAATATATAAACAATATATTTGTAAATCTGATTGTGCCCTTTAGGAAAAGTTTTTTTTGTACTAAATAAATATTATTTTTTGATATAAGTAAACCTGTAGAGCATGTTCTTATGCATCTACTAGTAAAATTTCATTAAAATCGGACCTGTAGATAAAAAGATATGAGTAAAAACGTGTTTAAAATTCTTTAAATCATATAAATTTTAAATATACAGGCCTGTTTAGATTTTATGCTATGTTGTTTATATATTTGTTTTGCCCCAATTCTAAAAATAAAAATATTGCTGATCTTATCCAGATTGGCAAAAATAATTGAATTTTGACCAAAAATATATTACAATCTTTTACAATCTTTTACAATTATATAATCAGACAACTATTATATAGATAATTGTATAAAAATCCACAAATTAATATTTTAAATACTTAAGAAATACATTCTATTTTATATATGCAAAATAATTAAAGTACAAAATACTTTTGAAAAAATTATTTTATATAGCTAGTGCAAAAAATATTGAGACACCAATCTATTTATAAAATTTTTTAAAATTTAATATAAATATTTTAATAACTTTATCTATTATATAGGTTTTGGGAAAAAGCCCTATGCGTTGACGATAGTCATACTAGAGTTTATCATGAGGATAACCTGATTTGAGACTTATATGAAATTGAGGCTTATATAAAAAAGGTAATAGCATATAATTGTATGCAATGGAGATTATAGATGCATGTGATGATTTTAGATATGCAGAGATTATAAAGATACATGTGGGAGTAAATAGTGAATTTCCGTGGCTTTCTTTCTTTGCTTGTCTTGTCACTTGTTCTCTTCGGTGCCCGATTATAATCTGGCTTTATAGTTCTATGCATAAACCTGTGCTCTAGTATAAAGAAATACAAATAAAAACTTTATAGCGATTTCTTGATTACTCTAATAATTGCTTCAATTGAAAAAGGACATTTCGAATACCTTGCAAAAAAAAAAAAAAGAAAAAAAGAGGCTCGCTCTGAACTTTTTCAAAGCAACTTGATGCAAGCATAGTTAAAAACAATAAAAGTTGATTGGTGTACCTAAATGATTATAAAGAGCTCATTAGTATCAAATTATGTTATTCCGTTCCATAGAGTCATGAAAGTTATAAAAGGTGATAGTAAATATTATAATACAGATGGGCGAGGTACTAATAAAAGACTTTATGAGTCTGATTTTAAGCTCAATGGTTTATAAAAGCATCCAGTCCAATACTTTATAAGGAATGATATTCTTCAAGGAAAGACGAACCTACAAATATATACAATTTGATATATTGAAGAAAAAAGAAAAATCTAAATTAGCAAATGATGCTTTCAATCAACTAAATTTCGACAATTGTTAAAAAAAATTAGCAGATATAGGCAAATTAAATGGTTGGTGACATGGGATAG
The DNA here is from genome assembly GCA_003550325.1 of Gigaspora rosea. Classification (NCBI taxonomy): domain Eukaryota; kingdom Fungi; phylum Glomeromycota; class Glomeromycetes; order Diversisporales; family Gigasporaceae; genus Gigaspora; species Gigaspora rosea. Next base: position 274,448 of record QKWP01000006.1, on the reverse strand, counting down.
GTGTATGGATACTGGTGAAATTAATTTCACCAATTTTACTAATTTACTACATTTTACCACATTTTACCATATTCACTAGCATCTATACATAGGAGTTGAAAGGATGAAAATAAGGTATTCACGTATTACTATCAAGTTGATATTGTTATTATTTGAAAATTTGAGTCTAAATCAATAAATATAAATATTTACATAAAATGTTTATATAATATATGAAGCCTGTTAAGGCAGATAATTCAATAGATTTAGAAAACTGCTGTATTATTATTATGAAAAAGATAGAAGAACCCTTATCACATGATGCTGCTTCAAAGAATCTAAATATGAAAAAGAGTGCATTGTAAAATAGTGTCTATCATATGATCCTGATTAAGCAACAAGACAGACAAGTGGAAATAGGAGAATAATCCCAATTGTGGCTTATATACTAGAAATGATATGCATGTGATTACATGCAATAGAGATAAAGTGCATAATGCCGTAAATTATAAAAGCCCACCTGTCTATTCTGTTTACCTATGGTGCCTTATACCTATTTATGTATCTTCATAATCTCTAATAAAGAGTGTTTAATAAGAAATCCGAATGAGAATGATTTGCTATAAAAGCAGTTTGCTCCAAAAAATTTACATACTATATTGAAAATAGTTTGGAAAGATAAATTTAAATTTATTGCAAGGTATTGTGTCAGATCTTCAGATAAAGCATTCGCAAGTTCTTATTTATTAGGATTAGTGATACAGGTTGTGAAAAATTGCGGGCTGAGGCTGATCCAAAAAAAAACTCAGGCCAGTCGACCAGGCTAACCTTTTGCTAGTGTAATTTTTTCTGATCAGAATCAGTCAACATTAAACGTATAAAAAGCCATCAGGTAGTTTTTTATCGAATTCTATTGATATTCAATGATTTAATTTTTATTCTTTTTATTCTTGAGAAAAATTCCAGCATGTTAGTATTTCATGTTGATTGATTATCTATTTTTGAACATTCTTATACTTAGATTATATTCTCTATTTGCAATTTATTACCTAACTAAGCCAATTCTCTTACATTATTATAAATAACTAGCTGATTTTTATTTAATTTCTGGCCTAAAATATACTTTAGAAAATAATCGATTCTAACACTTCTCTTACCAATCGTCCTGGCCTACAAAGGTGCGGACTGAGGGTCGATTCACCTATCAATCTGGCTGTTGGGCTGTAGTCAACCCGTATTACTAATCAGGATTTATGCAGTGAAATATATTGCAAAAGACTCGAAAAGTGCTTATATTGCTGATTCAGAACTTTCAATATCAGCTAATATTAAGTTAAATTCAAATCAATAGAAATTTTGGAATTTTACTATACGTTGCATCTGAAGTTTTGAACAACCAACCCTACACTGAAGAGTATAATCATGTGGAAATTTTATGTAAAGAAACTATCAAAAATTTGATATGTTGAAACTTTGCCTTTAGTGTATTATCATGATTTAAGACCTGCTGTTAATGAAGAAGCTCCACAATATTATGTAAACCTTATGATAAAAATGTGGGGATAAGAATTCCAAGAAATGTTCTTCTGCAAAAGATCTTGTTAAAATTTCAAGAAATGTCAAAATAATGTAAGTGTTTTATTAGAACTAAATGAATCCAAATTATTATCTGAAAATATTAAAGATTCGTACTATGAGAATATGTATCTTCATAATCTCTGATAAAGAGAGTGTTAAATATAAAATACGAGTGAGAATAAAGAATTTAAAAATTTGTACCATTTGGATCTCTACAATATAGCTAGGTCAAAATTTTCCTTTTACAATACACATATCTCTGGTATATTCATAAACAATAGTTACAACATATGTACATGCATAAAGAAGACTTCAATTTACAAAGAGTGTAATAATATTTTAGTAAAATAGCCCAATAAAGTCTTCGAATCTGAAGATTTAATGTTCTTCAAGAAAATGCATTGGTTTCATTGATTGAATGTAATGATTTACAAATAGAAAAAATTAAGATTTGGAATCACGTTATTTTTTTTTTGCAATGTCACATTAAAGCGGGTTTTTATTAGGTTTTTAGATAATATATTCTTGGTTAATGAGAGTACATATAGCCACACGTACAACTTTTGGTCACCTATTTGAGTAGTCTGCCTGAAGGTTCTACACTATACGCCGTACCTGTAACCTAACTAGAAGATTACTCATTTAAACTCTCTGGTGTCTCCCTGTCCTGTATTACCTACTACTATCACATCTACACATAACCTCGTGCTGCTTCAATTGAAGACCACTCAGATCAACATTTCTATACTATTTGCACTCTAATTCTATAGGCAGTCTAGTAGTATTTCAACTACCAGATTACACTAGTGAGGGTGTAGTACATGCCTCTAATCTTTCTTTGTTCCACACATTTCTAGATTAGGTTTTGAATACCTTCGCAGTGGCTGAGAGCTATTATTAGCAGTCAGGGCAAATCATTGAACCATACAGTATCCGTGCCCTTACAAGGTTCATTCTGATCCCAATACCTACATCAACTAGTCCTATAACCAATCCCTTCCAAACTACCAATCCAGTTAGCCCAGATGGGTCATTGTACCTCAGCTTTAGGTGTCTTTTTGGTTTACTTTCCTTGGTTCCTAATTCGGCAGCATGGACCTTTTCCTCTGGTATGTCGCTAGTGGCCAGGTTTGTATGCCCACTTGCCCCGGGGTGTTTGTCCAGTTCTTCAGTCTCAAATTCTGGTATCAGAATCATGTTATTAAATGGGGTACTGCACAGAATTCTGGTTTATCATCAAATCCTGACAACTACAAAAAAGTTGTTTACCTCTTATCTGTTATTTTCAAAATAATGGCTAATGATATTTACAATTATAGTTTGCCATATCAACAAATCTTTGAAAAGATCTTTGAAAAGATTTGTTTGTAAAAAAAAAAAAACACCAAATCAACCAAAATCATCAATAATTCTTTTACCTCATGTAATTTTAATAGCAGAATTATCACATGGAATAACATAACAATTTTTGATTATTATGAATAAAAAACATGCAGCTAAGATTGCTTCATAGATTGATAACAATGCCAATATGTATTCTATATCAAATAATCTATGTGAATTTAAATTAATTCTTCGTGGAAGTAGAGGTGGATTTGATTCGTTTTGGGATTTATGCGCAAAAAAAAACAAGGAGAAATAAAGAGAAAAAGAAAGAGAAAAAGAAAGTACTATAAATTCCCAAAAATAAGCTACTCCAAAAATAAGCTACCCTCTTGGTTTTGAGCAAAAAATCTAAAAACCTGTAATACCCGAAAATAAGCTACCTCATGTTTTTAATAGAGATGCACTCGGTTCTGAAAAAGACTGGTCCAGACCAGTCCTAGACCGGGACCGATAAGGACCATGGGACTGTTTAAAGGCCGGTCCTGGACCGGTCTTTGTAAACAAACAGTGATCTTTGTATCACCCAATCAAATTGCTTGATCAGGTATAACACAGATCATCTGATGTTTGTTTATATCTGACAATAGTAATTACGTCATTTTGACCAATAAATGGGCATGGACTAGGAAAGCCCATCTCAATCTTTGGCAAAGCAAAATAATTATAGATATAAACCGGCACTTTAATTGAATCAAACTCGAAATTTATAAAAGAGATAGGTTTTCCCAGTCCATGCCCCAAATTATTAAAAGGACCGTTCGAGGACCGAGGACAGACTGGACCGGGTATTGGTAACAGTCTTACTAGGACTGGGACCGGACCAGACCGGTGCATCCCTAGATAATTTGTTATTTCAAATTCGTTATAAGAAATCATTGGTAATCAATATTGGTTTAAAATATTTGAATGCTAAATTATACCAGTACGATCACATGAAATGTGGAGGGATGGTTCCGTTCAACTTTTTGGTGGCCTATATTTTTTCCTGATTTAGAAGGTATTATGGTTATCTCCTTTTTTTTCTTTTATGGTATATTTCAAGATGATGATAATATACGTTTTTGATGTTGCTTATGCTTATTCTTTAAAAAAATCCTATTTAAGTAGGAGTAATAATTTCGTTTGTTCATTTTTGGAAAGAATTATATGATTTTCAATTTTAATACATATGATGATCATTGTCACTTGTCATTTAAAGTAAGGACGTTTCAAATGTTGATCATGAGAATAAAAAAAAATTTCAAAGACCGTGATCAGACCGTTAGAAAAGTTAAAGTAAGATGACGATCTATTTATATCTGTAATTATTACATGTTTTTAATGTCATAATAAATTCGTCATTTATATTGTTGTAAATTAATAATCAGTTGCCATCTATTATGTATTTTTATAAAAAATCAACTTTTCATCATTACGCGCATTTTGCAACTTTGAAATTTAAAAAATTCACTTCCGTTCGTTATGCGCACATTATAACATTGAAATTAGATTAACTGAGATATGGATAATGTTAATAACATGCATTAGTGAGTCACATAGTTTATCGTCAGAATGGTAAGGTTTTTAACAGTAGCTCATGATAGAAATTATAATAATTTCAATGCGAACTCAACCCTGACCATATTGTGATAATAGAATAACAAGTAAGTTCTGCACGAATATTTATTACAGTAATTCTTGATAAAAGCCACACATAATTTCGATACAAACTCAACTTTAAAATGTATTATCTGTCAGGTAAGTTTGTAACAGAATTTTTTATAATAATTCACAATAGAAATTATGATAACATTTAATACAAACTAATTCACCTTTTCGCCATTACGAAATAAACCAAGATGGCCTATTCCATAATTACATGCTGCATTAGGGATCGAAATATTCTATGTAAGTCAAAACTATATGTGGTATCATAGAAAATTCTAATATGTCCTGATCAAATAATCGATGTATTTTTATATATAAAAAACTTGGTTGCATTTCTTTAGATGCACAGCTTGCTCTTTTTTTTTCTCTCAAATACTTCAATACGAATAGATTCACCTTCCCTATGACTACGAATTACAGAATTTTTTTTTACATTACATATGAAAATTCTTCTTTTTATTGAAAGATATTTTAAGTATATCTTTATTTGGGTGACCCAAATAAAGATATACTTAACAATAAAAAAAAAATTTATCATATGCAATGTAAAAAAATCCTGTAGCTTCGTAGTCATAGGGAAGGTGAATCTATTCGTATTGAAGTATTTGAGAAAAAAAAAAGAGCAACCTGTGCATCTGAAGAAATGCGACCAAATTTTATATAGAAAAATGCATTGATTTTTTGATCAAGGCATAATCACTTAAAAATCTGTCATTATTTTCGCTCGGATTTCATATTAAACGCTTTCTTTATTAGACATTATGGAGATATATGATGGGGGTAGTGCTCCACTTTATCACTTTCTCTTCTGTTATTGCATATTGTGCTCATAACAACTTTATGTACACGTGAATATACTCACGTTATAAGGCATAATTGAAGATCGCCAACCTAAAATGTTGCGCATTCTACTTTTTTTTTTTAGCAACCAATTTTTATAACAGCGAGTGTGCAGCGCCTTCAACTCATTATATATGAACTCAATTTTTTTTTTTTTTTGTAACATCAATGTTTATAACAGCCAATTCGAGCTCACGTTATGGTGCGCGCCTTCAGCTCATTACACATGATATCAATCTTTATATAGCGGCGCATTCAACACCTTACACATGACAATATCAACTTTTATAAGTGTAGCGAGTTTGACCTCAAGTTATGTGTGGCGCATTCAACTTGGTACACACTACAACGTCAACATAATAACGAGTTCATTTCCAAGCTATGGAGTGGCGCATTAAATCATTACGCATAACAACAAGCAGGGCGGGGCGCAAGGTGCAATGAATGAGAGAGGGCGGAAGGAATGGGAGCCGAATTATAATCGGGCATCGAAGAGAACAAGTGACAAGACAAGCGAGGTAAGAAAGCACCATTTACTCCCACATGTATCTTTATAATTTCTGCCGCATGCATACATATATATAATTCTATCACATGCATATCTATAATCATATGCTATTACTTTTTCATATAAGCCGCAATTTCAAATAAGATTATCCGCGCGATAATAACCCTAACGTGACTATCGTCAACGCATAGGGTTATATTAGAATTTTCTATGATATCACATATAGTTTTGGTTTACATAGTGAGCATGAGCTTGAACTTGTTGCGAGCACACGACCTTGCGCGGCATCACGCGCTACACAGCTATCCCTTATACTTTAAATTTTACATGTCACACGTGATCGTACTGGTCCTGCGCGGCACGCATGTCGCGCTGCTAACATAATGATAATAATTAAAGATTACTTCGAGTGCAATTATATTAACTAAGAAAATTTCCTTCGAAATTAAGAATATGTATCAGAAAAGTTATTTAGAATAATAAGGATTTTTAATAGATAAATTCGATCTTTTTTTTTGTGTGAACTTAAAGGCAATATAATAATTTGAGATTTATTTTCTGGATATTAATATGTGAGGATTTTAGTGAATTTTTATTTATCTTTTTTTATAATGAAAATATAATATCAACTACGGTTTTTTAGTGACTTCAATTTGATAGTTACACTAACAATCAATCTTCGTTATTCTTCAATCGGTGAAAGTTAAAAATACTTGTAGGCTGACTAATAATTAATTGATACATAAAAGGTGCAGAACAATTATCACGAAATAATGAACCCTGCAATTTTGAATCAAAAAGTGCATATATTAAATCGGTTAATATTCACATGTTATATAAAGTGGACGTTATTTCTGTCGCGCCTTGACATTATTTTAAAGGGTACAATTTTCGAAATCATGGACGTAAGCATTATTTTGTGACATCTCAGTATATAATAAAGGGGTTGATTTTCATATTACGTTTGTATTTCACATATTTGCATATCTGAAAAACGTGCCAGGTTAAATTTCTATTGTTAAGGTAAGGTTAGGGTCAGAGGTTAGAGAGAACATATCAGTGGATTTACGAAAGTACTCTAGAATTATTTATTTATCGAATAGGTGAGTCGTGTCGGTCGACCTATGATAGACATCATCGATTCACTTGTAATGCACTTGCATCAACATCTCCATCCTTTTAATTTTCTTGCGTTCATCATCTATAATTCTTCGAACTTTACAGGTATAACTTCCATTTTTATTTCTTTCTCTGGATCAGTTCATTTAAATTCATTTTACTGACGTAACCACTTTTTTTGTTTGATCAATATCTCCTACAAACGCTGACTTTGCCCTTGTACTTTCATTTCCTTTCTCTTCATTTTTTCACTCATCAAAAATCTGGCGTATACAATTTATCTTCCTTCCCTTAATTCTTGCTTTTTTTTCACCATATAACCTTTATTCACAACGCTTTCATCAATCGCAGGTTCTCATAAAGTCAGATCGGAACTTACAATAATATTTACCATACTTCCATTCGAAATTACATCTCACTTTTCGACACAAAGCATTTCAAGACCGACATCAGCACTGGTCTCTGCTTTATATAAAACTCTTGAACCACTCTAGCAACACCAAGAATATATCCAACGAATTCATTACTTGTAGGACCATTTGTTTCCTTATTTATATGTTTCAAGTTAAGCTCTTTGCTTTTCTCATACTTTACATCCATTATATACAGATGCGAATTAATTCTAATTGCTACACTTGCAGGTTCTCTGTTTATTTTCACTAACTTTCCTCTCATTCCATTTCGGATTTTACTGTTTTTCATATGTTCCCCATTAATTACAACATCATTTATCCATCTCACATCAGCGCAACCATTACTGATTCGACTTTCTTGTCCATACAAGACCTAGCCAGGTAACTAGGCTTTTAACAATTTAACACACGCTAGGCCTTTGTCATCGCTTAAGTTAATTATAACCTCCTTTACAACAATCTTCACGACTCTTTTAAACTGACAACGCCAAATGATCCACCATACTTTTCAACTCTGGTTCCATTATCCACAAGTAATTTTCTTATTATTAATTTAAGTATTTAAAATGAGCTATTCGGGTTAATGTATGTTAACTAAATTTCATTTATTCACGTCAATTTACAGTGACTATAAAAATTTATTAATTTAAGTGTTTAAAATAAGTTATTCAAAGTTCATGAATATTTACTATCTAATCTATCTAATTTCAATTTATTCATGTAATTTAGTTAGTGCTATAAGAGATATAAATGCTTAAAATAAGCCACATTAGTATATGAAACACGGGTATATTGATATTTCAAAATCCTGATTATAAAGCCTACTTCGGGATACTATCAAAAAATATTCCTTGTCAAATTTTAGCTAACTTATAACCCTTACCTAATCCTAAATCAGGACTGATTTTTGACTGAGATAGTCAATATTTCCCAAGGTAAGATGCATCATTTTATTAATTCTTATTTTAATGAGATGCGTTGAGACAGGTAAAATGAGTTAACCTATGGGAAGATAGGTTAGACTCGTAATCAAAGAGTTAAAACTTTTTCAAGGTGATTAATGTGTTAATTTGATAATAAATTTAAATCTAGAAACTAAATACTCAGATTAATAACTGCACATTTCTGAATAAAGGATGTTATTATTCACCAGAACCGTTGGCTTTAGGCGTTGATACGCTAAAAAAATCTGATCAATATATGTGAGTTAAATTTGAGACTATATAAACCTTTCAAATAATTGAAAAATTATGACTATGAATACATAGTTCTTAAAATAACAACAAGCAAGGACACTTCATTTAATAAATCGAGAATTTCTGTGTTTTTGGTAGATTAAAGCTTATATAAAATGCTTTACAATATTCGTAACATTTTGTGATTTCAAATAGTACTGATATGAAAAATCATTGGAACAGGAAATAAATACCAATACATTTACTTGCTCATTAAAAATATTGTTCTTGATTCAAATGGGCTTCATTTCAGTAAATATGTTAGTATTTTCTGATATTCAAATTGTACACAGAGATGGGCATCAGGCACTTATCTGTGCAAGTTGCTTAATTATTACATGATTAATGATACTGTATGAAAATCACAACGGGCATCGATAATTATTAAAGTTAAAGTCTTCAAGATAGACAACTATACAAGTTTAACACGTCTTTAAATAATTGACTTATTCAGCCTATTTAATAATCGTGTATTGCTTGGACTGCTACAATTAATAAATTACAAATTATACCAAATTTGAAATTAGAAAATGCTGCGACATGTTTTTAAACAATCAAGGATTTTAAAAAATATTAAAGCAAGCGTACATTTACAACAAAGATTTTTTCAAAAAAAAAATTACTTCATCATAAGGGGTTTCAGAATTAAAATTCATAAATCTTATTTCGATAAAACTAGGTTCTTGAGTTGTTTATACAGTAGGGAGTTAGAAATAAGTGTGCTAAATTGTCAATTCCCTCATGCAAAGATGCAATAGATTAGTGTTAGTAAGTTACATAATGTCACAGTCGAAGTTTGTTCTATGATGAAAATCAGTACTATGCATTCATTTGTTGGCTTTGTAGAAATTCGGAGATTAATTAAAATTCTATCTACCATCACATTGCTCTATGACTTCATTTTAGAACTAGTGTAATATGTGATGCATTTGTGCAATCCATCTTATTTAATGTTTTTTTTTTTATTAATTATTAATGAGATACTATAACAATTCTATTACAAAATTTACCAACAATTGAGGTACACACAATATGTGATTGAGGTGGTTTGAGTTAGAAATATCATAATTTCTACCAATATTTATGTAAAAATTCTGTCTCAGAACTTACTTGCTAATGCAGTACAGGATTAAATTAGCTATATAATAAATTATTTAAAATTCTGTTATAAAACTCACTATTCCGGTGACTTCAGTTTGCACTAGAATTATTGTGATTTTTCTTAAGTGTCACTGTAAAAAGTTTGTTACAACCCTCATTATTCCAATGATATAATGCATTGTTGAGGTTGTGTTAGTTTCTATTGGAATATTTGCTATTTTTATGACCTGATATTGGTCAAGGATTAGACAATTGAATCTTTGATTAGACTATGTCTATTCACAACCCTGGATTACACGATTGAACTCAACTTTATGATCATGTAATATTTTTTTTATCTGCGTTTTCAATTTTTTTTTAACTGCCAAAATGATAGTCTACGTATTGCAATTTTTGTTGATTGTCCATATGAAGATTTTTTTTTCCATCAAGATGCTTAAAATCATTTCAAAAATGGTATAATTTTGATATCTTTTAAAAATATAATATTACGGTCTGAACTCATTGTTGGCCGATGACCTGAAATTACCTATATGACTTTTATGACCTGGCAAAGCTCTTTGGTCATAACGAAGGTTGTTATGAATTTATGACCTTATAATTTAGTAAGAATCATAGTTAAGAAAAAATTTTTATTAGTGTTTAATATCACAAATATGACCTATGATCAAAGTCATGATTGCATGACCACCATTATATAAAAAAAAGTTATGACTTAGGTCATTGCCTTTGAACTGGTAAAAGACAATGAAGTATTTGCTATGGTATATTTTAATGTAGGAATGTAAATGCCATTCGAATAAATTACCAATATGCAACATCTACAGTAGTTTTTATTTTTTATTTTATTTATACGCATGTTAGTACACTTACATGGCTTAATCCAATAAATTATAATACAAAATTATGAACTACAAAATAATAATAAAGTCAGCCAAAATAGGGCAAATAAATATAACCTAACAAAATTTAACACTTGAAATTTCTATTTGTGTCGGATTTAAAAAAAAATACTTGTCGTTATTAGTCTTTTCATTATAATATTTTAAGCCAAAATATTTTATGCAATAATATACATATGAACAACATAGATCAGTGATATTAATGAAATATTACTCTATTCAGGTATAAGTAGTCATCCCTGCATTTACAACACCTTCGGCTGATGAAACAGTACCATTAAAAAGGCCAAAATGACCATCCTTATGACCAATACCAGCTTGATTTTGACTGAGTAATTGCTGCTGAAATTTAATACTTTTAAAACATGCTCTCAAGGAAGGAGCTTTTATAGCGTCATAGATTATTCTATCAGTACCAGTTATCATTTCAGCAAGCACAGTTTGCACAACAACTGGATGACCGTTGGAGTCAAATCCTTCCGTATATTTACCAACATTCAGTAATATCCATCCTGCTATTGTCAGTGGAATTATAACTAATGCGATTCCATAAAGAATTAATGCCATTATTGCAATTCGTGTTACTGTGATGTTATCAGCAACGGATATTTCTCCAAGACTTGGTTCAACGTTACCTAAAGCAACACTTGCTACCATACCACCGATTCCGAGTTTTAATTGATTCTCAGCCTCTTGTGCAACCAACATACTACTCCCACTAAAAGAAGTATCTTCAAGTGTAATACGTATTTCATTTGACATTTCTCTAAGACCATAACTCACAGCACGAGTTGTATTAGCATCTAAAGGTTCATCAAGTTTTACACTCCAATGATTTTTAGAGAAAGATACTGTACTTGCCGTTATTTTAGTGGTACAGTATAAAAGAACATCTTTAGCGCCATGTATTTCAGTTACGAACTCATTATCATATGTCGTTGAAGGATTATTAGAGAATCGCCCACTTATTAACCATTCCAATTTTCCTAATTGACCTGCACTAGTAGGAATTTTAGTATTATTATAATCAACGCCACTTCCAAGAGGCGTGAATATATTTAATGCGGCTTGGGTTACTATATTACCATTCACATTATACAAACTGCTAGGACAATTAATACTAGTTAATGCACCGAATTTAGCTGTTAAATTACATAATGTCGAAACAGGGGTACAATTAGCTTGAATTGTATATGATTTAAAATTTCCATTCCATATTGTATCATTCAAACGTGACATTATGACCAATCCCTCATTCATATTGTAACCCATAATGTTTGTGGTTAAATTTTTCTTAAAATTACTTACATAACTTGGATACATTAATCCACTTCCAGTAACAGCCTCCCAATGAGCACAAGTATTTGATTCACCTAAAAGATTTCCAGTATTTCTACAATTTGGATCTATTTGAACTGCATTATTTAAAATTTTATGTTGACCTTCCTGTAATACAACTTCTGCTGTGACCCAATAATGTAATGCAATGTCCGCAGTTGCTAATAAATATGGTACAATTACAACAATAACTAACCATATCCATAACATCTTAAGCTTTGGTCTATTCCAAAATGAAGTTATAATGCCTAAAATACTCCTTTCAATTCCTAATTTAATAAGATTTGATAATTCAAGTCCATTTGATTGAATATTATTACTTTTATAATGTCTTAAACTGGCCTCCACAACATCAGTTACAGATAAGGTTATTATAAATGCAATAATATATCTAATGGTTGTATTTACGCCTAACAGAATACCTGGTTGACCAGGAATTAAAATTCCTCCATTATCAATTATTGAGCCACGTAATGAGAATACAACTAATATTAACCATAATAGTGGTCCGATTAGTAACATTGCTATACTCAAATACTTTTTTAATGAAGTCGATGACGACTTATATGGAGCAATTTTGTTGATTTGCATAGTTTTTTGATAGTTTTTTGATGATCCTAGTATTTCAATGTTAAAAAAAATATGTAATTTTTTTTTTTGACTATAGTATGAAATAAAAATAGAAAAAATAATAAGCTTTTATATATTTTTGCGTGAAAGTGAAAATCTTTAACTGTATTTAATGTTTATTATGATCGATCACACACCATCAAAATTTTTATTAATCCGAAAATTACATTTATGAATATTAGTTCATATTTTCTAAAAATGGGTAATTAATATCTTGTGTAACGAAAGCGTTAAAACGCGAGTCTAAATCGAGTTTAGTGTGCAATCAAATATGTAGAGGTAAAACGTAGGAGTAGTAAGTAGTTTCGGGATAGGAAATTCTATTTTCACCCGGGTTAAAATCACCCGATGTATAATTTTTATTATACTATATCAGATATAATATAAATCCATATACAGTAATATCATTAAAATTCGTCTACCCAAACAAACCACTAACTAACCAATCTAATGAATATATAGTTTATATAGTTTATAGTAGTTTGTTTATATAGTAGTATTTATATATCGGTGGCTTTAACTCGGGTGAAAATATAATTAATTTAGCTTTTATATTTTATCGTTTAATCAAAAAATGTTCTATTATTCTAATCGCGGACATAAATTTTCTAGTGCCAAAACTTTACTCTATTGTTCTTTTCATTTATTGCCGCCAAAACTTAATTATTGTATGTACATTAAGTATATACCGGTACATAAGGTAGGTGCGGAACATAATTACGCCATAAACCAGGAACGGTAAACAAATAAATTATATTAATTTTTCTGTAATTCAAGAACAGCTAAATTGTTTCAATGAATTGCATCTAAATGAATGCCACCAGAAAAGATCTGGTTGTTTTTGAGAAATCTTCACTATAGGATTGTTATTTACAATTAAAGTGTCACCAAATATTGCGATATTTGAGAGCAGATTACGATTTTGGAATTAATGAATTCTTCAAATCTTAGCGTTTAATTAAGCCAAAATCATATAACCACTCTTGAATTATCTCAAATGATGATGAATGATCATTTTCTTTTTTTTTTGCAAATTCGATTTTTGTTGTTGCAACATTTAGCAAGTCTATTTTCGAGAACTAGTGATCCGTTTTTAATAATATTGGCTTTAAATGAGGTTTAAAGCTTGTAACATTGATTTATGCCTAAATTCACTATCAATGAATCAGTCGTTCTCAAATTATATAAGTATAATAATTTTTTTCTGAAATTTTTTGTCATGTACTTTTTACTATAAAATATATTTTAATCTTTTTTTCCAATTTTTTTTTAAACATATGACATTACAATTGCATTACGCCTCACGGTTTTTACAGTAAAATATGCAAGCACTATAATTGTTTTGCAAATAAAATTTAACATCAATTATGTATGCATATATTTAATGCACATAAAAGAACTTTAGAATATAAATGCGCAGTTTACTAAGCAATTCTGGTAAACGATAAGTAAATCAGTGTTAATTAATCAAATGCTAAAAGAGGATAAGTGACTGTTTATAAATAGAAAAGAAAAAGTTTTTTTTTTAAATTAGGTATTTAACCTTATATGATTAAACCCGATTAGTCATGAATAAATTTAAATAAATTTGGTACGTACATACGAATTATATGATGCATGTGAAAGGAGCATCCAATCAATTTCTCGGACTTGTACATATGACTAGAGTTTGGAACCGGTTTTATTTTTCATACTTTAAAACCGGTTTTAGCGATTTTAAAATATGAAAAATAAAACCGGTTCCAAACTCTAGTCATGTCATGACCTGACCCTATTGAGTATAGAGAAACAAATTAGGAAAGGGCGAATGATAAAAATATACAAGGATGATCGAAGGTACGATCAATTTAATGATAATATAGGGAAAATGATGATCATAATAAGGCAGGTTAACAATTAAGTTTGTCTATTATGCGTTTACACGTATCGATTTTTACAGTTTTTTCTTCTAAAGCGAAAGTGAAAAATAAATTTTTTGATTGTTCCTCATGTTCTTTACATATATTAAATTAATTCTAAATTATTACATCATAAATCAATCATATTGGCTTGAAATAAATTACATCATAAATCATCTGTACAATATTCGACTTTAATAAATTAATCACACCATAAATCGTTCATATAATATTTCGATTACATACTTTTCGCATATAGTAATTTATACATCATAATCATCGATTAACTATCCACGATTGTTCGATGATCATGTTAGAACCACATGATGTCTAGCTCCAAACTATCGTGAACCAAAAGTGATAAGCGCCATTATTCCTTATTCTGTTTCGATTTTAAATCTCTCTCCAACGCATTTAAAGTAATGATTTTCATTGAATGCTCCGGAATAGCATTAAAGATACCAAGGCAATTTTGACAAACATCAATAAATTCGTATATTAAAATTACTACTTCTAATCATCAAATGACATATTTATAATACGTACATCATAAATCTATCATAATCAAAAGTATGCGAAATGATATAATCGTTTTTTCTTTCTTTTTTTTTTCCCAAGAACATTTTATCAGTATCGATGACCGATAACAATCAAAAATTATCAAACATCGATTACATAACTCCCTTATTAGAATACAATGACTTAAACAGGTTTATATATCGTGGTAAAAGTAAGTATTTTATTATTACTTGATATAGAAATATAATTCAAAATCAGGTCACGCATGCATAAATAAGCAATACTAATTTATAATACGTGCATCATAAATCGTTTCTTTGCAAGGATTTAAACAGTTTTGTATATCGTATTACTCGATATAGAATTATATTTCAAAATCAGATTACGAATGCATAAATAAGCATTACTAATTTATAATACGTGCATCATAAATCTATCAATCATAATTAATTGATAATCCGTTTCCAAATGAGGGAGCCATACATAGTAAATTGCGACGCGCAGATCTATATGATTTACTATATAAAATTGCTAAGCCACAAATGCCACTTCACGACAAAGTGAAGTCATTTTTCTACTATGTAAATATATCTTCAATTTCTAAGTAATCTTGTAGAGCATTATTTTCTGATTTTAATATAGTAATATCATTAAAATCTGTTTAGTAGTTGCAGAGATATTGGTATAAAATAATTTGCCAACTAATGTAAACCTACTATTGTTTACGTGAAATGGTATTTTTGACTATAGTAAATCTCATAGTCATGTGCGTCACAATTAGGGATGGGTTCGGTCGGCTAATAGTCGGCTAGCCGATCAGCTATAGCCGTAGTCGATGTAGTCGACTATAACGGCTTAGCTGACCGGTTAGCCGATACCAAATTTTTAATTTCCTGGCTGATAAATTATAATTATTGTTTAATTCAGCATGAAGTGTACAAATTATATAGAATTATTGAAAGAAATACCCTAGCATCTTCCATCTTCCCCAGGATCGCCGTCACTTTTTCACTGTCACGTGACTATGCCCAAAAAACTTCAAGATCGTTTAAGTTAGTGCTAGGGTTCCTATAGGGCTTGATGCTAGCAAAACATTAGTAGAATTGATCAAGGAATTTTTTTTGTTAGAGTTTTGTTTTGATCTTCCGCTGGTGTTACGTTACACCCGATCTCGTTATTTATTGGCTAAAAATCACGTGATTGTGAAATTTTGACGGTCAAAATTTGCCCACACTCATCTCCAATAGGCCAAATGATCTACTGTTCAAATTTGACCAGAATTGGATTGTTTTGAAATGTAGATCGGATCTTCAATATTTTGATTATTTTGATTGGCTGTTTACAGCATGTGACCCGAACTTTTTTCTCGCCACCCCTAGGGTACTCTAATATGTATAGCTGTATAACATAAAAATATAATTATTTGGCACTTGTTTATATGTTTGATTGAAAAATTGATTAAGAAATTGATCAAGTAATTTATCGGCTATAGCCGGCTATAGCCGGCTAGTAGTCGATAGTCGATGATAGCTGACCGATAGCTGACCTAGCTGACCGAACCCATCCCTAGTCACAATTTACTATATATGGTTTATATGGTTCCCTCATTCGGAAACGGATTATCAATTAAAGAATTTACCAAAAATATCACTCATTATCTACCAAGTATGCAAAATGATATAATCAATCGTTCTTTCTTTTTTTTCCCAAGAACATTTTATCAGCATCGATGACCGATAACAATCGAAAATTATCAAACATCGATTACGCAACCCCCTTATTAGAATGCAAAGACTTAAACAGTTTTATTTATCATGGTAATATTAAGTATTTATTATTACTCGATATAGAATTATATTTCAAAATCAGATAAAAAAAAAAACTATTCCATACTACTGACCAATTATAATATATTAATGACATTTTGACATAATAATAAATTACGTATATATCCCACACCATCGTTCAACGTGTAATCATCCCGTATTGTAAAAATTACCATAGCCCCTACCAAAATTGGAAAAATGAAAACCATTACCCATATTAAAAAAGGATTCTTCAAAAATCAGCATAGCGAACATCAAAAAGGTTGAACGGAAACCATCCCTCTCACTTTTCATGTTACACGAGAACGTGATCGTACTGGTATTAATGAGCTAGAATATACGACTAGAATATATGCGTAAATAACTTAAAGTAAAATCAGTAAAATCGAATATACGAGTGGATTAAGAATTAACTTTGATTCAAAATTCCTTAAATGATTTGAGTAAATTTAAAATTTCGTTTCAACTTAAGTATATTTAGAATAACTTATGTTGATTCTAAATCTCCATCAACATTTCATTCTGATGTTCAATATTGATAATAGGTTCATTAATTTTTAGCCTTCGATTGTAGTTATTAATAATAGTGGGATTTCAGAATCGTCCGATTTCAGATAAATAAATAATAAATTTATCTTAAAAATGAATGACGTTAAATTCTTTTTTTTTTCGAAATAAGTTTTTATAAAACTTTAAATTATAATTATTGTATGGATATGTGCGTGTAAGTAAGTTACTCTCGAGTTCATATTTAAACCACGTGGACGAAGGCCACGTGGTTTAGATACAAATCCATATGTAATTAACTTACACATACATATTCATATGATAACCTATAATTATCCTACAGGTCTTATGTAACAACATTTGCTTTTTTTGAAAGCTTATTCTCACGGATATATATGAAAATATATACCCATGCGAGTGAACTATGTTTCATAAAAGGCAAAACTAATTTAGCTTTACTTTTGTTAAATGAAGACTAATATTTTAGTCAGATGGTAGTTTTTTAAAATATTTACAGTAGATGACGACTCTGTTTGGTTTGTTGATAGTTTTTCAAATTCTTATAGTAGAGCGAATACTATATTTGTTGGGTTATTTTTAAGAACCTCATACTATATTTCAGTCGAATATTTTTAAAGTACTAATAACCGGTGAAAAAAATTAATTTAGTCAGGTTATTTAAAATTTTTTAGTTGGAAAAAGACTATATTGGTCGAACGATTTTTAAAGATTTTATAACCATTAAAAGACTATATTCAGCTAGATTATTTTAAAACTTCATAGCTGGCGAAGACTATATTTGGTGATTTTTAAATTTCTCATAACTGGAGATTTTTAAAATTTTTACTTGTTGGGCGAAGAATTAATGAAGTCGGGAAACATTTTTTAAAGTTCTTATAATATTGAATTCAAATTCAAAACTATTTTTTTTCCTTGTAAGGTTGCTTAAAAGTTTCAAAAAAGAAATAAATATGCTTATATAAAATAGTTCATCGAATTGGTTCTACATGTTAAAGAGTTTTTTTTTTTTTATCGAAACTGATCTACAAGTTGTTTCGAAGTTTTTTTTTCATGGTTGCAACAAATAAAAACATTGAAATTGCTGCTCGAGATTTAAAAAGAGAAAAAAAAATAAAAATAAGTTATTTAAACCGATTACAATTTACAAATTATTTAATAATTATAAATTCTATCGATTCATTAATTTTAATACGTACATATAACATCATCATTATTGTTTATTTACTAAAAAAAAACTAAGTTTATTACTTGTATATTATTACTATTAACTTACAAACATATTGAGATTATAAATTCTATTATTTGTCTTCACTACCTTTTCGTTCTTCAATTCTTGATTTCGTTTAATTTCCTACTTTTTTCTTCTTCAAACTCCTTGATTTCGTTTAATTTTTCATCACAAAACCTCTTTATTTCTGCAGTACCGTCTATAATAAATTTTGTATCTATCCAAATATCTACACAAAATTTATTAAGGTCTGCATCAAAGGCATCGTTTCCAAACGGATTTTCAATTTGTTCTGCCAACTCTATTAATCCAAACAAGAAAAGAGTAGATAAAAATATAATAGGTATAGTTAACCATTGGAGATCAGAAACTAATTGAAATGAAATACTCAAACTGAAAACCCAAGTCTTTGCAAAGAGAAGGGATGGTCTAACATAGAACATGTCTCTTTAAATAAGTTTATAATAAAAGTTATAATAAAAATATGAATTTACTATAAACTTTGGGCTAAAGATCCTTCTCAGCTTAACTAATTAACTTAAACCTAAATTTTACAAACATATAGAACAAAAAAAAAAGAAAAATTTGAGCTTAAAAACTGTATCGAAATTTTGTTAATTTTGCACTATTTCAAAATGTAACTTCATCAAAAACAAAAATTTACAAAGTTTTTTTTTTTTAATTATCAATTATATGTAAAATCATGCTCTGAACAACTTTACTTAGGCGACAAAAGTAGGTTACCTTGTAAAAAATGGGTTAACTATATGCCAAAGTTAAAAATTTTCGGAATAATTTATTTATCTATTTTATATAAAAAATAAAAAATTTGATTAATAGTAATTTTTATGTTTAATTTTTACTATATTTTAGTTATAGTAAACTATATATAAATTAAATAGCAAAATATATATTTTTATATAAATTTTTATACTTTAAAATTTACAACTTTTTATCCAATAATTACTTTTTTATAAAATTTAAATCTATCTTTAACTAAGTACTTGTTTATTACAAACTCTAAATTACAAATTGATAAAAATATTAATTAAAATCATATTATTTTTAAAAAAATTTTTTTTTTAAAATTTTTATACTAAAAAATTGGCTCTTATCATTTAGTATAAGAATTATAAAATATTACTTTTTGTAAAATTTTTAAAATTATTATTTGATTAGATGGCAATAAATTAAATTGATTTTACAACTCAATATGACAAAATAGTACCTTATGACTTTAAATCTTAGATAAAGAAATTATTGGATAGTTTTTAAATTCTGAAGTTTCATATGAAATAGCAAATACTCAATCGCATAGTAATATTTGATGAATATCATTAACAGCTTCTGAAAGTGTTCCTTAAATCTTGCCCTGAAAGAATACTACTCGAAATTGATGTCAATAATACTTGCTTACATTGTTGAGATATTTATTGATTGCGAAGTTGTGAAAGTTTAATATTAGTTTGTATACGAGTAATTAATTCTTGAGAAATAAATGGCTTCACTAAATAATCATCTGCGCCGTAATCTAATCCTAAAATGAGTGTGTTAAAATTGATTCTAAAACATCAAAAACATAGTTTTTTTGAATAAATAGTACCAGAACTTTCATCAACCCTTGCAGTTAATAAAATGATTGGAATTAATCGTGTAGCTATGTTAGATCTTAACATATTTAATAGTTCATATCCATTTATAATTGGCATCATGACATCTATTATTCAAGTTAATGAATTAAAAATTTGCTATCATACTATTTAAGAATAAAATAATTTACCTACCACTAAGTATTAAATCTGGTAATTCGATTGAATTTGTTAAAAACATAATAGCATCATATCCATTATAAACACAATAAACTTCAAATTCATTTCTTAATAGTTCTTCTAAATAATTTCTATAACAATAAATAAGGTAATAAGATTTATATTTAATTATGTTTTGGCGGTTTATAAATCGAACTTAATCAACAAACTAAATTACCTCATATCTGTATTATCCTCAACAAGTAAAATTTTATGCTTTTTAGTCATATTCAAAGATATTTTACCAATGTATACATCATCACTATTGTCTATTGTTCAGGATTTAGTATAAATTTTTTATTTGTAAGCTCATTGCTTTGAATCCATTGCAAGCCTTCCTCTAAATATAGTTGTTGTTTTGTATATAAATGGCGTTCTTGGTTCAATTTATTGTTTTTCTTATTAAGTAAACTTGATTCTTCGGTAAGTGTTTAAATCCTGTTTGGAAATGACACTTGAATGTAGTACCTTGGCCAACTTTTGAAGTTACGGAAATTTCTCCACCATGATACGTAATAAGCTCTTTTACGAGATCGAGACCAATCCCAGTGCCTTCATAACTACGTGATTGTTGAGATTTTGTGCGGTGAAAACGATGAAATATGTTTAAAAGATCAACTTCTGAAATTCCAACACCTAATATAATTCATAAAGAATAAATATAATGCTTAATAAAAGAATTATGATGAACCTAATTAATATTATCACCTGTATCTGACACTTCAAGAATTATTGTATTTCTTTCGTTTTCATTTTCAATATATAAACTAACTTTGATTTGTCCATTCCATGTATTCTTAAATGCATTTGAACCTTTAAAAATGTAAATATTAACATAATTAAATTTTATTCTTTTCATGCAAAAGTATTGAGAGTATAAATGCGTACAAAGATTATAAACAATTGTCTCAAACATATCATGATCCAAGTAAACTTCATTTACTAAGGCATGTTTAAATTTATCAGGGTCTGGAATGTCAATAATATAATCTAAACCTAGTTTTTCGGCTATATTATTAAAACTAGATGTTAATTCTTGAGTAAATTTAACTATATCAGCTTCATGATAATGTGCCTCTAGATGACCATTTTCAATATTTGAAACCTGCAAAAAAGTTTATAAATGCAATTTTGCTGTTTAATACAATAATGTTTGATCGTTTGTTAAAGATCATAAAATATATAACTTACTTGAAGCAAATTATTAACTAACTTGAGTAGTCTATGAGTGTTTCGCTGAACAATTTGAAGGTGTGAGAGCATAGTTGTTTCTTGCATGCATGAATTAATAGCCGCATCAAGTGGTGAAAGTATTAATGTTAATGGAGCTACAAATGTTGAGTGAAAATTAGTAATATTTAAAGGTTTATAACATGTATATTACAATAATTGATTATTACTTAGCAAGTCACGACTAATATTTTGGAAAAACATGAGCTTTTGATGATTCAGATTGGTCAGCATTTCTACATGTTTTCTTTCTTCTTCCCTTAGCTTGCCATTTGTTATTGCTGTGCTAGCGTAAGTCACAACCGACTACATGCATAAATATTTATGAGAATATTTCCAAAATTACAAACCAAAAATAAATTAAGCAACTCACTCGTAAAAAGTTTGTATAATCATTGTCAAGTTCACGATTTGAATTAATACCACAAATTAATATAGAGGATAAAATTAGTTTACTGCCATTCGAAGACTTAATTGGAAATAGCACTGCTTGAGAACCATCTTTCAAAAGGACTTTAATATCTTTATCTTCTTTCACTACTAAATGGATTGGCCAAGATTTACATTTTAAGAATAAATGGTTTGTTGTTGGTCGTTTTACTTCTATAAATAGATCATAGTTTTCATCTGGATTTTCTATTAAATTAATTGTTTTTTGAGTCTCTAATAAATTATCGGGTATATCCCAATTCTTGTTGTATAAATCCTTATAGTTAAAAGTAGTAGATATTAGACGAGCAGTGCAAGATTGAATTCCAGATTTTAAGTTATCATTATCAATAAGATAAATTAATGCAAAAGGAATGTCTTTATCATTTTCACAAAATGATTTCATTATAATGTTGCAAGCACTTTCTAAAGAATCAACATCTTTAATGGATAATACAATTGAGGCATATTAATATGTGATTGATTTATTAGCAAATCAAAAATCATCCACTAACCATTAATATGATTTGCCAAATCACTAAGAGTCTTTAGTCTTCTATTTGCTAAAACTTTATGAGTCGTATAATCACACATATTTAAAACTGCCCAAAGTGTTCCATCTTCTTTAAAAATTGGGCTCATTGTATTACTAATATAATTTTCTACTTCATAGTCATCACAATACTGTATAAAACGGACATATTTCTCAAATAGGCCTTTTCCGGTCGATTTGATTCTTGGGTTTAATTATCATGGATAGAAATAAGATACTTGCACATTTAGCAATAATTGGAATGAGAAATTTGCATGCTCACCGTTCATATCTTGACTTTACATAGCCAAAATGCTCGGGTGAGTTTCGGAAAACGGTCTTCCGAATACTAAAACTATCTTTAGTTTTCTTTATGAAAGCAAAATAAATTCGTAATTACTGTATATAATCATAACTAACCGGATGGAAGTTTCGATTTTAGATATGGTACATGTGCTATATAAATGGCGCAATTAGCAATTTAAGGTATAAATAATATTGAGAAAATAGTAAATTCTATACAACGTACCTTGATTATAAATATAAATAAGATCAGGACCGCAGAAAATAGCAGTAGGAAATTTTGAATGGAAAAAGAGATTCTAATAATTTATGAATAAATTTATGGTAAATTACAGTAATTTCTGTTACATAAACTGCGACTCATGTATTCAGGTATTGCAGAGCTAGAGATATCCTGTACATTTCTTGTCAACTTTGCTACTCTTCAATGTTTTACTCTAACTAGATTTTCTTCGAAGTTTAATATGGATAATATCCGGATATAAATCGAATTTTTAATACGCAGTACATCCCCTGATGCAATCCATAGAAGGGTATACGTGTCAGCAGTTTACGGTTGTTTTTTATGTTAAAATTATAAAGTACCACAATATTCCTAAATGAAGGTTCCCATGAATTTAGAGAGCCGAGACAAGTTGAAGACCAGTCATGACTATTTAGCAAATCTACTACTTTTAT
The DNA here is from genome assembly GCA_003550325.1 of Gigaspora rosea. Taxonomy (NCBI): domain Eukaryota; kingdom Fungi; phylum Glomeromycota; class Glomeromycetes; order Diversisporales; family Gigasporaceae; genus Gigaspora; species Gigaspora rosea. The sequence goes on along the minus strand of QKWP01000006.1, from coordinate 250,793 downwards.
TTCCTCTTGCTTAGTAATACCGCCGTTTGTCGACATAAGAATTACTTTATGAAAATGAAAGCTACAAAAATCAAAGCTCATCTATTTATATATAATATACATATATTATATAATCTATTTGAACTTTTTGTTGGACATTGCATTGCATATCGATATTCATTATTAATGTTACGTAAACAATTTATGCAACCAAATCAAGAAAGAAATGCAATCTGAAACGTACAGTACGTACGTACCAAGTTGTGCTCCGATCCGAATGATCATAAGATATTCTAGAACCTAATATTTGTTTTTTTTTTAAGTCTTAACTTTAACATTGCGTTCAATTATTTGCGTAGTACTTTTTTTGATTGAATCCAATGCAGATATATATATTCATGATTAGTGATGGGAAAAATGCGCATTTTATAATAACATGCATATGAATGCGCATTAATGCGCACGTTATATAAAATGCGCATTATATCGCAAGATATAATTTTTGGAATTCGGAAAATATCGGATACGTGCTCAAATTTTTACCCCGATCTTGCTCTTCTTTTATGTTCATTCATTTTCTTTGAAATTTTCGAGACATTTACATCCATATTCCTTAATTCCGTACGACAATACGCTCCCTGGCCTAAATTATATATACTTTACTTTTCCTACATAAAATTTAGATGGGATAAAATGCGCATTATTCCGAAACATGCTCATGAATGCGCATTATTCCGAAACATGCTCATGAATGCGCATTAATGCGCATGATTAAGGAATTACCATCTCTATTCATGATATATTTTTTGGTTGTTTCAAATACTATTTTACCATTATTAATTTTTACTTAAAATTTTTTTGATATATTTTAATTTTTTGTACGCCGTCATTATAGTCATCTACACACATATTTTATGATCCTTTTTTTTGTTTTATTTTTACATATTTAATGTGTATATATTAATATTCAAAAATTTATATAGACAATACTTAAAATGTTAGCATAAACTATGGGTTAATAATAATCAGAATTAAAATTCAAGATGAAAGTTACTTGCATAGTGTGCATATTAATTTCTTATAATTTGCACAGTGTGCAATAAATTTCTTTTCTACCTATACAAATATAAATTTTATGATTTAATATACTTTATACAGTTTTTTTCTTAAAGACTTATTTGTATAAATACTAAAATTTTTTACCAAATACTTGCATATTAAAAAAATTCTTGCACAAAAAAAAAACTTCATATGTGCACCTTGTGCTTGCCAATTTTAAATACAGATACTAATTCATATTAAAAATTTCTTCATTTATAATATTTTCAATATTATTTTGAAAATAATGACTTAATAGCTTTTTAGGTGTAATAGGTTTGAATATGCTAGCAATTTTTCCTCCAATTTTTTAATTAACTTTTTTAATAAAGCTCTTCCAGCAATGTTTGAAAATACTATAAAAGTGATTAATAAATCATCATCATGTATTTCTCTTAATTTTAATGTAGTCTTTACAACCTCATCTGCATTGTTTTCATTAATATTAATAAATGCCATACAATAAGGTGCTCGATTATATAATTCTTTATAGTATATTGCAGTTTCAATTCCTTCATTATAGGTGTCAAATAAGTCTATGTCAAAGCAATCTTTAAAACAAATTGTTATTGCATCTCTTATATTTTTGAATGGATGGATCAATAATATACGTTTTAAATTATGATTAGTTAATCTATTTAACAGTATCTTTGATGAATTAATATAATTTGAAGTTCTTTTTGTATGTGATGCTTGCACTACCTCAACATTCCTTGTAAACCAAAATTCACTTCCTTTCTCTAATTGACTTTCTACTCCAATTTCACCATCATTAATTTCTACTAACTGTTTACATTCTAATAGTCCAAATCCCGTACCATCATGTTGTATAATCTTCAATTCATCAACTTTCAAATTGCTTTGCCAATTATTTATAAATTCAGAATTTATGCTATTATAAGTGCACATAATTAATAATGAATACGCATGTACTGTATATTAATATAATCAATATTTGATTTATTACTTACCCAATACCAGTATCACTTAGTATAATTAATAATTTTGTAAACTTTTCATCTTTAGAACTTTCAACACTTGATGATTTCAATAAAACTTTTAGTACTACTTCACCTTCTTTGGTAAATTTGATTCTTAATAAAAAATAATTTATGTTAATAGATATAATAATAAGTATATTATTTTAATTATAAGAAAAACAAGACATACGAGTTTGATAATAAATTCATTAATACTAATCTAAGCCTATAGTAGAAAAATAAAATTAAGTAATTTTTTTCTAGATTTTATAAAAAAAATATAATATTACCTTTCAGGATCACTTTTTACATATTTTGGTAAAGTATCAGAATTATAATTCAAGGCTAATTCAATTTTCTTATTTCCAGCTCTTTCTCCAAATATTTCTATTACATTTTCAAATAAATCTAATAAATCAAAAACTCTATTTACTGAAGCATTTTTATACTCCTCTATATTCACTAGATTAGGAATTTTATTAATCATTGATAATACTGTATCAGAAGCATGTAATAAGATTTTGTTCAAGTTTCTTTGCTGAACAGTTAATTCTTCATTTTCAAAGGAAGAACAAATGTTCATAACAGTTCCTAATGGTGTTCGCAATTCTAGTTAAAATTAATAATTATTATAAAATAAAATTAAAAAATTAGAACATCTTACAATAGCAATAACAATAAATATATATATCTTTACCATGCGACATATTGGCTAATATCATATTTCTAATATTCTGAGTAGCTTTAATAAATTTTATTCGTGATTCATTTGCTAGTTTCTCTTCTAATAATGTCATATAGTCGAAAACTAAATTTATTTGAATTGATATTTGCTGAAATAATTTAATTTCTGAATCTGACCAACTAGAATTTGGTGGCCTATGTGCTTTTATTCCAACACAATATCTATCATGTATTTTTATCATCATAGATAGTATAGAAACTTGTTTGCAAACATCAACACAATATGTGTTGGGTAATACTTCTATTTTAAATCCTTTATCTTCAAAATCAGAAGTTTCTAGTTGATTGACCATTGCTTCTGATTGTCCAAATTTAGTATCACTATTTGTAAATTTTTAAATTTATTATTAGGCTAGCGGTCAATTAGATTTATTTTACAACTCAACATAATAGAATATTACCTTATCACCATTGAATCTTTAGATAACGCAATTATTGTATAGTTTTTAGATTCTGAAGGTTCATATGAAATAGCAAATATTCTATCACATGGTAATATTTGATGAACATCCTTAACAGCTTCTGAAAGTGTTTCTTTTAAATCTAATCTAGAAAGAATATTACTTGAAATTGAAGTCAATAATTGTTTTATTTCTTCTTGTTTACATTGTTGAGAAATTAATTGATTACGAAGTTGTGAAAGTTTAATATTAGTATGTATACGGGCAATTAATTCTCGAGAACTAAATGGTTTCACTAAATAGTCATCTGCACCGTAATCTAACCCTAAAATGAGTGTGTTAAAATTGGTTCTAAAACATCTAAAAAATAATTTTTTTTTAATTAATTTTTTCTTTATTTTTTTTTTTCCTTTTTTTTTATTATTTTATTTGTATTTATTTTTTTTTTTTTTTTTTTTTTTATTTTTTTTATTTTTTTTTTTCTTTTTTTATTTGTTTTTTTATTTTTTTTTTTTTTTTTTATTAATTTAATTATTTTTTATCGCACAATTTAAGAATAAAATAGTTTTCCTACCACTAAGTATTAAATCTGGTAATTCGATTGATTTTGTTAAAAATATAATAGCATCATTTCCATTATAAACTCAATAAACTTCAAATTCATTTCTTAGTAGTTCTTCTAAATTATTTCTATATTATTAAATTAGGTAATATGATTTTTTTTTAATTTTTTTTTGTGTTTTTTATATTTTTTTTTTTTTTTTATATTCTTTTTTTCTTTTTTTTTTTTTTTTTTTTTTTTTTAATTTTTTTTTTTTTTGTTTTTTTTTTATATTTTTTTTTATTTTTTTTATTTTTACTTTTTTTTTTTTATTTTTTTTTTTTTTTTTTTTTTTTATTTTTTTTTTTTTTTTTTTTTTTCTATTTTTTTTTTTCTTTTTTTTTTTTTTTTTTTTTTGTTTTTTTTTTTTTTTTTTGTTTTTTTTTTTTTTTTTTTTTTTTTTTTTATTTTTGTTTTTTTGTTTTTTTTTTTATTTTTTTTTTTTTTTTATATTTTTATTTTTTTTTTTTGTCTTTTTTTTAATTTTTGTATTTTTTTTTATCTTTTTTCTTTTTTATTTTTTTTTCTTTTTTTTGATTGTTTTTTTTTTCTTTTTTTCTTCTTTATTTTTTTTATTTTGTGCGGTGAAAACGATGAAATATGTTTAGAAGATCGACTTCTAAAATTCCAACACCTAATATAATTCATAAAGAATAAATATAATGCTTAATAAAAGAATATGATGAAATTAATAAATATTATCACCTGTATCTGACACTTCAAGAATTATTGTATTTCTTTCGTTTTCATTTTCAATATATAAGCTAACTTTGATTTGTCCATTCCATGTATTCTTAAATGCATTTGAACCTTTAAAATATCAATATTAGCATAATTAAATTCTACTCTTTTCATACAAAAGTATTGAGAATATAAATACGTACAAAGATTATAAACAATTGTCTCAAACATGTCATGATCCAAGTAAACTTCATTTTCTAAGGCTTGTTTAAATTTATCAGGATCTGGAATGTCAATAATATAATCTAAACCTAGTTTTTCGGCTATACTATTAAAATTAGATGCTAATTCTCGAGTAAATAGTGCAATATCTGTTTCACAATAGTGTGCCTTTAGTTGGCCACTTTCAATATTTGAAAACTGCAAAAAAGGTTAAAAATGCAATTTTGCTGCTTAATACAGTAATGTTTTAGATCGGTTATTAAAGATTGTAATATATATAACTTACTTGAAGTAAATTATTAACTAACTTGAGCAGTCTATGAGTGTTTCGCTGAACTATTTGAAGGTGTGAATGCATAATTGTTTCTTGCAAACATGAATTAATAGCCTCATCAAGTGGTGAAAGTGTTAATGTTAATGGAGCTATAAATGTTGAGTGAAATTAGTAATATTTAAAGATTTATAACATGTATATTACGATAATTGATCATTACTTAGCAATTCACGACTAATATTTTCGAAAAACTTGAGCTTTTGATGATTCAAATTGGCCTGCATTTCTGCTTGTTTTCTTTGATCTTCCCTTAGCTTGCCATTTGTTATTGTTGTGCTAACGTAAGTCACAACCGACTACATATATAAATATTTATGAGAAACTTTACAAAATACAAATACACAAATAAACTAAACAACTTACTCGTAAAAAGCTTAAATAATCATTGTCAAGTTCACGATTTGGATTAATACCACAAATTAATATAGAAGATAAAATTAGTTCACCACCATACAAAGCCTTAATTGGAAATAGCACTGCTTGAGAACCATCTTTCAAAAGGACTTTTATATCTTTATCCTCTTTTACTACAAAATGGACTGGCCAAGATTTACACTTTAAAAATAAATGGTTCGATCTTGGTCGTTTTACTTCTATAAATAGATCATACTTTTCATCTGGATTTTCTATTAAATCAATTGTTTTAGGAGTCTCTAGTAAATTATCGGGTATATCCCATTTCTTATTGTATAAATCCTTATAGTTAAAAGTAGTGGATATTAGTTGAGCTGCACGAGGTTGAAAACCAGATTTTAATTTATCGCTATCGATAAGATAAATCAAAGCAAAAGGAATGTCTTTATCATTTTCACGAAATGATTTCATTATAATGTGACAGGCACTTTCTAAAGAATCAGCATCTTTAAGGGATAATATAATTGAGGAATATTAATATGTGATTGATTTATTAGCAAATCAAATCATCCACTAACCATTAATATGATTTGCCAAATCACTAAGAGTCTTTAGTCTTCTATTGGCTAAAACTTTATGAGTCGTAAAATCACACATATTTAAAACTGCCCAAAGTGTTCCATCTTCTTTGAAAATTGGGCTCATTGTATTACTAATATACAATTCTTCCAAATAAACAGCATTATGCTGTATAAAACGGAAATCTTTCTCAAATAGGCCTTTTCCGGTCGATTTGATTCTTGGGTTTAATTATAATGAATAGCAAAATAAGATACTTGCATACTTGGCAATAATTAAGTGAGATATTTGTGTACTTACAATTCATATCTTGAATTTACATGCTCAAAATACTCAGGGTTGATTTCACCAAACGGTCTTCCAGATACTAAAATTATCTTTAGTTTTCTTTATAAAAGCAAAATATATTCGTAATTACCATAACTAACCGTTTGGATGTTTCGATTTTAGATGTCGTGCATTCGCTATAAATATGCGCAATTTAAGGCATTAATAATATTGAAAAAAATAGTAAATTTTAACTACGTACCTTGGTTATAAATATAAATAAGGTCGGGACCGCAATAAATAATGGTAGGAAATTCTAAATGGAAACAGAGATTCTAATAATTTATGGAATAAATTTTTAGTAAATTATAGTAAATACTGTTACATAAGCTGCTGACTCATGAATCCGGGTATTTATAAAGATTATAAATATACCCGCTGTATATTTCTCACCACTTTTCAAGACTTCAATGTTTTACACCAGCTAGATATTCTTCAAAATGTAAGTATGTTATTATCCGAGATATAATATAGATAGTATCCGGATATAAATCAAATTTTTATGCGAAGAATATCCCCTGGTGCAATTATAAGGGTATACGAGTCAGCAGTTTACAGTAGCTTTTATGTTAAAAGTTATAAAATACCACAATGTTTTTAAATGAAGGTTCCCATGAATCTAGAGAACCGAGGCAAGTTGAAGACCAGTCACGACTATTGAGCAAATCTACTACATTTATTTCCTCCTGCTGATTAATGCCATTGTTTGTCAACATTGGAGTACTTTATGAGATGATAGCTACAAAAATAAAAGCGCCTCTATTTATATATAATATTCATATATTATATTATATAATCTATTTGAACTTGTTGGACATTACATTGCATATCGATATTTATTTTTAATGGTTACGTAAACAAGTTATGCAAACCAAATCAAGGAAGAAATGCAATATGAAAATGTGTACGAACAGTACGTACGTAACATGTTGCGCTCCGAATGATCATAAGATATTCTAGAATCTAATATATGTCCTAATGTTAACATTGCATTCGATCAATTGCAGTAGTACTTTTTTTTTTTTGATTGAATCTAATGCAGATATATATATATTCATGATATATTTTTTTGGATAACTAAAAAAAAACTATTTTTACCATTATTAATTTTTACTTAAGTTAAAAAAATTTTTTTGATATATTTTAAATCCTTTGTGATCCTTCATTAGACCACGCAAAGTTGATTTTTCGTTTTGCATTACATGGAATCTGAAAACATGGGTCGGTCGGTCGGCTTTTTTTTTTTTAATTTATTATAAATTAATAGAATAATGTTCACATCTAAGGTTATGCAAGGTTAATTTTTCATTTTGCACAACAAGAAATCATAAAATTGGGCCGTTAGTCAGATTTTTTCCGTCAGTCCTATCGGACAATTACAGGAAATTAAGGTCTCCATTGGGTGACACCGGATGAGAATAGCGGAAAAAAATAATTGTCAAAAATAGAACAATTGGTACAATTGGGATCTAAAAAAAAAAAAAAAAAATCAAAAAAGAGTCCACCTATAATAGGTATACTTACGTACTGGAAAAGGCCCACATCATATAATCTTTGAGATTTTTGAAATTCATTCAACAAATTTAAGACACTTTCTTTACTGTTAAAATTCATAAAAATTCTATATTTTTACATTTTTGATTAATATTTAGTTCAGGTTCGTTTATAATTTTGATTAATATTACCGACATTCTTCAAGCTTCCTTATTTTGAAGGGTAAAATTGCTTTCCCGACATTATTTATTAGTGCCCCAAAACAGGTTTGGACAAAATGTAGCTACGCGACGCTGTCACGCGAAACCAGGAACGTAAATTAATGAGTAAAATCGACTTGATAATTCGAGCACTTTTAAGATTGTACTTAGTTTGAAGAATTTAATGAAATTATACCACTAACCCACAAGACTTTCCCTGTCGCTTGATGATCTTCCGATTTTGTGCCAATCAGAATAAAGGTCCTTTTTAATTTTGAATCTTCTTGCGAAGGTTTCTTGATAACTATTTGATAAAATTTGTAAATTTTTTTATTTTAATTTTGTGCTATTATA
>QKWP01000006.1:221476-241672 GCA_003550325.1 Gigaspora rosea | reverse complement strand
AAAAAAAATAAAAAATTGACTATAGCTTTCTTTTTATAGATGTTTAAACTTTGACCAAATAATACTTGACACTAACCTAACTAAATTCGGTCAAATTTTTTTTTATTTTAATTATATCTTTATAGAATTAAATAAAAAATTTTGATCGATTTGGGCAAGTAAGCATTGAGCAATTTTGTCTAAGTTTAAGTATTTACAAAAATAAAGCTGCGGCTAAATTTTTTTTTACATTTTATGAAGACATCTCGACAGCTAATTATTTAAATTCGATAAATTTTTTTATTTAGTTTTATTTACTCATAGGGATAAAATAAAAATTTTTATCGAATTTGGTTAGTTGGTTGCCGAGAAATCTTCGGTTAAAGTTGAAAAGAAAATTTACCTAATTTGTCTTTTTTCCAACTTTAAATGTGGATTTCTTGATACTTATCTATTCATTTCGATGAAATTATTTTATTTTCATTCTATAGGGGCACAGAATTAAAATAAAACAATTACAGAACTTTATCAAATAGTTTTGAGAAACCTTCGCTAGAATTTTAAAAATTTTTTCAAAATTAAAAAAATTATTGGCACAAAATCGGAAGATTATCACGCGACAGGGAAATTTCTTGTGGGCGACGTGTATAATTTGAAAAAATGTGTAAAGTTTGGAATCAGTTTGATTTTTCTTATGATACAAATTTTAATTAGTTTACCAGTAGTTTACCATAAGAAGTAAAACTGGTTAAATCTAAACAAGAAAGCATCGCAAATGCAGTGAGCTATATAAGATATAATCAATTTTTGTGTTTAAAATATTCGGATAGAGTGCATGTGGTGTCACGGTTTTATTTGTGACCCTGGATGTGCCAAGCGGGATCTAGAATATGGCGTTATTGTTGATTTGCATAATGCAGAATTAATTAAAGTCTAACTGTAGGGCGTGTAATCCGGATGATAATATATCCGGAGGATAATCTTGTTTTTAAAGCAAATCGATTCATTAATAAAAAGGGAGCGAAATTAACTAAGGTTCTTTTGGCTTCAGTAAAAAGATTTTACAAATACACTAAGTGTTCGTCGCCGTAGTAGTGAAGGAGAAAAGACGAATTGGTGGAATACCTGAACGATACTCTAGTATAGACATTTGCTGAATTTATAGGGAAAGCCAATAAAAACCTCGCATACGATAAGCCTCCGTGACAGTAGTTTTATAGCAAATTAGTTAAGTTTTTTTTTTAGAATTATTTTATTCAAGCTTATTTATCAAAAATAACAAAGTTCGGGCATTCATAAATGAATTTTAAGACCTTTTATTTAAAGATTCTTTATTTTTTTTTAAATCTTATTATTTCATCATTTCACCAGCAATAACTTTATTGTATTAGCTAAATATGAGTTAGATTGTATTGAAATTGTCATAATTTCTTTTGATTTACTTTAAATATTCTATTACAAAGCTTATGAATTATCAAAGATACACTATGTGGTTAAGCTAGTATTACTAATACTGTATGTATTGAAATTATTCTATCATAACTTATTGTAAAAAATTTGTTACAAAAAATCACAAACTACTATGATGATAAACAGTTAGTGGTTAAAGTTGAGTTAGGTTTGTGTTGGAAACATGTAGTAAATTATATTATAATTTATTATGAAAATTTTGCTATCATGAAACACATTTTCTATTTGAATTAGAGTTGGGCAATGAAACGAAACCTATCCGAAACTAGTTTTGGATTTTTAAAAAATCTGAAACTCCCAAATAGGGTTCCACAATTCGATTTGATTTGATTTGATTTGATCAAATATTTGATCTCAAATCAAAAATTCAAATACAGAAATTTCAAATCAAATCAAATTCAAATTTACAAAATATTTGATTTGATTTAACAAATATTTGAAAATTTTATTGAAACTATAGAACAATAGATTTATGCAAAATTTTATTAAGACAAATGCCTTTTTTGTTTATGAAACTAGGGCTATTTTGATTAGAAGAACATTTTTCACTTAACACAGAAATTGATTAACTTAGTAAAATTTTGAATAAATTGAAAATTTTGTAAAGTGACCAAAATTTTAAAATTTTTTAAAAATTACAAATAAATTTGATTGATTTGATTTGATTTGATCAAATAAAATTCAAATCAAGGGCTTATTTTATTTGATCAATTCAAACATGCATAATATTCAATTTGATTCAACTTTGAGAAACCCTATCCCAAAACCCGAAACTCTAAACTATAATTCGAAACTCCTCGAAACTATATTTAAATTTTGAAATTTATAATATATAATTTATATATAATTTATAATATATTTATTTATTATTTAATAAATAATATAACAGTCACAGGACATGTCCATATAAAAAACTTTGCATTGCTGTTATTTATAAATCAAATGAGTTGACTCACCTCAATTTTATATGTAAATTTATACAAAAAAATCATTTAAATTTAATTTTTGCAACCACTTGGTTAATAGTATAGCAGTTATGCTCTGAGGTTGCAAAATGAAAGGTTGCTAGTTCATATTTCCTAAAGACAAAAAGTTAAAAAAAAGAGCTAGCCAGTTAGGGAACTGAAACACTATGGGATAAAGGGACCCAGAACTTTGGTCAACAATAAACTTAATTGAATTGGGCAGTCATTACTTGGAGAATTTGGGCTTGCAGATACGAACTATAGTAGGATTCCAATTTGGAATAACCAAAGTCACAAGATGTAGTGCGAGGCCTAAAAGTTTAGATTTACATGATACTGCATAAACTAATAGTGCAAGCAGGTTCCTAATAGAGTCTGCAAAATCTCTGACCATACTGGTGAAACAGTACGACAGGCTGCATGTAGGCAGTCATAGAACAAGCCACGTGATTGTTTCACTTGACTTGGTGATATATAGAAGGAATTTGGGAAGTTCTGAATATAATAAAGTCTACCAAATTTGTACTAATGAGACTGTTAAAAGAAAAAAAATAATTTTTGTAAAAATGTATATATAAACCATTTTTAATATGTATTATTTATTTTAATGATCTTTAGTTTGAATTCAAAGTTTTTTATCTCTGGTAGTTTGAAGTCAATCTTCCTTTAAAGTTGGTCAATTCTTTACTATATCTTTAAGTCAAATGAGTAAATCACCCCATATAATAATATAATTTTTAAAACAATCTTCTAAAAATATGAAAGATGCTATTAAGTAAAGGCTTCTTGTACCCTAATTGAAAGTTAAAGAGGAGGTTCTTCTGATGCTAATGCTTGATGGATCCCAGGATGCTTGGAATCAAGGAAGGATTTGCAATTTCACTATTGCACAAAGCATTATAAACTATAATACTTTGTGTAATAGTAAATTTACAAATCCTTATGTTCTTTGACCCCAAGTATCTTGGGATTCACCAAGCATTAGAATAAGAAGAACCTCCTCTTTAGCTTTCAATTAGGGCACAAAAACCTTTGCTTAATAGAATCTTTTATATTTTTAAAAGATTATTTTAACTAATCATATTATTATATAGGTGAAACACTCATTTGACTTAAAGAACTTAGTAAAGAATTGACCAACTTTGAAGGAAGATTAACTTCAAACTACTAGAGATTAAAAACTTTGGCTTTAAAATAAAGATCATTAAATGCTAAAGAATGCATATTTAAAATTTAAAGAAAGGTTTATATGTACATTTTTACAAAAATTAAATTAACTAATTTTTTGTATAAATTTACATATAAAATTAAGGTGAGTCAACTCATTTGATTTATAAGTAACAGCAATACAAAGGCCATGTCCTATAACTGAAATATACAAACTTAAATATAACCAATATGAAATATGTATATTTTTTCTTGGTAGCACTCAAATACTTGCATACTAGATGTTAGCACATTCTACACTGCTATGTTTTGTAAAAATTTAATCTTAAATAGTTTCGGGGTTTTGGATAAAGTTTCAGATTTTGGATGTGTATGTGTTAACAGAGTTTTGGATGAGGTTTTGGAAGCTATAATCTGAAACCTGAAACTTTCAGATTTAGCAAAAAAGGTTTCATGCCCAACTCTAGTTTGAATTACAGTTGCAATTTTTTTTTACAAATTTACTAACAATTTTGGTGCAAATTATAAATAAAATATTTCTGTATATATTAATTATTTATATATAAAGTATATTATTTTAATATTAAAAATTCTATAGATAATACTTAAAATGTTACATAAACAATAGTTAATATTAATTATTATTTAGAATTCAGGATGAAGTGCATAGTATGCATATAAATTTTATCTTAACTTACACAGTAAGCAAATAATTTTTATTTTCGACTTGTACAAATATAACTTTTATAATTAATTTTATAGAGTGTTGCTACCTTGCACCATGGTGATGTAAACACCCTATAATTTACCAATCAGGTCGCAGGAACTTGAGTAACAAAATAAAGAAAATTTTAAGAAAGTTTAGAAAACAATCAAAAAATTATCAATATCGCAAAATTTTATTACAAAAACTAGCCTTGGCTATTAAATAAAAGTTTTTGGTATCTAATTTTGCATATAAATAATCAATCCATCCTCTACTTAATATACCTATACCCCTACCCTAACCCTAATCTTTAAAAAATAATTTTTTATATAAAAAACTTCTATAAAAATAAAGGGTGGTTAAAATTTATAACTTTAACCAGGTGTTAAAATTAGTTAAATTCTTTTATATATATTTTAATATTTGCTTAAAACTTATTTGCATAAATACTCAAATTTTTTACAAAATACTTGTATATTAAAAAAATTCTTAAAACACCTGCACATGTAAATTTTGTGCATACCAATTTTAAATACTAATACTAATTCATTCTTTGAAGATTATTTAAAATTTCTTCATTTATAATATTTTCTTCAATATTATTTTGGAAATAATGACTTAATAGCTTTTTAGGTGTAATAGGTTTGAATATGCTAGCAATTTTTCCTCCAATTTTTTTAATTAACTTCTTTAATAAAGCCCTTCCAGTCATGTTTGAAAACACTATAAAAATGATTAATAAATCATTATCATGTATTTTCCTTAATTTTAATGCAGCCTTTACAATCTCATCTGCATTATTTTCATCAATATTAATAAATGCCATACAATAAGGTGCTCGATTATATAATTCTTTATAGTATATTGCAGTTTCAATTCCTTCATTATATGTGTCAAATAAGTCTATATCAAAGCAATCTTTAAAACATATTGTTATTGCATCTCTTATATTTTTGAGTGGATGGATCAATATTATGCGTTTCAAATTGTGATTAGTTAATCTATTGAACAGTATTTTTGATGAATTAATATAATAATTTGAAGCTTTTTTTGTATATGATTCTTGTACTATCTCAACATTCCATGTAAACCAAAATTTACTTCCTTTCTCTAATTGACTTTCTACTCCTATTTCACCACCATTAATTTCTACTAGCTGTTTACATGCTAGAAATCCAAATCCTGTGCCATCTTGTTGTTGTATAATCTTCAATTCATTGACCTTTAAATTACTTTGCCAATTATCTATAACTTCAGAGTTTATGCTATTATAAGTGCACATCATTAATAATCAATATATGTGTACTGTATTTTAATATAATATATATTTAATTTATTAACTTACCCAATACCAGTATCACTTAGTATAATTAATAATTTTATAAAATTTTCATCTTTAGAACTTTCATCACTTGATGAATTCAATAAGACTTTCAGTATTATTTCACCTTCTTTAGTAAATTTGATTCTTAATAAAAAATAACTTAAGAATTAATAGCTATAATAATAAGGTATATTATGTTATTTATAAGAAAACAAGGCATACGAGTTTGCTAATAAATTCATTAATATTAATCTTAGTCTGTAGTTGGAAAATAAAATTAAGTAATTTTCTTTCTATATTTTATAAAAAGTAATATAATATTACCTTTCAGGATCACCTTTTACATATTTTGGTAAAGTATCAGAATTATAATTCAAGGCTAATTCAATTTTCTTATTTCCTGCTCTTTCTCCAAATATTTCAATTGCTTTTTCAAATAAATCCAATAAATCAAAAACTCTATTTACTGAAGCACTTTTATACTCCTCTATATTCACTATATTAGGAATATTATTAATTGTTGATAATGCTATATTAGAAGCATGTAATAAGATTTTGTTCAAGTTTTTTTGCGGAACAGTTAATTCTTCATTTTCAAAGGAAGAACTAATGCTCATAACAGCTCCTAATGGTGTTCGCAATTCTGGTTAAAATTAATAATTATTATATAATAAAATTAAATTAGAATATCTCACAATACCAAATAACAATAAATATATCTTTACCATGCGACATATTGGCTAATATCATATGTTTAATATTATCAGCAGCTTTAATAAATTTTATTCGTGATTCATTTACTAGTTTCTCTTCTAACAATGTCATATAATCAAAAACTAAATTTATTTGAATTGATATTTGTTGAAATAACTTAATTTCTAAATCGGACCAACTAGAATTTGGTGACCTATGTGCTTTTATTCCCACCTGAGATCTATCATGTATTTTTATAATCATAGATAGCATAGAAACTTGTTTACAAAAATCAACACATTATGTGTTGGGTAACACTTCTATTTTAAATCCTTTATCTTCATAATTAGAAGATTCTAGTTGATTTATAGATGCTTCTAATTGTTCAAATTTAGTGTCACTTTTATAAAATTTTTAAATTTATTATTAGATTAGAGGTCAATTAAATGATTTTACACTTCAACATGATAGAATAATACCTTAACACCTTTGAATCTTTAGATAAAGCAATTATTGTATAGTTTTTAGATTCTGAAGGTTCATATGAAATAGCAAATACTCTATCACATGGTAATATTTCATGAATATCCTTAACAGCTTCTGAAAGTGTTTCTTTTAAATCCAATCCAGAAAGAATATTACTAGAAATTGAAGTTAATAATTGTTTTATTTCTTCTTGTTTACATTGTTGAGAAATTAATTGATTACGAAGTTGTGAAAGTTTAATATTAGTATGTATACGGGCAATTAATTCTCGAGAACTAAATGGCTTCACTAAATAGTCATCTGCACCGTAATCTAATCCTAAAATGAGTGTGTTAAAATTGGTTCTAAAACATCTAAAAAATAATTTTTTTGAAATAAATAGTACCAGAATTTTCATCAGCCCTTGCAGTTAATAAGATAATTGGAATTAATCGAGTTGCTATGTTAGATCTTAACATTTTTAATAGTTCGTATCCATTCATAATTGGCATCATAACGTCTATCATTCATGTTAATAAATTAAATAATTTGTTATCGCACAATTTAAGAATAAAATAGTTTGCCTACCACTAAGTATTAAATCTGGTAATTCGATTGATTTTGTTAAAAATATAATAGCATCATTTCCATTATAAACGCAATAAACTTCAAATTCATTTCTTAGAAGTTCTTCTAAATAATTTCTATAACAATAAATAAGGTAATAGGATTTATATTTAAATTATGTTTGGGCGGTTTATAAATTCGAACTTAATCAACAAACTCATTACCTCATGTCAGCATTATCTTCAACAAGTAAAATTTTATGCTTTTGCTTTTTAGTCATATTCGAAGATATTTTACCAATGTCTACATTATTACTATCATCTATTGATTCCGGATTTAGTATAAATTTTTTATTTGTAAGTTTATTGCTACGAATCCATTGCAAGCCTTCCTCTAAATATAGTTGTTTTTTTGTGTATAAATGGCGTTCATGATTCAATTCATTGTTTCTCTTATTAAAGTAAACTTGATTCTTCGGTAAGTGTTTAAATCCTGTTAGAAACCGACACCTGAATGTAGTCCCTTGGCCAACTTTTGAAGTTACGGAAATCTCCCCGCCATGATACGTAATAAGCTCTTTTACGAGAGCGAGACCAATCCCAGTGCCTTCATAACTACGTGATTGTTGAGATTTTGTGCGGTAAAAACGTTGAAATATGTTTAGGAGGTCAACTTCTGGAATTCCAACACCTAATATAATTCATGAAGTATAAATATAATGAATAATAAAAAGAATTATGGTGAACTTAATAAATATTATCACCTGTATCTGACACTTCAAGAATTATTGTATTTCTTTCATTTTCAATATATAAGGAAACTTTGATTTGTCCATTCCATGTATTCTTAAATGCATTTGAACCTTTAAAATGTCAATATTAGCATAATTAAATTCTACTCTTTTCATACAAAAGTGATGAGAGTATAAATACGTACAAAGATTATAAACAATTGTCTCAAACATGTCATGATCCAAGTAAACTTCATTTTCTAAGGCTTGTTTAAATTTATCAGGGTCTGGAATGTCAATAATATAATCCAAACCTAGTTTTTCGGCTATACTATTAAAATTAGATGCTAATTCTCGAGTAAATAGTGCAATATCTGTTTCACAATAGTGTGCCTTTAGTTGGCCACTTTCAATATTTGAAAACTGCAAAAAAGGTTAAAAATGCAATTTTGCTGCTTAATACAGTAATGTTTTAGATCGGTTATTAAAGATTGTAATATATATAACTTACTTGAAGTAAATTATTAACTAACTTGAGCAGTCTATGAGTGTTTCGCTGAACAATTTGAAGGTGTGAATGCATAATTGTTTCTTGCAGACATGAATTAATAGCCTCATCAAGTGGTGAAAGTACTAATGTTAATGGAGCTATAAAGGTTGAGTGAAATTAGTAATATTTAAAGAATTATAACATGTATATTACGATAATTGATCATTACTTAGCAATTCACGACTAATATTTTGAAAAAACTTGAGCTTTTGATGATTTAAATTGACCAGCATTTCTACTTGTTTTCTTTCGTTTTCTCTTATGTTGCCATTTGTTATTATTGTGCTAACGTAAGTCACAACCGACTACATATATAAATATTTATGAGAAACTTTACAAAATACAAATACACAAATAAACTAAACAACTTACTCGTAAAAAGCTTAAATAATCATTGTCAAGTTCACGATTTGGATTAATACCGCAAATTAATATAGAAGATAAAATTAATTCACCACCATACGATGCCTTAATTGGAAATAGCACTGCTTGAGAACCATCTTTCAAAAGGACTTTTATATCTTTATCCTCTTTCACCACAATATGGACTGGCCAAGATTTACATTTTAGAAACAAATGTTTTGATGTAGGCCGTTTTACTTCTATAAATAGATCATACTTTTCATCTGGATTTTCTATTAAATTAATTGTTTTAGGAGTCTCTAATAAATTATCAGGTATATCCCAATTCTTATTGTGTAAATCCTTGTAGTTAAAAGTAGTAGAAATTAGACGAGCAGTGCAAGGTTGAATACCAGATTTTAAGTTATCATTATCGATAAGATAAATTAATGCAAAAGGAATGTCTTTATCATTTTCACGAAATGATTTCATTATAATGTGACAGGCACTTTCTAAAGAATCAGCATCTTTAAGGGATAATATAATTGAGGAATATTAATATGTGATTGATTTATTAGCAAATCAAATCATCCACTAACCATTAATATGATTTGCCAAATCACTAAGAGTCTTTAGTCTTCTATTGGCTAAAACTTTATGAGTCGTAAAGTCACACACATTATAAGCAGCCCAAAATGTTCCATCCTCTTTATAAATTGGGCTCATTGTATAACTAATATATATTTCTTCTAAGTAGTCATCATTATACTGTATAAAACGGAAATCTTTCTCAAATAGGCCTTTTCCGGTCAATTTGATTCTTAGGTTTAATTATATTGAATAGCAAAATAAGATACTTGCACATTTGGCAGTAATTGGAATGAAACATTTGCGTACTTACCGTTCATAATTTGATTTTACATGGTCAAAATGTTCTGGATGAGTTTCGGCAAACGGTCTTCCAAATACTAAAATTATCTTTAGTTTCTTTTATAAAAGCAAAATATATTCGTAATTATATAATCATAACTAACCGGATGGATGTTTCGATTTTAGATTTGGTGCTTGCGCTATATAAATGGGCGCAATTAGCAATTTAAGGTATAAATAATATTGAGAAAATAGTAAATTCAATATAACATACCTTGATTATAAATATAAATAAGATCGGGACCGCAGAAAATAACGGTAGGAAATCGTGAATGGAAAATGAGATTCTAATAATTTATGGAATAAATTTACGGTAAATTATAGAAATACTGTTTCCATAAATTGCTGACTCATGTATAAGGGTAGTATTTTCAAAGACTAGAGATATGCACGCTGTACATTTCTCGTCAACTTTGCCAGTCATCAATGTTTTACACCAGCTAGATATTCTTCAAAGTGTAAATATTCTATTCTTCAGGATATAATATGGATCATATCCGAATACAAATCAAATTTTTATGCGCAGAATATCCCCTGGTCAATCATGGAGGGGTACTCGAGTCAGCAGTTTACGATAGCTTTTATGTTAAAAGTTATAAAATACCACAATGTTTTTAAATGAAGGTTCCCATGAATCTAGAGAGCCGAGGCAAGTTGAAGACCAGTCACGACTATTTAGCAAATCTACTACATTTATTTCCTCCTGCTGATTAATACCATTGTTTGTCGACATTGAAATTACTTTATGAAATAATAGCTACAAAAATAAAAGCGCCTCTATTTATATATAAAATACAAATATATAATCTATTTGAACTTGTTGGACATTACATTGCATATCGATATTTATTTTTAATGGTTACGTAAACAAGTTATGCAAACCAAATCAAGGAAGAAATGCAATATGAAAATGTGTACGAACAGTACGTACGTAACATGTTGCGCTCCGAATGATCATAAGATATTCTAGAATCTAATATATGTCCTAATGTTAACATTGCATTCGATCAATTGCAGTAGTACTTTTTTTTTTTTGATTGAATCTAATGCAGATATATATATATTCATGATATATTTTTTTGGATAACTAAAAAAAAACTATTTTTACCATTATTAATTTTTACTTAAGTTAAAAAAATTTTTTTGATATATTTTAAATCCTTTGTGATCCTTCATTAGACCGCGCAAAGTTGATTTTTCGTTTTGCATTACATGGAATTTGAAAACATGGGTCGGTCGATCGGCTTTTTTTTTAACTTATTATAAATTAATAGAATAATGTTCACATCTAAGGTTATGCAAGGTTAATTTTTCATTTTGCACAAGAAATCATAAAATTGGCCAGTAGTCATATTTTTCCGTCAGTCCTATCGGACAATTACAGGAAATTAAGGTCTCCATTGGGTGACACCGGATGAGAATAGCGGAAAAAATAATTGTCAAAAATAGAACAATTGGTACAATTGGGATCTAAAAAAAAAAAAAAAAAACCAAAAAAGAGTCCACCTATAATAGGTATACTTACGTACTGGAAAAGGCCCACATCATATAATCTTTGAGATTTTTGAAATTCATTCAACAAATTTAAGACACTTTCTTTACTGTTAAAATTCATAAAAATTATATATTTTTACATTTTTGATTGAATATTTAGTTCAGTTCAGGTTCGTTTATAATTTTGATTAATATTACCTACATATTATTCAAGCTTCCTTATTTTGAAGGGTAAAATTGCTTTCCCGACATTATTTATTAGTGCCCCAAAACAGGTTTGGACAAAATGTAGCTGCGCGACGCTGTCACGCGAAACCAGGAACGTAAATTAATGAGTAAAATCGACTTGATAATTCGAGCACTTTTAAGATTGTACTTAGTTTGAAGAATTTAATGAAATTATACCGTTAACCCACAAGACTTTCCCTGTCGCTTGATGATCTTCCGATTTTGTGCCAATCAGAATAAAGGTCCTTTTTAATTTTGAATCTTCTTGCGAAGGTTTCTTGATAACTATTTGATAAATTTTGTAAATTTTTTAATTTAATTTTGTGCTATTATAGAATGAAAATAAAAAAAAAACCATCGAAAATTGTATAGATAATACCGAGAAATCTATATTTAAAGTTCAGTAAATTTTTCTTTTTTTTTTTTTTTTAGCTTTAAATGAAGATTTCTCGACAAACGATTATCCTAATCTGATGAAAATTTTTTTATTTAAATTCACTGAATTCATGGAATTAAAATAAACAACTATTGAATTTTGATAATTTGTTGTCGAGAAATCTTTATTAATATCATATATAAAAAAAATTTGGTTGCAGTATTTTTTATAGGCGCTTAAACTTTGAACGAATATTACCTGACTAATTTCGATCTTTTTTTTTTTTATTTTAATTATATAATTAAAATAAAAAATGGTCGGATATGGTCAGATAAGTTGAGTAATATTCGTTCAAATTTAAGCAATTATAAAAAAAATTGTAGGCATTTTTTTTTTTACATTTAATGAAGTTTTTTGACAACTAATCATCTAAATTCGATAAACATTTTTTATTTTTAATTCTATGAATTTGAGAATTCAAATAAAAAAAATTTTATCGAATTTGAATAGTTGATTGTCAAGAAAGCTTTGTTTAAAGTTTATATAAAAAATTTAATTATGATTTATCTTTTTTAAAAATTTTTTAAAAAATTAATCGAAGATTGCTCGACAAACAAACTATCCAAAATTCGAGGAAAATTTGTTTATTTTAATTATATGGGTTTGTAAAATAAATAAAAAAAATTTTTATCGAAATTGATAATTAGTTGTTGATAAGTCTTTATTTAAATGTAAAAAAAAAAAAAAATTTGACCACAGCTTTCTTTTTATAGATGTTTAAACTTTAACCAAATAATACTTGGCACTAACCTAACTAAATTCGGTCAATTTTTTTTTATTTTAATTATATATTTATAGAATTAAAATAAAAAATTTTTATCGCATTTGGGCAGTTAAGCATTGAGCAATTTTGTCAAAGTTTCCGTATCTACAAAAATAAAGCTGCGGCTAAATTTTTTTACATTTTAATGAAGACATCTCGACAGCTAATTATTTAAATTCGATAAATTTTTTTATTTTAGTTCTATTTACTCATAGGATTAAAATAAAAAATTTTTATCGAATTTGGTTAGTTGGTTGCCGAGAAATCTTTGGTTAAAGTTGAAAAAAAGAAAACTTACCTGAATTTGTCTTTTTTCCAACTTTAAATGTGGATTTCTTGATACTTATCTATTCATTTCGATGAAATTATTTTATTTTCATTCTATAGGGGCACAGAATTAAAATAAAAAAAATTACAGAACTTTATCAAATAGTTTTGAGAAGCCTTCGCTAGAATTTTAAAAATTTTTCAAAATTAAAGAAATTAAAGGACCAATTGGCACAAAATCGGAAGATTATCACGTGACAGAGAAATTTCTTGTGGGCGACGTGTATAATTTGAAAAAATGGGTAAAGTTTGGAATCAGTTTGGTTTTTCTTATGTTACAAATTTTAATTAGTTTACCATAAGAAAGTCAAAACTGGCTAAAATCTTAACAAGAAAGCAAAGCAGTGAGCTATATAAAATATAATTAATTTCTGTGTTTCAAAATATTCGGATAGAGTGCATGTAGTGTCACAGTTTGGGATGTGCCAAGCGGGATCTAGAATATGGCGTTTTGTTGATTTGCATAATGCAGAATTAATTAAAAGTCTAACTTCCCTATAACAAATTGCTGCACGGAATGATACTGCAATACCACACGAACCTGCATGTAAATCTATACGAGACAATGTGTGGGAAAGCACTTTTACAGCACGTAATAAGTCGCGGATTCCGTGCAACAGTGCACGTACTAACGTGCAATTTTAAGTGTTTTCTCGTGCATTGTCTTGTGCATATTTACGTGCAGGTATCATATAATTGCATATATCCATACACATATACATAATATCGTATATGCATTATTTTATTAACTAAATTTTATAATTTTATTAACTAAATTTTATAATTTTATTAACTAAATTTATAATTTTATTAACTAAATTTAAAATTTTATTAACTAAATTTTATAATTTTATTTACTAAATTTTAAATTTTATATTTATATTTATTAACTAAATTTTACAAGTTTTGTTATTTAAATTTTGCATTTTATTAATTAATTTTAATCATTTTATTAATTAAATTTTATAATACAAATGCTTTAATTTAATAATTTACATGCTGAATAAGAAAATACTTCACTAACCCTGACCTGAAAACAGCTATCTAATTCTATTATACTACCTCAATCCTAATCTTTATCTAACCCTAAACCACCATAATATAGCACAATGCAACGAATTAAAATAAGCAAAACTCCAAAAATGAACCCGAAATTGATGCCACAAAACCTATTCAAAATGATAAATTCACATCATCAAATACAATGTATTTGTACCAGGGCCCCAAAAATGCATTACTAATGACTCTAATAATGACACCAGTAATAAGACTATTATTTTAAAAAAAATAACAGCAGTTAAACATGTATGTGGATCAAACTATGAAAAACCCACTGCACTGAAAGAATGAACAAGAATGTGATGCAAGTTATGAAACTACCTACAAAAAAAAAACAAGGGTAGTCCAATGACAACTTCAAAGACGAGACTTTCTTCTTAAAAAAACAAGTGTATTTACACATATATGCAGGACAAACTGCAAAAAAACTACTATACTGAAAGAGCGAACATAAATGCAACGAAATTAGTAACTCCAAAAACAGTGACTCCAAAGACAACTCTAGCAACGACGACTCCAAAGATGACTTCAGCAATGACAACTCTAGTAATAAGACTATTGCCTAAAAAAAATATATATGTTAGTTAGACATGTACACGGGTCAAAACTAAGAGAAAGCAAAAGCAAAAAAAAACAGATTATCAATGATCATATTTGTTTATATATTGCGCATGACCTGTGACAAATATCATGTAATGGGGGCTACAAAAACATTTCTCCTAATAAAAAAAGAGTAAAAAAAAAGCAAATAATTATTTGCTTTTTTTGTGCTTGTCAATGCACAAAAATTATTATTATTAAGTGCAAAAAAAAAAATCCAAAAAAAACAGCAAAATGAATGTTTTTGTATATATCAATACACGAAATTTATGATCATTAATGATCATCATGTTAATACACAGAATTATGACTGTTAAGGATCTTAATGATCATCATGTTAGTATATGAAATTATAATTGTTAAGGATCTTAAAAATTGACAATTATGCACAAAAATTATAATTGTTAAGAATCTTAATAATTGTGATGATCATGATATTAATGCACTAACATCATGTACAGAAATGATTATTAAAATTGATTATTAAGGAATCTTAATGATCATAATGATCATAATGTGAATACGGGTTCGTATTATTTTGCTGACAATCACTTCACCGACATAACATTTCACTGACAAATACTTACTAACAAGTTCATTTTACTGAAAGTTTGTTTCACCGAAGTTCATTTCACCAACAAGTTTTGTTTCAAAAAGCACCCTAACTTTAGCCCTAATTCTACCTAATTCTACTCTGTCCCTAACAAAAATGACCAGAATTACTTTGTCTGTGAAATGAGCTTCAGTAAAATAAACTGTCAGTAAAATGAACTTGTCAGTAAATAATTGTCAGTGACATATTATGTCGGTGAAGTAATTGTCAATTAATTGATTGCCACCCATGTGAATGCACTGAAATTTTGATTGTTATGAATTTTAATGATTGTGCACATCAGAGCATGAAAATTATGATTATAATTATTAAATTCTTATGATTGTGCACTTAGTGCATAAAAATTATGATTGTTAAGAATCTTAATAATTGTGCACGTCAGTGCACAAAAACTATGATCATTAAGAATCTTAAATTTTTGTGTAATAATGTGTATCTACATGTATTAAATTTTTTAGATGATTAGTTTCCATACAGTTTCCATGCAATAATTATGAAACCCATGCTTACTCATATACTATTTTGTATTTATATATGCATTTCCGTATATTGAGTTTTCATAGGGCTATATGGTGTATAATCCAAATAATAATTTATCTAGAGAATAATTTTGTTTTTAAAGCAAAGCGATTTATTAATAAAAAGAGATCAAAATTAAGTAAGGTTCTTTTGGCTTTAATAAAAAAGATTTTACAAATACATTAAGTGTTCATCACTATAGTAGTGAAGGAGACAAAACAAATTTGTGAATACCTAAATGATATAGACATTAGTCATCCTGAGCAAGATCAAAAACTACTCGAAGATACAGACAATTCTAGACCCAGAATTATTCGAGAAATTTATACTGCAACTTAGAAAATCAAACCAAAAGTAGGACCTTTAACTACTAACCAAGGAGCCCAATTTTGACAACTGCTTCTTGAATTTGCTGACCTCTTTGCAAAGGATATGACCCAACTAGAAAAAACTGACCCAGTGACCCATAGAATCTTCATTAAAAATGTACCTCCTGTCAGCTCTCACCCTTATATAGTGCCCTTTATCAAGCAAACCTTTATCAATAAAGAGGTACAATGAATATTAGATAACAAGTTAATAAAAGAGTCCTCTAGCCCTTGGGCCTCTCCTGTTGTATTGGTAACAAAGGAAAATAGAAAGAAAGGATTTTTGTGTAGATTACCAAAAACTCAATGCTATTACCAAAAAGGACCAATACCCTCTACCATGAATAGATGAAATGCTTGACTCACTTGCTGGAGCTACCTATTTATCTACTCTTGACCTTATGAGTGGATACTGGCAAATAAAAGTACATCCAAAAGATAGAGAGAAAACTGCTTTCATTACTAGATACAGAACATACAAGTTCAATATCATGCCTTTGGAATGCTCTTGCCACGTTTCAACACCTTATGAATAAAGTCTACAAGGCATCGCTTATAAATATGTAGTAGTATACCTGGATGATACTAATGTCTTCTCACGAACATTTGATGACTATATTAAGCATCTAAGAAAAGTGTTCACCAGGATACGTGAAGCAGGATTGAAGTTAAACATTAAAAAATGTAATTTTTGGATAAAATGCCTACCTTTTTTAGAACATATAATAAAAGAAAAAGGAATCTCTCAAGATCCAGACAAGATAATTGCTGTTCAGCTAATCCAACCTCCAAAAAGTGTTACCAAGTTACACTAATTCTTAGGCCTTTCCGGATACTACCGATGGTTCATTAAACACTTCTTCTCTATTGCCCATCCTCTTAATCAATTGCTACATAAGGACAATACATATGAATAGAATGACCAATGTCAAAAAGCTTTTGATGAACTGAAATAGCAGTTAACTACCACCCCAATTCTTATCTACTCTGACTACAAGCAAAAATTTATTCTAGCCACTGAACTGAATTCGGAGCCACTTTGACCAGATATCTGAGGATAAAAAGGAACACCCTATTGCCTATGCAAACAAAAACTGAAAAAGGAAGAAATGAGCTATGGAGCAACTGAATTAGAATGTGCTGCCATAGTGTAGGCCATTGAACATTTCCACAAATATTTTGGTACAAGCTATTTCACACTAGTTACAGACCACTCTGCTCTCAAATGGTTAAAATCTTCTTAACCAAAAGGACTTCTCGGACGCTGGATGATGAAACTCCAACCCTATTATTTTATTATTGTACATAAATCCGGAAGAATCCATTTTAATGTTGATGCACTTTCTCCATTACTGACCCAGATACACTCCTCTACTACTGCTGTTACATGAACTTGGACCAATACCAAAATTTAATAGAATATCTACACTCCCCTCTAATTTAACAGACAATGAAAAATGGTCAATTATTAATCAATCTAGACATTATAAAGTAAAAGACAAATTATAATATAAAAAGAATTGAATAGACCCAGACAAACCTATTAGAGTAATTAAATGGACTGAACTGAAGTTGAACTATATGATGCATAGTCACCCTACTACTGAACATTTAGAAACAGATGCTATGTATTATAAAATATCTGAATGATACTATTGGGACCAAATGTACAAAGATATTCAGAATTATATCGCTTATATGAAATCTGCCAAAAACAAGACAAAAGCAAATTAAAAGAACCTCTACCCCATTCAAGTTGGAAGAGCCTTTGAACGAATAGGCATAGATTTAATAGGACCCCTAGCCATAACTGCTCGCAACAATCAGTATATTATTGTTGCCACTGATTATCTGGAAGGTGGTCACTTCACTGACAATCATTTCACCGAAAGTTCACTTAGCCGACATCACATAGGGTTAGGGTTAGGGTTTTATTAGTTGCAGGTATGTATTTTTAGTAAATTGTCACTTGGTGTAATGTCGGTGAAGTGAGCTGTTGGTGAAATAATTGTCAGTAAAATGACACGTATCCGATTATCTTACTCGCTGGCCTGAAGCTAAAGCTGTACCAGATGCAGATGCAGAAACTCTAGCAAAGTTCATTTTTGAAGAAATTGGTTGTAGAAATGGAGTTCTCATGATTATTCTTTCTGATAATAGAAAGAATTTCACCAGTGAAGTTGTTAGAATATTGTGTGAAAACTTTTTAATAAAACACATATTCTCCTCACCTTATCACCCCCAGACCAATGAAATGGTTGAAAGATTAAATAGGATACTTTGCAATTCTCTTGCAAAAGTTACAGAAAATATTGAAGATTGGGACATGAACATATTTGCTATACTGTTTGCATATAGGACCAAGAAACATGCAACCACTAGATATACTCCTTTTCACTTAGTATATGGTAGACAAGCTATCCTACCCATTGAAAAACTGTTATCCCCATAGACCCAGTTGACTCAGATGAAGAAATATTATTAGAAAATAGTATATTACAAAGAGCTTTTGAATTAATAGAAGAATTACCATACCAACATAATACTGCCAGAGAAAATACAATTAAATCCCAAAAGAAACAAAAGGTTAGATTTGACTCCAGAGTACAAAAAAAGAATTTGAAATTGGTGACAAAGTTTGGGTACAAAGAAAAGATATAGAAGCCTCTTGTTCTGCAAAATTTGAAAAGAAAAGAATGGGACCATTTATTATTAAGAAAAAATTAAATAATGGCGCCTATAAACTGTATACAATGGATGTAAAAACATTAAAACAGTACTACAATAGTAATTGTCTTGTTAAGTACTATAAGAAACAGAATTGGCAACCTATGATTGTTATTTAGAATTTCCAGTGAGAAATTCTTAAAACAGATAGAAACACAGTGTTACCCCTTGATTTTCCCCCTTAATTTATTGTATATAGTGAACATTTTTTTAGAATCTAAGTTTGCACCACTTTTGTCCAAAATTAGAAATCTTTTTGTTCAAAATCAGAGATTTTAGAATAGGGTTTATTTTATGGAGACATGTCGCCATAGCGACCCCGTGATCGACCAATCAAAATCGATCACATGATTCATATGACAACCGATACAAATCAGTCGTCACGTGAATCACGCAATCGATTTTGATTGGTCATTATATATATTCAAATTTAAAAAAAAAAAGATACTTGAAATTTATTATTTTTTAAAAAAAAAAATCAAAATTTATTATTTTAAAATATAAACCCAATTCCAACTATTGTGCTATGACCCAACTATCGTACTATTCCCAGCTAACTATTTTGCTACTGCTATGACCTATACTAACTAACAATTGTACTACAATTTTCTAAAAAAAAGTCCCGTTAGTATATAAAAAAAAATTCTAAAGAAAAAAACATAACATTAGTACTTATATTAAAAAAAAGAAACCCCAATATACCATGATACATCTGTTCTATACCCAACAACTGTACTAAATCATACTATGTTCGTTCTAAAGAAAAGAACGTAATGTTAGTACTTACATTATAAAAAAAAAATTAAAAGAAAAAAAAAACTATATACCATGATACGTCGTTCTACATCCCAACAATCATACTATGTTCATTCTAAAGAAAAGAACGTAACGCTAGTACTTATATTAATATAAAAAAAAAAACCTATATACTGTGATACGTCGTTATACGTCTGTTCTAGCTACATCCCAACCATACTATGTTTGTTCTAAAGAAAAGAATGTAACGTTAGTACTTATATTAATATAAAAAAAAGAAAGAAAAACCTACTGGTATATACTGTGATACATCATTATACGTCTGTTCTAGCTACATCCCAACCATACTACATTCGTTCTAAAAAAAAGAACGTAATGTTAGTACTTATATTAAAAAAAAAAAAAAAAAAAAAAAAAA
>QKWP01000006.1:167611-221376 GCA_003550325.1 Gigaspora rosea | reverse complement strand
AAAAAACCTATATACTGTGATACATCGTTCTATATCCCAACAATCATACTATGTTCGTTCTAAAGAAAAGAACATAACGTTATTACTTATATTAATAAAAAAAACCCTATATACTGTGATACGTTATTATACGTCTGTTCTAGGTACATCCCAACTGTACTACGTTTGTTCTAAAAAAAAGAACATAACATTAGTACTTATATTAATATAAAAAAAAACCTACCGGTATATACCGTGATATGTTGTTATACGTTCGTTCTAGCTACATCCCAATCGTACTATGTTCGTTCTAAAGAAAAGAACGTAATGTTAGTACTTAGATTAAAAAAAAAAATCCTATATACCATGATATGTCATTCTATATCCTAACAATCATACTACGTTCATTCTAAAGAAAAGAACGTAACGTTAGTACTTATATTAATAAAAAAAAAGAAAAACCTATATACTGTGATACATCGTTATACGTCCATTCTTGGTACATCCTAACTGTACTATGTTTATTCTAAAGAAAAAAACGTAACGTTAGTACTTATATTAATATAAAAAAAAGAAAAAAAAGAAAAACCTACCAGTATATACTGTGATACGTCGTTATACGTCAGTTCTAGCTACATCCCAACTGTATTACATTCGTTCTAAAGAAAAGAACGTAACTTTAGTACTTATATTAAAAAAAAAGAAACCCCAATATACTGTGATACGTCTGTTTTACACCCAAACAATCATACTAAATCATACTACATTCATTATAAAGAAAAGAATGTAATGTTAGTACTTATATTAAAAAAAAATCAAAAAATAAATACTGTGATATGTCTGTTCTAGCTACTTCTCATCAATTGTACTATGTTCATTCTAAAGAAAAGAACATAAGAATGTTAGTACTGTTTATTAAATATAAAAAAAAACTAGCTATCATGCTACATTCTTATACCGCATTCGTTTAAAAAAAAAATAACCTGCCAAAAATGACAAAAACGTACTGAAATATCTACAGAAATGGCCAATACCTTTATATTGCTTCAGCGATGGCTCCAGCGGCGGCTCCAGCAGCTCCAGGTTCTAAAAAATAAAAAAAAACCAAAATCAAGAATAAATAAAAAAATTTTTATTTATATGATCATCAATCTTTAATGTGATTGGCTGACCATATAAGGGTTGCTATGGCAACATATCACCATTGACATTTTGTCTTTAGAATATATAGAAAATTAGGTTTTGAATTTATAGAATGTTTGCTACTAAGTGAAGTTGATCAATATTGCTCCATTTAAGCTGAAATTTTGACTATATATCCATCAGAAGATTCCACATCTTTTCTATAAGCTTATCTTAGTACAAACATCACCAGAATGTGCAAATTGACTTGACAACATTTTTTTGATCTACAAGAAAGTTTTTTGATGTAATCATCATTACGAATTTTTCAGTCACATGATTAATACTGTGAAACAATCACACAGCCCTGTTCATTAATTTAGCATGTGCAACAATATTTTTTTATTAAATTAGCAACCTTTATTCTACTATTAAAATTTCTAAAAATATTTCTCCTTTTCCTTTTTCTCTTAATAACAAAATTTTAATCTCTAAAATGAAAACTGTTACCCTTTAACCTCAAACTCTAATTAGTCTACTTGCATTAGTTTAAAGTTGGAACTGAGATCCTTTGGCTGTTAATAATAGCCTTGTTATTACAGAAAATCAAATTACAGTAACAGATAGAAATACTATTTTGCTCTCTTTTCAGTTTCCTACAGAAGATCCAGACTCTTTACAAAATGATCCCCTTAATGACTATACTGAAACAACTATTGAATTACCTTTAAGTGAAGAATTAACTCTATCACATAAAGTTGATGAACCAGAAAACATCGAAGAACATAACTCTGAAATAGAATTTGAAGACCCAGAAGCTCCTACTTCTAAAACAAAAATTAAATTTGCTAAAATTATTAGTGACCTGACTGAAGAAAAACACAACACTCCCCTTCGTGCAGACCCTTTTTTAACTTATGCTTGAAAAGATCAAGTTAATGAAATAATTCAATGTTAGACTGAGAAACACGAGGAAACCAAAAAGAAAAACAAGTTCAGACTCTTGAAGCATATTATTATCTAGAAAAACTTCAAGAAGAATTTCAAGATAATCCTATAATCTCTAAAGAAATCAGAGAACTGATTAAATCTTTTCTAGAATCAGCCCGAACAAATAAGATATGGAAGGGCACTAAATGGATCTATCAAGTTTTTAAATACCTGGACCTTGTCAAATTATATCAGGCAGAACATATTTCCATTAGTAGCCTGAATGAATTTTCAGTAGATGCGTTGATAAAATATTAGAAATGAGAACTCACGGAGTTCATTCTTAAAGGGGATGGAAATGTTATAGAATAGGTTTTTCATTAAAAATCTAGAAAATTCTGAGAATATTTTAGCATAGCGTAATAGAGACACAGAATAATATAGAAGGATCCTTTATACCTTTATATCTTTATACCTTTATACCTTTATACCTTTATACTTTTATATCTTTATACCTTTATACCTTTATACCTTTATACCTTTATACCTTTATACCTTTATACCTTTATACCTTTATACCTTGATACCTTTATACCTTTATACCTTTATACCTTTATACCTTTATATCTTTATATCTTTATACCTTTATACCTTTATACTTTTATACTTTTATACCTTTATATCTTTATACTTTTATACTTTATTACTATACTTTTATACTTTTATACTTTTACACGAATTTATTTCTAAAAAGATATATAAACCCTAGCTTTCGGACCTTCTATACTTTAGCTTTTTAGCTTAGACTCAGATTTCCCTTACATGCTTAAAAATAATTGTAGCTCTTGAATCTTATTATCTAAATAAATAAAATATATCTTTGCTCAATAAATAATACTCTTGTTATTTAATAAATATAAACTGAACTGCTTTAGTGAAGTAATATTCCACTTTTATACCGCTTCATATCTTCTCTGACCTTTACAAGATCCCTGTCACTGTGTGCTGTGTTGTAAGTACTATATTAAAGGCAATAGTCACTTGTAACAGTATCTAATCTGAGCAATATATTATTACATATATTTTTTTTTTATACTCATTTTGAAAAAATAAGCAACTTTTTAAATAATTCTTGTTATTATTTAAGATTAACTCAGGTTCAATAAGATATAGTATTATCTAAGTATGTAATAATTAGTGTGTATATTGTGTGTTATATATCTATTATATAAAATAAATAAAAATGCTTATGTATAGGAATTTTGAATATTTCAATTTATTGCATAAACCATTATATTCTATTTATATATAGTTTTGATGACAAATAAATGCAATCTATTTATGTTTTTCTACAACAATTCCATTTTGTTAGCAATAGCCATCTTGATATATTAGGGGCATGCCATTTATTACATAATTTTTACTATGGATACATGGTCAGAGGTAGTGATCATGTCTATATTATATTAGGACCCCGAGCTATACATAGATAGGTCACTATTTGCTTTTGCTTATTTTTGACTATTTTTTGTAGATCTTTTCTATATTTAGTAATATTAATAATTATTTTTGACTATTTTCTGTAGATCTTTTCTATTTTTAGTAATATATTAAGATTTTTTAAAATAGTTAGCTGTTCATAGATTGCTCGGGGTCCTATTATATTAATTAATTAGAATTAGATAAAGTAATCACACCATACATGGGTAGAGGTGGCTACTAAGTAAAAAATATTACGTAATAAATGGCAAGCCCCTTACAGTATTAGAATTTCACATATCAACCAATTTTTGATAATAACAAACATCTTATATTCATTCTTTTTAACTCTATTTTTGATAAATTTTTGTCAAATTTGATATTATTTAAAAATAGAATAAAGTACAGATATTTACTAATTTTCTTCATTTGGAGAACTCATAGCTTTAAAAGTTTCAAGTGCAATGGCTGTTCCTTGTTGATCAACTTCTCTAGAATAATGACCAATTCAGTTTTGGATTGTAGTTACTTAGGGCACATAGTCCTTCTGATTTCTCCAAAATGCATGAATTTCAATAGTTCATCTTGCATCTTTTTGGCTGTTATTTTATTTTGGAGTTTAGGTTTCTATTTAAAAAAAATTGTTTTAAAAAATTGACAACTTTTGCTTTGATTCTTTTTTCTTTGCCTTTTTTTTGACTTTAGTATTTGTGAGAGATGCCCAGCCTTTTGACAATTGAAATACTCTATAGTATTCCTAAAAATTCATGCTAGTTAAATTCTAAATAGTCAAATTAACTATAACAATTTTACAGACCTTTCACTAGTATTATCTGTCCAACAGATTTTTAATAATAAATGAATGCATTTTGTTTATTAATTTTAACTCCAATCCCATTAGAATTTTCTATTCTAGCAGATTTTTGGTGACAAATAAATGCATTTTGCTCAGTTTGACTTTCAAACAATTCCCGATATATTAAGTTGACTATTGTTTTGTACATCACTAAATTTTCTTCTACAGAATACTAAAAGCCTAACTGCAAAAGGTTTAACAGGTTATTAACAATAGATATAAAAATTCTTGATTATTTATTATAGTTATTACACTCATATAAAGATGAAAAAGAAGATTTAAAATACTATTATTTGCAGTTTTAGATTTGAAATCCCATATGGGCCATGGTGAAAATTTGAGTTTATTTGCCCTTTGTTTACAAGTTTTACTGTATATTTTTTATTTTTTGACATTTTAAATAAGATGATCTTTAACTATTCACAGTACTATGAAATTTTATTATTAAAATGCTATTACTTACAATTAACAAATGTTGATCATTTTACACCTTTTAGTTATAATTTCTCAATTAAGGTTTTTTTAGAATTATTTTATTCAAGCTTATTTATCAAAAATAATAAAGATTGGGCATTCATAAATGAATTTTAAGATGTTTTATTTAAAGATTCTTTATTATTTTTTTAAATCTTATAATTTTACTAGCAATAACCTTATTGTATTAGCTAACTATGAGTTAGAATGTATTGAAATGGTATAATTTTTTTTGATTTACTTTAAATATTCTATTACAAAGCTTATGAACTATCAGTGATACACTATAGCAGTATGTGGTTAAGCTAGTATAACTAATACTGCATATATTGAAATTATTCTATCATAACTTATTGTAAAGAATTTGTTACAAAAAATCACAAACTACTATGATGATAAACAGTTAGTTGTTAAAGTTGAGTTAGATTGTATTGGAATCATTGTCATAAATTATATTCCTATTATGAAACAAATTTTCTGTTTGAATACAGTTGCGAATTCTACAATACTATGATTTACTGTAAACAATTATGCTATAAAACTTTTTTTACAAATTTACTAACATACTGATTAATATTAACCCATTGTTTATGTAAAATTTTAAATATTATCCATAGATTTTTGAATATTAATATAATATACTTTATATATAAATAATTGGTATGTTATCTATTAAAACAGCCTATTTTTACATAATCTTATTTTGAGATAATTGGGTTTAACTATTTGTTTTATGCAAATTGACTTTCATTTTTAATTGAAAAATGTTGATCATGTTAAAATTTATATGAACTAATAAAAACTCATTTTCAAAAAATTGTAAAAATGGGCTGTTTTAATAAATGGCACCCCATATATACAGAAATATTTTATTTATAATGTGCACAAAATTGTAAAATTCAGGATGAAAGTGCATAGTATGCATATAAATTTTATCTTCCTTACACTGTGTGTAAATAATTTTTATTTTCTACTTGTACAAATATAACTTATATATAATTTTATTTATATTTTGATATTTTGCTTAAAACTTACTTACATAAATACTCAAATTTTTTTTACAAAATACTTGTATATTAAAAAAAATTCTTAAATAATAAAAAACACCTGCACATGTAAATTTTGTGCATACCAATTTTAAATACTAATACTAATTCATTCTTTGAAGATTATTTAAAATTTCTTCATTTATAATATTTTCTTCAATATTATTTTGGAAATAATGACTTAATAGCTTTTTAGGCGTAATAGGTTTGAATATGCTAGCAATTTTTCCTCCAATATTTTTAATTAACTTCTTTAATAAAGCCCTTCCAGACATGTTTGAAAACACTATAAAAATGATTAATAAATCATTATCATGTATTTTCCTTAATTTTAATGCAGCCTTTACAATCTCATCTGCATTATTTTCATCAATATTAATAAATGCCATACAATAAGGTGCTCGATTATATAATTCTTTATAGTATATTGCAGTTTCAATTCCTTCATTATATGTGTCAAATAAGTCTATATCAAAGCAATCTTTAAAACATATTGTTATTGCATCTCTTATATTTTTGAGTGGATGGATCAATATTATGCGTTTCAAATTGTGATTAGTTAATCTATTGAACAGTATTTTTGATGGATAAATATAATAGTTTGAAGCTTTTTTTGTATATGATTCTTGTACTATCTCAACATTCCATGTAAACCAAAATTTACTTCCTTTCTCTAATTGACTTTCTACTCCCATTTCACCACCATTAATTTCTACTAGCTGTTTACATGCTAATAATCCAAATCCTGTGCCATCTTGTTGTATAATCTTCAATTCATTGACTTTTAAATTACTTTGCCAACTATCTATAACTTCGGAATTTATGCTATTATAAGTGTACATGATTAATAATCAATATATGTGTACTGTATATTAATATAATTTATATTTGATTTATTAACTTACCCAATACCAGTATCACTTAGTATAATTAATAATTTTATAAAATTTTCATCTTTAGAACTTTCATCACTTGATGATTTCAAAAAGACTTTCAGTATTACTTCACCTTCTTCAGTAAATTTGATTCTTAATAAAAAATAACTTAAGAATTAATAGCTATAATAATAAGGTATATTATGTTATTTATAAGAAAACAAGACATACGAGTTTGATAATAAATTCATTAATATTAATCTTAGTCTATAGTAGAAAAATAAATTTAAGTAATTTTCTTCTATATTTAATAAAAATAATATAATATTACCTTTCAGGATCACCTTTTACATATTTTGGTAAAGTATCAGAGTTATAATTCAAGGCTAACTCAATTTTCTTATTTCCTGCTCTTTCTCCAAATATTTCAATTGCGTTTTCAAATAAATCCAATAAATCAAAAACTCTATTTACTGAAGCACTTTTATACTCCTCTATATTCACTATATTAGAAATATTATTAATCGTTGATAATACTATATTAGAAGCATGTAATAAGATTTTGTTCAAGTTTTTTTGCTGAGCAGTTAATTCTTCATTTTCAAAGGAAGAACTGATGCTCATAACAGTTCCTAATGGTGTTCGCAATTCTGGTTAGAATTAATAATTATTATATAATAAAATTAATAAAATTAGAACATTTTACAATAGAAATAACAATAAATATATCTTACCATGTGACATATTGGCTAATATCATATGTTTAATATTATCAGTAGCTTTAATAAATTTTATTCGTGATTCATTTGCTAGTTTCTCTTCTAACAATGTCATATAATCAAAAACTAAATTTATTTGAATTGATATTTGTTGAAATAACTTAATTTCTAAATCGGACCAACTAGAATTTGGTGACCTATGTGCTTTTATTCCCACCTGAGATCTATCATGTATTTTTATAATCATAGATAGCATAGAAACTTGTTTACAAAAATCAACACAATATGTGTTGGGTAACACTTCTATTTTAAATCCTTTATCTTCATAATTAGAAGATTCTAGTTGATTTATAGATGCTTCTAATTGTTCAAATTTAGTGTCACTTTTATAAAATTTTTAAATTTATTATTAGATTAGAGGTCAATTAAATGATTTTACACTTCAACATGATAGAATAATACCTTAACACCTTTGAATCTTTAGATAAAGCAATTATTGTATAGTTTTTAGATTCTGAAGGTTCATATGAAATAGCAAATACTCTATCACATGGTAATATTTCATGAATATCCTTAACAGCTTCTGAAAGTGTTTCTTTTAAATCCAATCCAGAAAGAATATTACTAGAAATTGAAGTTAATAATTGTTTTATTTCTTCTTGTTTACATTGTTGAGAAATTAATTGATTACGAAGTTGTGAAAGTTTAATATTAGTATGTATACGGGCAATTAATTCTCGAGAACTAAATGGCTTCACTAAATAGTCATCTGCACCGTAATCTAATCCTAAAATGAGTGTGTTAAAATTGGTTCTAAAACATCTAAAAAATAATTTTTTTGAAATAAATAGTACCAGAATTTTCATCAGCCCTTGCAGTTAATAAGATAATTGGAATTAATCGAGTTGCTATGTTAGATCTTAACATATTTAATAGTTCATATCCATTCATAATTGGCATCATAACGTCTATCATTCATGTTAATAAATTAAATAATTTGTTATCGCACAATTTAAGAATAAAATAGTTTGCCTACCACTAAGTATTAAATCTGGTAATTCGATTGATTTTGTTAAAAATATAATAGCATCATTTCCATTATAAACGCAATAAACTTCAAATTCATTTCTTAGAAGTTCTTCTAAATAATTTCTATAACAATAAATAAGGTAATAGGATTTATATTTAAATTATGTTTGGGCGGTTTATAAATTCGAACTTAATCAACAAACTCATTACCTCATGTCAGCATTATCTTCAACAAGTAAAATTTTATGCTTTTGCTTTTTAGTCATATTCGAAGATATTTTACCAATGTCTACATTATTACTATCATCTATTGATTCCGGATTTAGTATAAATTTTTTATTTGTAAGTTTATTGCTACGAATCCATTGCAAGCCTTCCTCTATATATAGTTGTTTTTTTGTATATAAATAGCGTTCTTGGTTCAATTCATTGTTTCTCTTATTAAAGTAAACTTGATTCTTCGGTAAGTGTTTAAATCCTGTTAGAAATCGACAGCTGAATGTAGTCCCTTGACCAACTTTTGAAGTTACGGAAATCTCCCCGCCATGATACGTAATAAGCTCTTTTACGAGAGCGAGACCAATCCCAGTGCCTTCATAACTACGTGATTGTTGAGATTTTGTGCGGTAAAAACGTTGAAATATGTTTAGGAGGTCAACTTCTGGAATTCCAACACCTAAAATAATTCATGAAGAATAAATATAATGCATAATAAAAGAATTATAATGAACTTAATAAATATTATCACCTGTATCCGACACTTCAAGAATTATTGTACTTCTTTCATTTTTATTTTCAATATATAAGCTGACTTTGATATGTCCATTCCATGTATTCTTAAATGCATTTGAACCTTTAAAATGTCAATATTAGCATAATCAAATTCTATCCTTTTCATACAAAAGTATTGAGAGTATAAATACGTACAAAGATTATAAACAATTGTCTCAAACATGTCATGATCCAAGTAAACTTCATTTTCTAAGGCTTGTTTCAATTTATCAGGATCTGGAATGTCAATAATATAATCTAAACCTAGTTTTACGGCCATACTATTAAAATTAGATGCTAATTCACGAGTAAATTGTGCAATATCTGTTTCACAATAGTGAGCCTTTAGTTGACCACTTTCAATATTTGAAAACTGCAAAAAAGGTAAAAATGCAATTTTGCTGTTTAATACAGTAATTTTTAGATCGGTTATTAAAGATTGTAATATATATAACTTACTTGAAGCAAATTATTAACTAACTTGAGCAGTCTATGAGTGTTTCGCTGAACAATTTGAAGGTGTGAATGCATAATTGTTTCTTGCAGACATGAATTAATAGCCTCATCAAGTGGTGAAAGTATTAATGTTAATGGAGCTATAAAGATTGAGTGAAAATTAGTAATATTTCAAGAATTATAACATGTATATTACGATAATTGATCATTACCTAGCAATTCACGACTTATATTTTGAAAAAACTTGAGCTTTTGATTATTCAAATTGGCCAGCATTTCTACTTGTTTTCTTTCGTTTTCTCTTATCTTGCCATTTGTTATTATTGTGCTAACGTAAGTCACAACCGACTACATTTATAAATCTTTATGAGAATATTTCCAAAATTACAAAACAAAAATAAACTAACAACTTACTCGTAAAAAACTTATATAATCATTGTCAAGTTCACGATTTGGATTAATACCGCAAATTAATATAGAAGATAAAATTAATTCACCACCATACGATGCCTTAATTGGAAATAGCACTGCTTGAGAACCATCTTTCAAAAGGACTTTTATATCTTTATCCTCTTTCACCACAATATGGACTGGCCAAGATTTACATTTTATAAACAAATGTTTTGATGTAGGCCGTTTTACTTCTATAAATAGATCATACTTTTCATCTGGATTTTCTATTAAATTAATTGTTTTAGGAGTCTCTATTAAATTATCAGGTATATCCCAATTCTTATTGTGTAAATCCTTGTAGTTAAAAGTAGTAGAAATTAGACGAGCAGTGCTAGGTTGAATACCAGATTTTAAGTTATCATTATCGATAAGATAAATTAATGCAAAAGGAATGTCTTTATCATTTTCACGAAATGATTTCATTATAGTGTGACAAGCACTTTCTAAAGAATCAGAATCTTTAAGGGATAATATAATTGAGGCATATTAATATGTGATTGATTTATTAGCAAATTATGACATCCACTAACCATTAATATGATTTGCCAGATCACTAAGAGCCTTTATTCTTCTATTTGCTAAAACTTTATGAGTCGTAAAGTCACACACATTATAAGCAGCCCAAAATGTTCCATCTTCTTTATAAATTGGGCTCATTGTATAACTAATATATATTTCTTCTAAGTAGTCATCATTATATTGTATAAAACGGAAATCTTTCTCAAATAGGCCTTTTCCGGTCGATTTGATTCTTGGGTTTAATTATAATGAATAGCAAATAAGATACTTGCGCATTTGGCAGTAATTGGAATGAGACATTTGCGTAATTACCGTTCATAATTTGATTTTACATGATCAAAATGTTCTGGGTGAGTTTCGGAAAACGGTCTTCCAAATACTAAAATTATCTTTAGTTTCCTTTATAAAAGCAAAATATATTCGTAATTATATACCATAACTAACCGTGTGGGTGTTTCGATTTTAGATTTGGTGCGTTCGCTATATAAGTGCAATTAGCAATTAAATAATATTGAGGAAATAGTAAATACAGCACAACGTACCTTGATTATAAATATAAATAAGATCAGGACCGCAGAAAATAACGGTAGGAAATCGTGAATGGAAAATTAGATTCTAATAATTTATGGAATAAATTTACGGTAAATTATAGTAAATACTGTTTCCATAAATTGCTGACTCATGTATCTGGGTACGTATTTACAAAGACTAGAGATATGTCCGCTGTCCATTTCTCGTCAACTTTGCCAGTCATCAATGTTTTACCCCAGCTAGATATTCTTCAAAGTGTAAATATTCTATTCTTCAGGATATAATATGGATCATATCCGGATACGAATCGAATTTTTTTGCGCAGAATATCCCCTGGTCAATTATGGAGGGGTACTCAAGTCAGCAGCTTACGGTAGTTTTTATGTTAAAAGTTATAAAGTACCACAATGTTCTTAAATGAAGGTTCCCATGAATCTAGAGAGCCGAGACAAGTTGAAGACCAGTCACGACTATTTAGCAAATCCACTACATTTATTTCCTCCTGATTATTAATTCCGCTGTCTGTAGACATCTGAATTACTTCATGAAATGAAAGCTACAAAAATAAAGGCGCCTCTATTTATGTATATTATATAATCAATTGCTATTCATTATTAATGGTTACGTAAGCAATTTATGCAAGCCCAAGTCAAGAAAGGAATTGTGTACAGGACTGTCACAAATTCGTTTTGTGATATTAGAGAATCGAATTTCCTATTAGTTTTTACCGTCCCCCACATTTGAATATAGATCGCCTTTTCTTTATTTAGTATAGATAACTTTCATTTCCGTTTTTGTATGATTCATTAAATGTTCGTCAAATCACCCTTTGTAAAATCTTCATAACACGTCAATGCATGCGTGTTAGGGGATAAGAATTGTGAAAATTCTAAACAGCACGTCTACGTAAAAGACTTAGTAGTATCATTGTTAATAGCACGTAGCGTGTTAGATAGATGTTAGTGTGCTAGGTAACACGTTAACGTGTCGTCTATTAAATCCAAATGTACATAAACGAACGAATTTTATTCAAGAGATATCCATGTAGAGAAGTTCAATTCGATTTTACTTAAAGAAAAATAAAGGAAGTAAGCTAGTGTAGTGCTGAAGAGACCTTTATTCGAGTAAATCAGAAATTTATCTTCCAGTGACTATTAAGGTTTCAATCGGTTAAACGTATATTCTCTCCCTCCTTAATAGTTACAGTACGTACTTTTTTTTTTTGATTGCATCTAATGCATATATATATTGTACCGCTTGTTCGGGAGATCGAATAGAACAAGATAGACAATGGTGCCAATTTAATTCCAACTGATTACGGAGAGATGATAATAAACGTTATGTTGACTGAAGAGGTATTATATAAATTCAGGAGGATAGAGAGAGCAGATCATGATTTCGTAGCGGCACGTTGAAATCAGAAGGGAAGGGTGATGTAAGGGCAATATTAATGATGATGATATTTTCCGACGTACGTACATCAACCAATTAAAAATCAGGATCATGTATAACGTAAAGAAGTTCAAAACAATCGTTCGCTTTGCAAAAATTGCATATATATCAAAATTTAGTTTAGTAAACCACCTTTAGTGCCTTAACAAAACAATTCCTGGTGCATTCTTACTATACTACTACCCTTCCTAACTCAAACGTAATATAAACGAAAAATTTTTTTTCAACAACATCCGTTTTCCGAATATCACATGACAGTAAAATCGATATTACGCCCTGTCAAAATTAGGTTTACAATTTCTTTCAGGAATTCCGGGAAATAATTGGCAAAGTATACTTGTTTCAAAATAACCAGCTGATGCTGTGGATGCTAATTGAGGTGGGTTCACAATATAAATATTTTAACTAGAAGAACTTTACTGTCAAACAGAGCAAGGTCACTTGGACAATTTTAAAATATTAACAAAGGTTCGTTGCACAAAATTCGAGTCTTAGTAAGCCAGTACGAAGTTACAAGTCAATTCAGTCTGTCAAATTGAGTCTCACAAGGTGCAAGATTTATTAAAGTTAAAGTTGATTCAAAGGATAAGTTTATTATTTATTATTATTATCTATTTGAAAGTGAGTGTGGAACTTATATTGAGCTTTATTGAATTCAGGAAACATATATACATTTTATCTCTTCAGAGCGTTTACTAATGGGCAACGCGCGGGATTTTTAAAGGATTGTCTGGCCTACGTTTAGTATGTCATCTGGCCCACATTAACAAATTATACGGTCTGCTTTAACATAAGTGGGCCAAATCCTAATTAGTATTATGTACATAAAAATATTATGCACGCATTAACTTTTTGTTTGTTTTTGTCATTATTAATAAAGTGGGAATCTAGACTTTTATTTCATGCATAAAATAATACACTAAAGAATATTGTGTACCATAATGGGCGAAGATCTCCAATTTCAGTGATTATTTAATTGTGAGTGATAAGGTTAAATAAAATTTGAGCAAATCATTTATGTGATATTAGATGATTATTGAGTATAAAAGACTATTTTATCAGAAATTATAAGCCCGATTATGAATTTCTTATGACGGTTTATGAATTTTTGTGTATGCACCTGATTACTTATTAATTTTTATAGCTTATATGATTTGACCGCTTTGTAGCCATTATAATTTTAAAATATATTTATAAAAATTTCTTTTGTACTCTAGTGTATGAAACACGGGTATTAATTAATCAATTTGCAAAACTGTATAACCTATAAATTATAACCAAAAATTAAACCCGATTTAAGGTTAGGTAAGGGTTAGCTTTGGGATAAAGGGTTATAGTTTATGCTAAAATTTTGCAAGGAACATTTTCTGTTAGAACCTCAATGGTTAATTTATAATCATGATTTTGAGATTTAACATACCCATGTTTCATACACTAGTGTACAAAAATAAAAATTCGGGTAGTAATCATCACAACATCACAAACATGACAAGCATTCAGCCTAAGTTAGGGTTAGGTTAGGGGTATTTTTAGGCAAGTTTGTTTTAATTCTAGTAAATAAATGGCGTTATTGTAGTTTATCATGTGATTGTCAATCACTGGATTAACTGTTCTTCAAGTGTCCCAGAAGTTCTATAATATTTTAAAAACAAATTGATAAAATTAAGGCAAATCTGAATTGATAAATTTAATAATAAAAGTTTCAAATGTTTTGAAAGCAAAATCTATATAAGCATTTTTATTTGTAATAAGTGCAGTAAGATTTATAAAAAACAATTATTATTTTAACAAGAAATTACATTATATACAGTCTACCCTCATTATAGTTAGTGCTCCAAATCAGGTCGGGTCAACCTAAAACCTGATCCAAAATTTTGGGTCTGGTTAGGTTTGGGTTAGAAAATTTGATCTGAAAGTTTCAGGTCATGGGTTTGGGTTAAGAATTAATCTGACCCAACCCAACCTGATCTGATCTAAAATTTTTTATATAGTTTAGTCTTTTTTTTGCTATGGCAACCCTAATCAACCAATCAGGCTGCAGGATCAGATATAATATGCAATCGAAGTACAAAAAAACTTTTTTTTAAAAACTTGCTTCCAATTTAAAAAATTTTGACTATGAAACTATAATTTTTTCCTAACAAAAAGCATTCTTTGTGAAATTTTTGGTTAGAAAAGTCTTTTAACTATTGCATCTACCAAACCCTAACTAATCCTTGCTCTTAACCCAGCCATTATTTGGTTTGTTTTGATTAGTTTAAAATCAAACCAAACAAAATAATTGGTCAATTAGGAGTGACAATAAATTAACTAACTATTTTTTTTTGCTAATATGAGGCTACATTTTATTTGTATAACATGGTATCCCAAAATAGTAAGTCTTTTTTTTTAATCTACTATAATCAAAAGAAAATATAAAAGTAGAAAATTTTATATTTTTTTTAGATTTATTGGGTAATGCTGAAAATTAAGGTCACCTTTGGGTGATACTGGAGAAAAAATTAAATAGCAAAAACAGAATAATTGGTACAATTGAAATGTTTTTAAAAAAATTTTTATTCTTTGAAAAAATTAACTTTGCATAGCATAAATAAATTCAATATGCACACTAATACTAAATATTATTAACAATTATTTTTTCTTTTATAAACTAAACAATATTTTTTATATATCTTCAAAAACAGGAACCCACACAATATATATAAAGGTTATATTGGCTTTAATATAAAATTTTTACAAATTTTAGTCACTTTATATTAAGTTCTGAATTTTTGGGTCAGGTTCAGGTTGCCAATAACCTGACCTGGCCCAACCCAACCCAGTTAGAGCACTAGTTATAGTCATCTTAATACAGTCGCAACTCATTATTATTACTTTTCTATTTACTAAATATATTAATAATTTTTTACTCTCTATATAGTCACAATTATTATTATACTATTTTTAACAACAAGTCATAAAATTAAATTAAA
Organism: Gigaspora rosea; assembly: GCA_003550325.1. Lineage (NCBI taxonomy): Eukaryota > Fungi > Glomeromycota > Glomeromycetes > Diversisporales > Gigasporaceae > Gigaspora > Gigaspora rosea. The sequence goes on along the minus strand of QKWP01000006.1, from coordinate 205,713 downwards.
ATTACCTTGATAAAGTTACAAAATAACATAATATAGTTAAAATATTATTAATAATAAGAATTAAAAATTTAAAAAACGTATATAATTTTTTTTAAAAATTAGTTAATATTATAAAAATAAAAATCTAATTGATCACAAATCATAGCTACATATAAAACATTATTTGTTTATAAATAAATCAATTATTGCACATTAATTAAAGTTATTCAATATAGCAAATTACACTTAAACCAAATTTTTATAATTTTTGAAGTAGTTTTTATTATTTTGAGTTTTACATTTTAAGTAATACAAAAATAATTTTAATTTTTTATCATATAATGTAAAATATAAAATTATCATAATTAAAGTTGATTCAAAATTATAAAAATTACTATATACTATAAATAATTTATTATGGTATATAAAACAACTTTTATTAATGCGCAATAATCTATTTGTTTATAAAAATAAAGATTTATGATTTGCAATCAATTAAAAAATTTTTTATAATCAAATTATTTTGCTATTTATTATTAAAGCAACTATATTGAGTTTACTATTTATAGTTACCTCTTGTTATAATCACCTAATTTCTGTTTCCCAAAGAGGTGATTATATCGATGTTAGGCTGTATATATATTTTTATTAATCGTGAAAAATTCAAAAACTCTACTTGATCCTGTGAATCCCATACAGATCTCTCATCACGCACAGGATTTTTAAAAAAATCAGGATTACCTATTACTGGTGCTTACACAATTTTTTTTATAATCTTTTCTAGAGGGATGCCATATGGCATTAGTTTATGATTATACACTTTTTTGCAGGCCTACTAAACAATCAATTGCAATTAAATTGTATTATATGCATAAAAAATTACAATCAATTAAAATTAACATTTAAAATTCAATGAATAGCATAATAATTGCAATTTTGTTTTTACGAGATTTATTAAAATATAAGTTTTAGATATGCAATATATCCCAATGTAGTAAATTTTTACATATCAATATGTTATTTTTATGTATACTATCGCTATATGTTTCGTTATAAATGCATTGTAAATACATATTAGATACTTTTATAGAGTTTTTTTTAAATGTACAAATTGCAAGTAAAGTTAGATTTCTAGATTTATGAATTGTTTGATAAACATCAAACAACCAAACAAAAGAATACTATTATTTGTCCATCCATTAAACATAATTCCAATATTCTTTAGTAAAGTCTATTTTATTCTTTTGCATACATCTCTGCTAGACTATTAATATATTTGACATTTCCAAATCTGTTGATAAATTAATTTAAAGTTTTCATGTTTTGTGTTTAAATGATTCATTAAATTTGTTTTTTTTTGGGTTATAAGTTGCATGGATTCTTGCCATCACTTGCAGGTCTAAAAAAACTTATATGTAGTACTTGTACATAATTTTTGTATTCATTGTTTGCATAGTTTGTAAATTTTGTAAGGTTATTTAAAAAAAAAGAAAAAAAAGAAACTGCTTGATTTTTGTGATTATGTAAATTTTATGTTCAAGTTTGTAATTTTTTCAGATTATTTAGAATAAAAAAATCGCTTAATCATTGCTATATGAATTACATATATTGATATTATTTTTTATTACAATTTATGACATAGAATCATATATTAAAAAAATTGCAATTAATTGACTACCCATATTTGCACGTAATAGCGGGCCAGGGCGCTAATTCAGATTTTGATTTTTTAAAAAATTGAGTTTTTGTGATCAAAATAGTGCCCATGCGCATTCTGAAATAATACGCACCTACCTTATATAGCATAGTGCTCAAATATGGGTTCATATCATTTCACTAATAAATCACTTCAAATACAAAATTTACCAAACTAACTTCACTGACAAGCTTAATTTGCAAATGATTAATTTACAGACAAGTTCACTTTGTAGTCAGTATATTTCATTGACAGCTCATTTCGAAGTTTTTTTTATAATTGCTTTAACCTTAACCTAATTTTAACCCTAACCCTAATGACATTGATTAGAATTATTTGTCGGTGAAATGGGCTGTTGGGAATATACTGTCTACATGAACTTAGGCTGTTTGAAATTATAATATCATTTAACGTTCTCTCCCCCTCCGCCTACAAGAGCTCCCCTAAAATTAAACAGACAATCAGAATGTTCAGAATTCCAATAAGTCATGTGTTTATAAATCAATTAATAATTATGTGATTATTTTGTAATTTAGCCTATTTGCTTAAATTGATCCCTCCCCACCACACTTAAGCTTCGTAAGGGAACATTAAATGAAATTATAATTTAAACGGCCTTATTGTAATTAATTGTCTGTAAAATAAGCTTGTCAACTTATTAAAAGAAATGATTTCCAATTTTATTACCATTGAAGTGTCTTTGAAGTGTTTGTCACAGATCGGAACCATTTTCAAATACTGGTACAGGATATCAAAAAATGACATTTTGATTCAAAATAAGTGCATGCGCATTTCAAAATAACGCGCAGGGGGGCATTATTACACACAAATACAGTAATTGTAGTTGCGCCACCAATCAATTTATTGGGTTTGAAAAATTGCAATTACCGTATTTACTCGAAATAATGCACATGGGTGTTATTTTGAAAATTGCATTTTCTTAAAATAGCATGTTGGTTTCGAAATAATGCCCATGTGTGTCCCAATATTACGAACACTCCAAATGCCGAATTAATAATCTGCTGAAATAATGAATTCAAATAACAAGCAGAAATAAGAATTTTTTTAGTCAAAAAATCTGACTTAGATCGGAAAGGCTATATATAAAATTAAGAAATACAGGTTTTTTATGCATCACACATATATAACGCACAATTTTTTTTAGAAATTAGACCTTTACCCCGAAATAACGCCCATGCGCGTACTCGAAATAACGCACATCCCCTCGAAATAATGCACAGGTGGCATTATTTCGGGTAAATACGGTAATTGCCCCACAATCAATACTCGATATGCCTGCTTTTTTGAGTGAATTCGCCCTAATTCAATCATACATGCCCTTTTTCGAGTGTATGCACTTGAAGTTTAAAGTACATGCTCGTGGCGCAATCTGCATGTTTGTGTAATTGCATATGCACGGATTAAGCCACCAAGTCACTATCAATTACTTATTAGTATAATTAATTGATATTTACATTGAGATTAAAAATATATCAATATATACGAATATTGTTACAAGTGAATGGACGGGGTAACATAATATGAACAATTTTTAAAAATAAATATAAAAGATACAGGAAAATACTAGAAAAATTTATTGTTACAATATTTATGATTTATTTTTATGGATTGTAAAAAAAACTATTTTATCATTATTAATTTTTACTTAAGTTAAAATGTTTGATATATTTTAAATCCTTTATGAGCTTCATAATAGTCATTTAAGCACATATTTCAATGATACTTTTTTTTTTTTGTTTTATTAGATAATTATGGGTACAATTGTATACTGGATCATATTATAGGCGGCCCATTTATTTGAACAAATATAAACTATAATAATGATTATTTGGCACACACAATTGATTCCACATATTAAGCGCCAAATGAAAGGGTCCACATACTGTATATAATAGACCTAATCCTGGTATACTAACGTAATGGCAAGGGTTCAAGTTAGTCACATCATAATCTTTGAGATTTTTGAAATTCATTCGACAAATTTAAGACACTTTCTTTATTTTTAAAATCCATAAAAAATTCTATATTTTTGGTTGATATTTACGATTCAAATGCAATAATTAGGTTCCTTTATACTTTTGATTAATATTACCGACTCATTCTTAAAATTTCCTTATTTAGAAGAGCTTTATAGGTAAAATTTGCTTTCCCAACATTATTTATTAGTGCTCCAAAACAAGTTTAGACACTCGTTTCTTGTATTTTTGGTTTTTTTTTGACTTCTTCGTAAAAAATTTTGCAATTTGCATATGGACAGATTTGACGCAAGTAGTTCTCATACATTAAATTAAAGTAGGAAAAATATATTAAAATACCGCTAAAGTAAAACTAATTCCAAACAATTACTTATAATTACAATTTTAAAATTTAAAGATATATTTAAGTCTATAGAATTCATTTATCCATCACAAATGGTTTTAATATTCAGTTAATAAAAGTATACAGTGAAGAAGAATAGTTTATAGCTAAAACAAAATTATGCACTTAAATTTTCTAAAAGGTGTCTGATATTAAAATACTTTCGTCATTGGTCGTTTCGTTTAAAAATTAAAATCAATGTTATATAAACAATATAGATAAAATAATACTAATGTCAGCAATATCATTCAGTAGAAGCAGGCGTTCCGGTATTTTCAACACCTTCAGCTGATGAAACAACGCCATTAAAAAGGCCGAAATGACCGTCCCTATTCACTATACCAGCTTGATTTTCACTGAGCAATTGCTGCTGAAATTTAGTGCTTTTAAAGCATGCACTACAGGAAGGGGCTCTTATAGCGTCATAGACTATTCTATCAGTACCAGTTATCATTTCAGCAAGCACAGATTGTACAACAACTGGATGACCATTCGAATCAAATCCCTCTGTATATTTGCCAACATTCAATAATGTCCATCCACCTATTGTTACAGGAATGATAACTAATGCTATTCCGTACAGAATCAATGCCATTATTCCGATTCGCGTTACTGTGATGTTATCAGCGACTGATACTTCACCAAGGCTTTGTTCGATATTACCTACTGCAACACTTGCTAACATACCACCGATTCCAAGTTTTAATTGGCGCTCACCCTCTTGTGCAACAAACCTACTACTCCCATTAAAAGAAGCGACATCAAGCGCAGTATTTATTTCATTCTGCATTTCGTAGACTCCATAGCTCACAGCACGAGTTGTATTAGCATCTAAAGGTGTATCATATCTTACACTCCAATCACTTTTAGAGAAAACTACTGTACTTGCTGTTATCTTAGTTGTACAATATGTAATTACAGCTTGGGGACCATGTGTTTCACTTACGAATTCATTATCATATTTCGTTGAAGGATTAAGGGAGTATTGCCCAATTATTAACCATTCCAGCTTTCCTAATTGACCCGCACTAGTGGGAATTCTAACACTGCCAAGCTTAGCTCCATTTCCAAGTGGCATGATCAATCTTGAATTATTTTGTATATTGCCATTCACATTATACAAACTGCTAGGACACTTAATACTAGTTTGTGAACCGAAATCATGTGTTAAATTACATAATGTCGAAGCAGGGGTACAATTGGCTTGAATTGTATATGATTTGAAATACCCATTCCATATTGTATCATTCAAACGTGGCATGATGACCAATCCCTCATTCATATCGTAACCCATAATTTTGTGGTTAAATTTTTCTTAAAATTACTTACGTAACCTGGATATTTTAATCCATTTCCACCAGCAGTCTCCCGATGAGCACAATTATTTGATTCACCAAATAAATCTCCAGTATTTCCACATTTTGGATCTATTTGAATTGCGTTATTTAAAATTTTATGTTGACCTTCTTGTAATACAACTTCTGCTGTTACCCAATAATGTAATGCAATGTCCGCAGTTGCTAGTAAATATGGTACAATCACAACAATAATTAACCATATCCATACATATTAAGTTTTTTTGGTCTATTCCAAGTTGAAGCTATAATACCTGAAAAACTTTTTTCAATTCCTAATTTGATAAGATTTGATAACTCAAGTCCATTTAACTGGATACTATTACATTTATAATGTCTTAAACTAGCTTCTACTACATCGGTTACGGTTAATGTGATTATAGATGCGATAATATATCTAATGGTAGTGTTTATGCCTAACAGAATACTCGGTTGACCAGGCATTAAAATTCCTCCATCTTCGATTGTTGCTCCACGTAAAGAGAATACAACTAATGCTAACCATAACAGTGGTGCAATAAATAACAGTGATAAACTCAGATATTTTTTTAATAAAATCAACGACGATTTGTGATTGTATGAATCAACTGTTTTAGTTCGCATAGTTCTTTGATGATTTTGGTATTTTAATTCTAAAAATTTTTAATTATTTGACTATAAGAATAGGAAAAAATCTAACGAGGTTTTTATATAAAATCAAAATCTCATTAAATGGAACGCGCATTAATATGCAATATATAGACTAATAAAAGTATGGTTCAAGAAATATTATACTGTAAAATTTACATTAATATGGATATACATTTAGGAATATTCTATTGTAATACATTAGAGATGCAAGTCGGCTAATGCATTGTGACAGGACCATATAAAAAATTGAGTTAACGTGCATTTCATTTAGAGAGGTATTGCATTTAAGGAGATAAAAAATCTATAAGTGTTATATTAGTTGGGCCCAAGAGAAGACGTGCTTTTAGGGAGGCTTTTCATAGGACGTCATTTAGGGAGGTCTGACTGTATTAATCAAGTCGCTATTGTTAGGGAAGCGCCCGTCTATTACGTAATTTATTTTTATTAGAAGGTTATAACCCCTCCCCCCCTGTGATCGAATTAGCAGCCAATAATAATTTTTATATATAATCTATAGACGTGATAGACTGCTAACCCCCCTCCCCCCTCTTTGAAATTACGTAATAAACGGCGCTTCCCTTATTACCTGGATAGTTAATTTGCATTGTATTCTATTGGTAATATTATTGCTTTATTCTACAAATTTTATTAATACGGATACTGTATTCTGATTTATTATGATTTTTTCTAATTAAAATCTTGTGTAATGAAAGCTCTAAAAGTGACCATAGATAGAATAGCGAGGCAGAGTACCGGGCCAAAAAATAATTATCGAAATTTTGCTGATCATTATAAATTATCATGTGTCATAATTTTCAAATCAGATTGATACAAAATAAAATATAACTACAGTATTGCAGTATCTATTCAACATTTATAAATTAGACTTTCCGTATAAATCTCCCAAAATGTACTTTCGAATTTTGATCGAATTAACATAATCCTGACACATTAGGTTGATTTTTCGATTAACATCACTCCCTCAGTAAAATGAACATATAAAAAAGTAAAAATTAAAAATAATAAAAATACTGTATAACCGCAAAATAACTCAGTGGGATGTGGTTTCGAATTTCAGCCTAAATTAAGCTTAATTCAGGCTGAAATTTGAAATAACTCCCTAAGTGTTATTTCGCGGTTATATGGTAAATTTAAAATAAAAATAAAATAATTTAATATAAAAAAAATTTAAAATAATTAAAAATAAGGCCACGCAAAGTTCATTTTTCATTTTGCATAACATGATTCCAAATTCCAGTCGGCAGGTCAGATTTTATTTTTTTTTTATTTTTATTTTTTTTTTATTTTTTATTTATTTTTTATTTTTTATTTTTTTTTATTTTTTTTTTTATTTTTTATTTTTTTGTTTATTTTTTATTTTTTGTTTATTTTTTATTTTTTTGTTTATTTTTTATTTTATTTTTTTTGGTTTTTAATTTTTTTTATTTTTTTTTTTAATCTACTATAAATTAATAAGCTCTCATGTTCGCATATAAGGCCACGCAAAGTTAATTTTTCAGTTTGCATAACTTGAAATAAGAAAATTTTGAGATCTATCAGGTAATTCCAGAAAATTAAGGTCATCATCGGGTGACATCAGAGAAAAAAAATTAAAGGAATAATTGGCACAATAGGAATTTAAAAAATTTTTTTGGAAAAATTGGGTCGGCGGGTTATGCAAAACGAAAAATTAACTTTGCATGGCCTAAAATACAATAATTTAAAAAATAAAATTAAACAAATTAAAAAAATAATTTAAAAAACAATGAGGAAAAAATAAATAAAAAAAATAAAGCCAAAATTTTAGTTCCTACTTGGCTGTCCTCTCATATATGTTTATTTCAGTTTACGATGAAATGATTCAAGAAAATTGCTGAAAAGGTTCTTCCAAAGTGTTTTTTTATTCGATTCGGAACTAATATTAATGAGTAAGAAGAAATATTTAAATAAGCATTTAACTTTTACGGAAATAACAATTACAAATAAATTATTCGAATTGAATACTTTTTACATTAATTTTTAAACCATCCGGTCAGTGATTTATTTCATTCAATGAGGGGCAAAATTTGCATTCGACCAATAAGAACTTGAGGAATTAGTAAACCAAATCCCAATCTGCGATCGCTGCATATGATGCAGATCCAATAGATCACAAGAATTTTGGCTGTAAAAATTGTACATACGAAGATCTTTTTCTCGGATGAATGCATTACACAATTTATTTATTTTATTTATTCATTTTTGCACCACTCTTTTATAAGAGGAATGTAATGTTAACTACTGAACCAATTTATCTGGCCTAATTAGCAACTCAACTTAAAACTCTAGACTAAATTTAACTTGAAGTCAATTCATTATAATAGATTAGTTTAAGAAGTTGATTAAGTTATTAACCAATCGATTTGATTTAGTAAAACCTATTTAATTAATTAATTGATTATTTGCCAATTAGCTAATTTAATTTTTTAACTTTAATATATATATATATCAAGTTATTTTTCAAATTGACTTTTGTAGATTTCAAACCATGTAGAAATAGAAATTCAAATGATATTGTTAGAAAAAGAGCTCAAATTCACTTAATAAATTAATAAATATATATATATATCAATCAAGGGACATTTCTTTTAGAATGCTGTCTATAAGGGGGCATCCATAAATAATGTTATGTACCCACTCATAGTAGCGCTGGACCCCCCTACTATATAAAAAAATGTTTCAAAATCCGTATATTTATATATAAAATTTTACAAAAACTTGAATATATTGTGATACAGTGATCCGATATGGATGATTTAGGTACAATTCGATTCGTCTCAGTGAGACGAATCCAATAATACTAAAATCATTTCATTTGGATTACTGGATCAATAGTTATTCACAAAAAACTATTGATTTTTTTAGTAATTTTATAAGAAAACATAATAACCAATAGTATTTTGCCAATAAAATTTGATCCAGTGATCCAAATGATATGAAACTGGTACGATTCGACTCCTCTTACTGAGACGAATTGAATGGTACCAAAATCATTAAATTTGGACTACTAGTTCAAGTTTTAGCCAATTTTTTATAAAAAATTAAGTTATATTTTTTTGACCCCCCTACTTATTGAGAAAAACGTTATCGTTCGTCCAACCCCCCTTTTGTATAACAAAAAAACATAAATTTACTATAAACTTTAAGCTGAAGATCTAAGCTAGCTTTACTAATTAACTTAAAATTAAATTTTACAGGCATATAGAACAAGAAACGAAGAAAAAATTTAGCTTAAAAACTAGATTAAAATTTTTTATTTTTGCAAATTTTCAAAATTTAACTTCGCCAAAAACAAATATTAACTAATTAAAAATTAGCAGTTATGTGTAAAATTATGCTCTGAACAACTTTACTTAGTCGACCAAAGAAGGTTACCTTGTAAGAAAAATGGGTTAGCTATATGCTAAAGTTAAAAATTTTCAGTTTGTAATATAAAACCCCTTTTTTTTCAAGGTAACCTGCTTTGGGCTTCTAAGTAAACTTGTTCAGCTGGTAATTCTACTTGATCTAAAGTCAAAACGCGTTTTTCGGACCTTTTACTAAGTGAAAAATGGATTCAAAGTTCGAAAAAAATTTTTTTTTTTTAAGAAAAATTTTTTTTCGAACTTTGAACCTATTTTTCACTTAGTAAAAGGTCCGAAAAAACGCGTTTTGACTTTAGATCAAGTAGAATTACCAGCTGAACATGTTTACTTAGAAGCCCAAAGCAGGTTACCTTGACAAAAAAAGGGGTTTTATAAAAATTTTTACTTTAGCATATAGCTAACCCATTTTTCTTACAAGGTAACCTTCTTTGGTCGGCTAAGTAAAGTTGTTTAGAGCATAATTTTACACATAACTACTAATTTATAATTAGTTAATATTTGTTTTTGGCGAAGTTAAATTTTGAAAATGTGCAAAAATAAAAAAATTTTAATCTAGTTTTTAAGCTAAATTTTTTCTTCGTTTCTGGTTCTATATGCCTGTAAAATTTAATTTTAAGTTAATTAGTAAAACTAGCTTAGATCTTTAGCTTAAAGTTTATAGTAAATTTATATGTTTTTTTATAATTTTTATTATCAGACATAGGACATTTCCCATTCATTGCTTTTTATAAAAAAAAACACATATATAACTTTGAGCTAAGATCTTTATCAATCTAATTTATTAACTTAAAATTAAATTTTACGGTTATATAGAACAAGAAAAGAAAAAAATTGAGCTTAAAAACCAAGTTAAAATTTTGTTATTTTTGTACAATTTCAAAATATAACTTCATCAAAAACAAATATTTACTAATTTTAAATCAGCAATTATATGTAAAATTATGCTCTAAACAACTTTACTTAGGCGCCAGAAGTAGGTTACCTCTATTACTAAAGGTAAAATTTTTGAGTTTTTAATATAAAACTTTTTTTTGATTAGGTAATCTACTTCGGACCCTTAAGCAAAGTTGTTTGCCACATGATTCTACTTGGTCTGAGGCTGCCGCGCATTTTCTCAGACCTTTTACTAAGTGAAAAAAAGGGTTAAAGTTCAAAAAAATTTTTTTTTAAAAAAAAAATTTTTTTTAAAAAAAATTTTTTTGAACTTTAACCCCATTTTTCACTTAGTAAAAGGTCTGAGAAAATGCGCGGCAGCCTCAGAACAAAATTTTAACTTGGTTTTTAAGCTCAATTTTTTCTTCTTTTCTTGTTCTATATAATCGTAAAATTTACTTTTAAGTTAGATTGATAAAGATCTTAGCTCAAAGTTATATAGTAAATTTATATATTTTTTTTTAAAAAATTTAATTATAGAAAGCATTTGGACCTATTTCAAGGTGACATGTCCTATGACTGTTATAGACAGCATTTTGATTAATTTTAAGTAAAAATGACCTATGATGATATATATATTTTTTTAAAGTGTGAATTCTTGATTCATTAATTTTTATTATAATTTGTATAATTATTATAAATCTTTTACTATATTTTTACAAAATGACAGAAATGTAATTTCGAATTTTGCTTAATAAATTAAGCTTAATTTGAGGACATTATTTAAATAATGCTAATGTGCATTTTTATGTGACAACATGGTAATCGTATATAGCAATTCAATTAACTTGAAAAAAGAAAATAAATTTTTTATATTTTGTTACCAAATAAAAGAGCATTATATTTAGAAGTGGTGACGGTTATCTGGTCATAACCATAACCAATACTAGTTAGAAGCTCCTAACTGGTCAGTTAAAATCTGAGCAATTATAAAATCATTACATTATTCAAATCATATTCGTGCATAATTTATCCAATTATTGATAATGATATATAAGTAAATCAAAACTCTAGCTATTGTATTGATTTTGTCATAGAAGACTCTCAATTGTGACTGAAAAGCATGCTAAGGTAATACGAATGCCCTTTCAAACATGCATATAATGTTAAATACTGATTTAATATCTAATCGAAGAACTTTCTAACAATGCAATGCTGGCCAGCATCATAAAGAAAGTGCAATTAACCTTAAGGTTCAAGTACCATAAAGTGCCGCATACAAGATCTCCAAATAGTAGATCCACTATAAATTAGATCCTAGCACAAACTACAAAATCTATATTAATCAAATATAGTTTTTTTTAAATAGTTAAAATGCCTATTGTAAATACTGTACAAAGTGTGTATACACTTCAAAATTTTTATTCATGATATAACCTCACAGTATATACTAAACCTGGGTTTACTATATGGTATAAATTGGTGGAATATAAAAGATCTGGGCCTTGTTTGCAGTACTTTACAGTATGACTACTATATAGTATACCATAAAGTACACTATTAAATAGTACTCTCATATATTAGTGTATTAGTTTAACTTAATATATACCCAGGTACTATATTGTTTTTATAGCATTAAAACTTTATTTACTATATGTTTCTGAAAATAGGCTACCTTTTTTGGCCAAAAAGTTACACAAAAAATATGGTAGCTTATTTTTGAATTTTTAATTTTTTGAAAAATTAAACCAAATTTTTATTATAGATATATTTCATTGTTCTGAACAACTTTACTTAATGACATTTCTAAGGTTTACTTAATAAAATTTTGACTTTTATTTATAGCAACTGCCAATAGTTTTTTTAAGATTTTTTAAAAAATCAGGGTAGCTTATTTTTGGATATAGCTTAGGGGCATGCCATTTATTACGTGATTTTTACCATGGATACATGGTCAGAAATAGTGATCACATCTATATATTATATTAATCAATCAGAATTAGTTAAAGTGATCACACCATACATGGATAGGGGTGGCTACTAAGTAAAAAATATCACGTGATAAATGGCATGCCCTTATTTTGGAATATATAGTAATACCTGAGTACTATCTCTCCTAGAAAAACTAATATGTATTTGGATATTTTACTTTATTGTATAAACAAATTCTTTGAATAGAGGGTTTTAAAGTTAACTTATTTTGAAAATAAGTGAAAATTTAAAAAGTTCTATTTTTTTTGGTTTGAAATTTTGAAATTAGAAAATAAAATAGAAGTTATTGTAAAAGAAAGTTTATGATTATAAAGTATACCCCTGCTGAACACAGTACCTTCTACTAAACACAGTACCCCTATATATTACCCACAACTATACAAAGTATCCAGAGGTACTATTTGTGGTTAATGAGTTTTTGGTTAATACCTAAAGTACTTTATAGAGCTTTATATAAGTTAGAACCTGATGGATTAGTGGTAGCAAAAATGATTCTATGTTCTGTAATTCCAAGCAAAATGCATCCAAAAAACCTAGAATATTATTACATAATTATTATTTTTTTTGTAAATAACCTATAGTGCTCTAAATTTGGAAACAAAGAATAATATTGATTTGTATTGATCATATATAAAATGATATTTTTTAGGTTAAATCATAGCAAAATCAATATTTTTGCAAAATTTAATACTATGCACTTGTAAATGTATAATTTGGACCAGGCAATATTAATTTAGCCAACTTGAACAATCAATAAGTTTCAGAAAAGTAGACAATCAACAAACATACTAGATTAGACCAAAATCTTAGTTACTGACCATATTATATCCCATTATCAATAACCATTGAACAAAAATTTTGTATTGTGATTTAAACAATATTCAATTTTGGTCTGGACATTGGACATAGACATTGGACCACCCATGTTCAGTCCAGCCCAATTCATTGGACCAGAAGAGTTGGACATTTGACATTGTATAACATTAAATTAGTATATAATCATGTGATAATTGGCCAATTAAATTAAAAATTTTTGTATTATTATATTTGATTTATTATAATACACTTTTAATACAAATAATTTAACAATTTAAAGATTAACTATAGTTAACACTATATGTTTCTGAAAATAAGTTACCTCTTTTGGATAATTTTGGATACAAAAAATCTAGGGTAGATATAATCAATTTTGTTAATCACCAATAGTCATTACATAGTAAAGTCTAAATTCTACTATGTAAATCAATTATTAGCACTTAAGTAAACTTGTTTGGGAACTACTACACATATTCTGGAAGCTTTATCAAAATAAGAGCACTTTTTATTATTTGACTTTTAACTTTTATATTTACAAATATATTTTGTTAATAAAATTTTAATCTCTTTGTTGAATGTAAAAATTAAAAGTTAATTAATAAAAAGTTAACCAATTTTGTTATAAATTTTAGAGCATATATATATTTAATCTCCTAAATATTTTTACTTAAGCGGCTTTAATTAATTTGCTTAGTAAAGTTTGGACTTTACTATGCAGTAACTTTCATTGATTGTGAAGTAGCTTATTTTTGAGTTAAAGATGTTTTTGGGTTTATTGACCAAAAGAGGGAACTTATTTTTGGAGGTGGCTTATTTTGGCAATATACAGTATAAAAAACTACTAATTTCTGTAATTGTAATAGAATTAGCTTAATTAATAGTAATAATAATTATTATAAAATTACTAAATATATGTATAGTAGAACATACTCTAAGTTTGACAATTTGTATGATCCTTTAATCCAAAGAAATTTATATATACTGATTAGCGATTTTTAATCAGATTGGTTAAAGAACTTGAATAACAAATCTAAGAATATGCTTAACTGCTAATATTAAATATGCATAATCTAATGCAATTCAATCTGGCTTTGATAGAATCCAGATAATCTATCAAAAATAGAATTGAAGCATTATATTATAACTTTGGTATACCTTATTGATAATTGTTAATTCTAAAGTTATATATTGTATAAAATTCTTTTATTGCCCAGATTTATATAGAGTTCTATTGCAACTTATACTAATTTAGAGTTAATTTAAATTTTTTTATTATATAGATTTAAGGGTAGAGTGAACGTAGATCATTTTCTATATAAATTCGGTTGCAAATTTTTTTTGTGTAATAGCAATTACACAAAAGGAAATTGAACATGTATAGAATTTTCAATGATATCAGATATACGTACATACCAGATATGTACGTACAGTACATACGAACGAACGTACATACAAGCTATAGCAGCTAGAGACAATTTACTTTAGCGCTGCAAGTAAAGATAAGTTTTATTATTTTTTTTATTTTATTTTATTTTTTTTGAAAATAACCAGAAAATCACTAGTTACACAGATCAACCTACTGTGTATACTGTATACAGGTACATATCGATAGACGTATATCCCTTTTTTTCATTTTTACACTAAAAGCATTTTTTTTCTTTTTTACACTAAAAGCATTTTTTTCTTTTTTACACTAAAAGCATTTTTTTTATTATATTTAGTATCGCCGTCATTGCTTGTTGGAGCCTCTTTTTGTCACTTTACTGGCGTTTCTACTTCGTCGCTTTGCCGTGTTGCATTTACTGTACTGTGTTGTATTTAATGTAAGTTGGCCATATTATGTTGCAGTTCACCGGTGCACTGTCTTGTTGTATTACTAGTTCGTGTTGACTTTTTTCTGTCGTTATATTTCTTTGGCTTATCGTTTGTCTTTTCTTTAGGTTGTTGACGATGTATAAAGCAACGATTAAGACAAGTACTGTAGTAGGGTTATGGATAGGTTTAGAATAGAATTAGGCTGTAGAGTGGTTTAATAACAAGGTTAGAGTGTGCGGGATTAGTGTAAAAGTTAGGGTCATGTTTAGATAGTTGCGCGGGTCTAGTTGAAGGTTAGAGTTAGGTTGGTATTAAATAACAAGGTAGTTTTTAGTATTAGATTGTAAAAATAGTTTGCACATTATAAATAAATATGAAATAAATATGAAATAAATATTAAAAACTTCGAAGTCTGATTGTTAGACGAGATTTTTTTTATTAAAAAAAAGATATTGCCATATATTATTATAAATTAAAAAAATAAATTTAAAAATATTTTTTATAAATTTTTTTTAATTAAGCGATTAAAATCGCTTTAATTTATTAAAGCTATATACTACGTACTGTATTACTATATTATTATGATCATGTTTGCCATCCATAATTTTGATTGGATAATTATTTATTTTAGAATATCAATCGAATAAAAAAAATTTTGTACTACTTAGACAAATTTAGTTAACTTAGGCAAATTTTATGATATATACACATAGGTTTTTTTAAAATGGTATAGGGGCTTAAAGTTTACTACTATAAATAGAAGGATTTGATCTATGTACCACAAAATTTTGGCTAAAATTAATCATTATTTAAAAAAGTTTTATTAGTGGTGTATTTGTGAAACACAGGTAAAATTTCTTTTGCATGACGATCCTATATAAAAATGATCTACATTTACCCTACCCTTAAATAGAATTTTTGTTGTAGCTTACATAATAAATAATTTTAAAAATTTTAGTAAATAGTTGAACATATTGGACCTGGACTATGTCCAAGCATATGTCCAATGTCCAGTCCAATTATGTTAAAATTAGATGAACATATGTTCAATGCCAATACTGGCAATATGGTATATTAATATAAATTGATATTTTTGACTATCATAGTTGGGGAGCGGGTCAAAATCCTGACAAACAGAATCCCAACAGGTCATAATCCCGACAAAAAAATCCTGACAATAAAAATCCTGACAACCCCGACAACAAAAAAATCATTAAATTTATTTGTTAGGTTAGGGTTATGTGAGTGCCTAGGATAAGGCTAGGGTGAGCACCTGGGCTAGAGTTTGGTTTAGTTGATTTTATAGTCAAGGAAAGCTTTTTTTGATTGTCGGGATTTTTGATTGTCGGGATGTTTTTGTCAGGCTTATGATCTGTCGGGATTTTGTTTGTCGCGATTTTGACCCAAACCCTATAGTTGGAAGACCCTATTGTGACCAATTACATGTTTTTGTAACAAATATATGCATGCAAAAATAATTTTTGGTTATACAAAACTACTGTCAAATAACGTTACACATGTCCTTATTTGGTATCTTTTTTGCTTGAACCTAAGTTGGGTTCATTTGAACCAAAATCAGGTTTATTTGTAAAACCAAATTTATTTAACCAAAATTAGGTTTAAATAAATAGAGATAGGTTTATTTTAACCAAAATAATGTTTATTTGAACCAAGATTTAAACCAATATCGGGTTTATTTTGAACCAATATTGGGTTTATAATACCTTATGTTTCCAAAAATAAGCAACCTTCAAAAGAAACTATAGTATCTCTCTCATTTTTTTAAAGAAATTGTTAGCAGTCACTATATATAAAAGTCTAAATTTTATTAAGTAAACTTCAAAAGTACCATTAAGTAAAGTTGTTCAGGACATTGAAATACATATATAATAAAAATTTATTAGCATTTGGACAAGTTTTTATTAGTACATTTTTTAGTTTTTCAGAAAATTCATCAATCTCAAAATAAGCTATTCCTATATTTTTTTGTACAACTTTTTGGCCAAAAAGTGTAGCTTTTTTGAAAAGAATTTATAGTTTAAATAATTGGAATTCTTTATAGTGACTAATTATTATTGTTAATTTCATCCCAAATTTGGGAATAATTATCCAACAATTAAAATTAAAAGACAAACAATAACAATAATTTTCAAATTCAATAAAACTAAATAGAAACATTAATTTTATTAGAATAAATAATTTTTAAATAAAATATGGTATAATGTATTAAAAATATATAAATAACTTACTTTAAATATATCAATTACTATTTAATTATAAATAATAAAAGTTGAATCTATTTTAGCAATAACATTTATAAGTTTTTATTAACTATATTTAATAATATTTATTTATTAAATTAATTTGTACAGAATACATGACAGGTTATATGCTAGTATCATAAATATTTTTGCAAAATTAAAATAATATTATTCTCTGTTTCTACTTTAAATTGCTTAGAAATTATGAGACTAAGAATTGTTTCTGCCATTAATCTAATGTTAATAGTAGAATTTAGTTTTACAAATAAATATAGTTATAATATATATGCTATATTTTTTTGCATAATTGCATAAACATTAATAGTGTAATGTTATAAAGCCATAATGCTATATTGCTAAAATGCTATAAACTATAATACTATAAGGCTGTAATAACATAATACTGTAAAGCTATAATGCTATAATACAAAAGTACCATGGCAATTTATTAAAATGCTGTACTGTATTATGTTTTCTTTTAAATAATATCTGTCAAAGATTTTTCAAAATTTTTTTTTTTTTTTTTTTTTTAAATAATTTTTTTAAAAAATTTTTTTAAATTTTTTTTTTTTTTTTTTTTTTTTTTTTTTAACTTTGACAGCCTTGCTTGAGCCTAACTAGTTTATTAATCCTGAGCAGTTTACAATTGCAAACGAACTAATATATCCACTATTATATAGGTCCAACATCATTCGGCTACTTCTAAGAGCACCCAAATGCAACTCATCGCACCAAACTCCTGAGAGAATGGAGTCTCAACGTTAGTGCCGTCAAATTTATAGGATTTCTCTTCAAATCTCTCCCACCTAGCATCAATGGTGGGGTCAGATAATAATAGCATGTACTATTATCTGTATACTACCATTCAAGAAAAAATAAGATATAAAAGAAATAAAAGGGTTGTAAAAAAGAAGGGAAATAGCATCGAACCTAGATGAGAAACCAAAAACAACAACAAAAGAAAAAGATGTAAGATAAGAGAAACAAAGAAAAAGCTTATAAACAAGGCGGAACTGACTAATCCTATCTAAAAAAACGAGAAAAAAGAGAGGAAATAACAAATACTAATACTAATACTAATACTGCTAATGTTTAAAAATTATAATACTGCACAGCCTAATTCTGCTAAAGTATTATGTACATAAAAGAAAGAAAACTAAACTACGTCTAATAGAAAGTTCTAGAAAGAAATTTTATCTCGAATTTTCCACCAAAATATCTCACGTGTCATTTGTTTATTTGCAGGATTCAAATTCATTCGTGACTGATTCCGATTAGGTAGACGTATTCCCAAATTGGAAGGAGTAAACACTGCCAATCTTTTAGAGGGGGTAAACTGAATTGCCCACTTTTTGGTGAAATTTCAAAAAAACCAAAGAGAGATAGCAGGAAGACCAAAACTTGTAAAGAGTGTAAGTTTTATGTTTTATAGAATAGTATAGATAACCAAAAGTATCTTTCTGTCTAGACTTCCACATCTTTTAACAAAAAACTCCAGGGTTTTAGCCCTACTACATTTCTATAGCAACGAAGTCTTCTACTTGAAGAACCAAACCCACAAGAAAAAATTTTTTTAGCTCTATTTCAGTCTTCTCGCATGCAATCTGAAGTTCTGTATCCAAGTTGCTTCTAGATAGAGTTTTTGTTATGTATAAAAATACTAACTCAAAATTTTCGTAGGTCAATACTTATAGGAAATTTTGGTCCAGAGGATCATTGATTTTTCAAATTTGGTTCTATAGATTTTATTGATTTAGACATATAATAACTATAGTTGGTAATTGCTAAAATTATAATAAGCTATTGAGCTGTAAAGTATACCATAAAAAATAATGTCATTTGCTGAAATACTATAATGCATTATGTACTTTCCTTTAAATATTATGCTATTAATTATTTTTCAAATTTGATTTAGTTTACTTTATTGCTTTAGTAATATAATAACTATAAAAAATAGAGTTTGTCAGGTCTAGATTTTATTTGGACTTAAATAATTATTGTAATATTTTTTTAGCAATTAGACCATACTATAAGTCATTGTTTGAACAGCTTTAGTAAGCTAACTGATCAGATATAATGTCATTGTCAGATTACAATAATAGTATATATAATAATTGTTCATATGATATAACTCTTACAAATCTTTATAAACATAATTTTTAATTGAATTTGTTGTAGTACAGTAAATAACAAATATGAAAAGTAAACAAATAGTTAATTATTATTGCTCAATTAGCTATTTTATTGCTATATATGAAAAAATATATTTGCTCTAAACAAGCTCTAGTATTACATACTCAAATTTTAATACCTATAGCAAAGCCTTTAGTCTAGAACTAAATATCTTAACCTGTACTAATCATTTCAAATACATAACTATTTATCTTAGTTCCCAAGTTTCCTAAACCTCAAGGTTCTAAACTATATCCTATCTGTTATATGAAACTACAAATATAAGTAAGATAATTAACATATCTATATCAGGTCCTTGTACTGCATTGTAGCTGCAGAGTCTAACTATTTATTAATAAGGTCCTTCACTACTACTGCAGCTGCAAAGCCTAACTTACTACTAATGCTACTTTAGAGATTTAGGTTGCAGATAAATTAGATAGTATATTTGTCTATAGTTTGAGTTTCAACTTTTGTAATATAGTTTGTATATAGTAATATTAATTCTATTTTTGAAAACTCCTTGAGAAATCTTATACTAATTATTAATAAAAATAGAGAAGATAGAGACAAAATCTTACTTTAATACCAAAAAAAAATAATAGTATTATTTTAGTTTTAATTTATTTTTAATATTAAACTGTCATATTTTATAATTTATAAATATAATGTTTTTAGATAATATATATATATATATATATATAATTAATATTATATTGTTTATAGAAAATAAAATTTTGATTACTGCAATTTACTGTGCAAGATATTTAGTGAGACAAAATAATATAAATCAATTTTTAAAATGCTATTTATATATTATGTAATATCAAAGACACATGGATTTAAATTTTTCAATTGCAAAAAATCACATCACACCCAGTATTGGAAATCTTATGTCTCATGTTCTCATGAGAACATTACTTTTAATCTGAGAACATTTACAAAATTTAAGATATTCTCTATTAAATTTTTTTTGAGAACATTAAATTTGAAAAATATGTTCTCTATATAAATATATAATAATAAAAAATTATTTTTATTAATATAGTAGTTTAAAATAATTAAGCTTATAATATTTAATTGTTGGTTAGTTGAAATAGAAAACAATTTAGTTGTTCTTGAATTATAAAAAATTTTAGACAATATAGTTTATTGGTTTATCTATTTCTAGTTTGGTACAATATAGCCCTTATTATGTAAACTTTAAATATATATAATATCATAAATTTCAGAAAGCTAAACTCAATATAATGATAATTTTTATAAGAAAATTACTTAACAAATCTTTAGTTATTATGATTTTAAACTTTGGTACTATATCTTAAAATTTTATAGTAAAAAATTTTTGAATCTATAAATTCATTATAGTAAAAAAACATAGTATATTATATTTACTTATTTATTTAAATATTTGAGAGATATTAATAGCTTATTTAAAAACTAAATATATATGCTAAGCCAAGCTAACAATGTCTTCAACAATGTATTAAAAACCTCAAATTTTAATTTTTAAAAAAATATACATATGAAATTATAATAGTATAGTTATGAATAACTTAACTTTGTTTATATAGTTTATTAAATAAATTATATTTTTATTATTAATTTTTAAATACATATATCAATTAAAAATACAAATTAAAAAATAACTTAAAGTATAAAAGTATAAGTGTGAGAAAGAGAATAAGATAAAGAAAATATGAGTAAGAAAGAGTAAGAAAAAGTAAAAAGGAGTAAAAAAGAGTAAAAAGAGTAAGGGAGAGAGAAAAAGAGATAGAAAGAAAGAAAAAGAGAAAAGAAAAAAAGAGGAGAAAGATAAGAGAAAGAAAGAAAGAAAAAAAAATATTTTTTTTCTAATTAAGAATACAAAAAAATTTTTGAGAATATTAAATTAAATAAACATGTTTTCATAAGAACATAAATTTCAAAACAGATATTCAATACTGATCACACCAGGTATCTTGTATAGTAAATTAAAGTACTGTTGTTACAAGCAGTATAGCCTTCTTAATACAGTCGCCTCTCTCTAATCCGAACCTCTCTAAACTGAACACTGTTAAACTCTCTCTAAACTGAACCAATTCTTCAAGACATTTGTAAATTTTATTATAAAGTTCGGATAAGCCATATATAACTTTTTGAAAACTGAACTTTTCTAAATTTTTACATAGTAAAAAAAAGCAGTCCCGGCAGTTCGAATTAGAGAGAGATAACTGTATACCACTAGCAACATAGCACACGGCGACAGGGATCTTGTAGGGTCAGAGAAGATATGAAGCAGTGTGAAAGTAGAATGTTTCCTCACTGTGGCAGTTCAATATATTTTACTCAAAGAACAGGTGTATATTTAGTTGGGCAAAGTTATATTTTATTTAAGTATGTTACAAGGCTTTGCTACAAGACTATCTAAAGGTTTCTGTGCCTAAAGAATTCCTATAACTAAAGAATTGCAGGGAACAAATCCTAAAGTTAAGAAGGGATAAGAGCTAGGGTTTATATATCTTTTGAAAAGCAATAAACAATAAAGCAAAATAATAAAACTATAAAACTATAAAACTGTAAAACTGTAAAACTGTAAAACTGTAAAACTGTAAAACTGTAAAACTGTGAAACTGTAAAACTGTAAAACTGTAAAACTGTAAAACTATAAAACTGTAAAACTCCATTTTACTTTGTGCCTAAAGTTTCTATTCAAGAAACTCATTCTATAACACTGTATAGTTTGTACATGATCTGCATAGTAACTAATTATGAAGTAATATTTAATTTGTATAATTATCAATTACCAAAAAGTCATTTAAACTTATATTTTTAATACATTTGTACTTTACTTTTTTGGAAATTTACTAATTTAATAATGTACATTTTAGCTATCAAATATCATTTTTAATCTTGTCTACATTTAGAATAACACAATATTCAAGATTTTCTAAAGCTTGTACAAGCTTTAAAATTAATAAATTAAAATACAATATTACTATATTTAAATATATTGTAGAGTTAGAGTATACTTATTAATTGCTGATTCACATAAGAAGGATAGTATTTTATAGGTGCAAATTACTATTAAATTTATTATAATTATGAAATCTTTTTTCCTCCATAGCTAACTTTTTTTTTATTATGCTAATATACTAGATCTACTAATTTAAAAATGTAGAGAATACTTTTTTTATATATAATGTAAAAAATTTTTGAAATTGGTTTGGCAGATAAAAAAATATTGATATTTTATTTTTTGTAACTATATAGAATTTTTATAAGTGTAGAGGAAAAAAAGATTTCATTCATATATAAAAAACATAGTAAATTATATATTCGTAATCTATAAAATCCTATCATTCATATGTGGATTGTGAATTAAATTTTTTTATATAATATAGTATATATAGATTAGATATTGGGTCCCAATTTTAGTTCTTATAAGGTTTTTAAAGGTTCTAAGTATTTTTACTTGAGTACCTGATCCTGTTTACTTAATATATTTTTGAGATACAAGCATCCAGGTAATAATTATTATTGGTTATAGTAGATATATTCTAATAAATTTATCTAATAAATTTATCTAAAAAATATATAACTATATTTTTTTTAGATACTACAAGAGAAGGTAGAGCACTACTGACCTCCTGTTGTATTAATTTTTGTTAATTTTCATTTAGTCTATCAAGTTTCTATTAAATTATATGTTTATTATAGAATAAATTAGCTATGCAATCAAAATTCAGCAAACCAACAAAAATTTTAGCTAATGCTAAATAAAATTGACAGATGCTATAATAGAGTTGGCTAACTATATAAGCACTTTTCAACTTCATATTAGTGTAATAAATTTTGGTCTAAGTTATAATTCAGACTAAAATTTGAAATTATACTTTATTGCACTAAATTTTAACTAAGTAAAATTATTGGAAACACAAATTTGAACTAATAAAATTGCAAAAATAATTATATATCAGCCATATTTATAACTTAAAAAAAAGTAAAAAAATACAATAAATAAATAGAAATTACCAATTCTGACTATTGCTATGTTCCAACTACTATACTAAATCCTATATTAACTATTATACTATAATCTATTCTATTATACATGCCCCATATTAACTGTTGTGCTACTATCCCAAACTATTATGCTTCTACTATTATGCTATATTCATGATCATATGAAACAATAGTATTGTATTAAAAAAATACTACTGTACTACTAACTATTTTGCTAAGTCCTGAACTATTATATATCTACTATTGTACATTTATTATTGTACTACTTTCTATTTATTCTAAAGATAAAGAAATGTTAGTGCTGTATATGAAAAAATAAAAAATAAAAAATACTGTGTTACTAATATTCTGAACAATTGTGCCTTTACTATTGTACTATATTTATTATCATGCTATGTTCTATTCTAAAGAAAAAATACTACTGTGCTACTAATTATCTTGCTATATCCCAAACTATTATACTTCTACTATTGTACATTTGTTATCGTATTATGTTTTATTCTAAAAAAAAATACAGCAGTATTGTATTTAAAAAAATAATAATAATAATAACAATTATTATGCTACTATTAAAAAAATCATATACAAGACCTGGGTCTCTTACATTCTACCAAAAAAATTAATTAGTAAAAAATAAGGGTAGGTCTAATATATAAAGGATCTTGTATATAATCTTTTACAGTAACATCTCAAACTATCATACCTCTATTATTACAGTGCAGCTTGCTTTACCGACAGTCAACACACTAACATCCCACTTCACCAACAATCATTTTACTGACAGGCTTGTCTTACAGATGACCAGTTTACTGATATTCAACTTACAGACAAGCTGACTTAACTAACAAGCTTATTTTGTTGACAATTATTTCACCAACAGTACATTTCACTAACAAATTGATTTACTGAAAATATAATTCATCAAACTACGTTTTACTAATTGTACACTATGTGGTGCCTTAGAGAAGTGGTAAAGGTGTCACCCCAAGTGGCAGGTTGACAGTTCGAATCCCACTGTCGACGTTTTGAAGTTAAATCTGTGTTCAGTAATTGTGGCTTATGAGCAGTTGGACGCTAAACCTGTAATCTTGGTTCCACTATCTTGAATGTGAGCCTGCAGGCACAATGATGTATGTATTACATCGCAAAGTCAGGAAACTGGAAAAAACTCACAAGAACCCGTTTGGCAAGACCCGAGTTAGGAGGTAGTAAAAATCAGTCCTTACGGTATGCGCCAGAGAAGCGGATACTATGATCAGAACGAACCTAATAAGGGCAGGTAGTCTCGGTTACCAAAATCTGGGCAATGGTACATGTATAGGACATGGAAGGTGTTTCGGTAGGCTCTTGTGCGAGGGTAAAGTAGCCCTTAGGTCGTTGATATCTAAAAGGGTTGTGGCCCACAACATCTGTATTAAATATAGTGCATCAGATAGTAATAAAAGGACCATGAACCAGAGGGTTTAAATAGACAATTCCCGTAGTTGGGTTGTAGGTATGGCAGCTAGTGTAGAACCTCCAGGTGGACTACTTAAATTAGGCACCAAAAGTGCACATGTGGCTAGTTGTATCCTCATTCATGTAACAAATATTACATCACTAAAACTCATAATAAAATCCCGGCTATAGCACACGGCCTCTAAACTAAAAAAAAAACCAATAGTACATTTTTTGTATGGGTAATACAAAATCTGATTTTGTAAGCACATGAGGTAATTTTAGGGTTAGGGCCTTAGTATTAGTGGCTATAGGGTTAAAATGATATTTATTATATGTAAAATTTCATTCTTGTAATTTTTAGTCAGTGAACCAAGATTGGTTTAAATATTAGTTTTTGTATATTTTTATATTTTTTATCCGGGTGCTGGTTAAAATCAACAAAAAATCCTAACAGTAAAAATCTTGACAATCCTGAAACAAAAAATTATTAAGTTTATTTAAGTTAGGTTTAGGTTAAAGTAAGTACTTAGATCAGTGTTAGGGTGAGTACCTAGATTAGAGTTTGAATTTAGGCAATTTTATAGTAAAATTGTTCAAGTGAAAGTTTTTTTAATTGTTAGGATTTTTTTGTTAGGATTATAACCTGTCAGGATTTTGTTTGTTGGGATTTTGACCCAAACTCATTTTAGGCTACACAATTAATTTTTCATTTTGTATACTAAAAATGTACTGTCAGTGAAACATACTATTGGAGAATTATATTGGCATCAAAATAAGCTTGTCCATAAATCACTCTTGTTAGTGAAATATACTGTCAGTAGGATTCCTACAAACCTGGATCAAATCAAACTTTAGGTCAGATTTGGGTTTGATTTAATTTAAATTCAAACCCAAACCCAAACTATAATTACCGTATTTTCCCAAAATAAACTACCTTTTTTGGGACAAAAATTACATGAAAAAACGTGGGGTAGCTTATTTTTAGTGTATAGCTGTTTTTGAAAAAATTAAAAAATGTACTAATAAAAAGTTGTCAAAATGATACCAAATTTTTACTATACCTTACTTTGTAGAGGTTCGCAGGCAAATTTGCCTGTATATTACTATAAATATACCTCTGATCTAGTTTTTTAATCATTTAAAATATTTAAATAAAATTTGGTATTATAATATTTAAGAACAAGGATTATATTTTTAAATTATTTAAACTTATATTATAAAACAAAAAGTTTATGTTGCTTATAAGCTGAAAATATTAAATTTTAAAGAAATTTTTTAACCAAAAAAATATTTTACAATATCTTGGCGAATTCTTTAAATATTGGTTTTAAAAATATAGTTTCTTATACAACTTTGTAGTTTATATAAAGGATGACAACTTTTATTATTTGACTTTAAATGATTTATTTATAAAAATTAGGACTTGTATTAGAAGTGAAAATTTTTTTTATAGACGGGAAAATATAAAATTTGAGAAAACCTAAAGAAAAAATTTTATAGTAAAAGTTCCAAAACAAAAACTTTAAACTTTTATTACACCAAAGTTTTTTAATAATTTTAAAAAAATTTTATAATAAAGTTGATAAAACAAAACTAATATTATATTTTTTACTTAGAAAGTATATAGCTAAAATTAATATTTAAGGTTTTATTTAAAAAATTTAAAATTTTAAAATTTTCGCAGGCAAATATGCCTGCATAACAAATTAAGGGATAGGTATATTTTGATGTGCTAAACAACTTTACTTAATCGAACTTTTGAAGATTATTTAGTAAAAAAAGTTTTATATATAGCAACTGTCAACGCGTTTTTTGAGATTTTTGAAATAAATCAGAGAGGTAGCTTATTTTCAGAGTAGCTTATTTTTGGGAATATACGGTAAACAAAATATTTGAGTTTGATTTGAAGCAAACTTTCTAGTTAAATTTTTGTTTGGTCTGAATTTGAGATTGAAGTTACAAACTAGTTTAAGTTTGAATAATAAAATATATTTTTATATTTTAATTGATAATCCACCATTAACTAGAGAGTGATCATAGTGTAAAATGATGCAGATTATATAAAAATCACTATAAACAAAATGTGGAATGCTTCTATTTAAAACTTTTTTCTTACTAAGTTAATGATACTTGTTGACTAATTAAAAGTTGTAGAGCTCATCGAGACACATCTAATGGTAGCTAGATCATCCAAATTGGCCTAATGGATGGTGAGATATCATCAAAAAATGATTGGCCGACTATATAAAATCTAT
Organism: Gigaspora rosea; assembly: GCA_003550325.1. NCBI lineage: Eukaryota > Fungi > Glomeromycota > Glomeromycetes > Diversisporales > Gigasporaceae > Gigaspora > Gigaspora rosea. The sequence goes on along the minus strand of QKWP01000006.1, from coordinate 178,641 downwards.
GTAAACAATGTTTACATAGAGATTTTATATAGTCAGGCAATAGTTTTTTGATGATATCTCACTATTCACTAGGCTGATCTAACTACCTTTGGATGTGTCTTAACGAGCTCTACAACTTTCAATCAAGTATCATTAACTTAGTAAGAAAAAAGTTTTAGATGGAAGCACACCACATTTCGCCTATAGTGATTTTCATATGTAATCTCTGTTATAGATTTTTATATTTGGCCAATCGTTTTTGATGAAACTCGCCATCTACTGGGCTGATTTGGATGATCTAACCACTGTTCAATGCGTCTCAACAAGCTCTACAACTTTCAATTAGTGGACATGTATCGTTAACTTAGTTAAAAAATTTAGATAGAGCATGCTACATTTCGTCTATTCTCTAGTTGATAGGCGGATTATCAATTAATGTTGTAAATTATGGTGAAATTGAATCATCGTGAAATTAGGGCCTTAATTTAAAAATATAAGTCCTTGCAGCCCTAACAAAACCTACTTATACTTTCTTATTATAAATGCTAATCCTAAATAAAGTTCAGATAATAATGTAGATTTCATGATCATATGTGATATTTAATACTGAAGATGTTTTTGACTTGTATGTATATTTAGGTCTGATTACAATAATTATAAATAGGTAAACCAGTAACTAGCAACTTAATTTATTATATTTAATGCTGAAGATATTTATTGGCTTGTATATTTATATTTTAAAAAGCCAATTACAGAAATTATAAATATTAAATAAGCCATTAGCATCTCTCAATGTTTAATGCTGAAGATATTGATTGGCTTGACCTGGCTTGTATATTTAGGTTTTAAAAAGCCAATTACAGAAATTATAAATAGCAAATAAGCCATTAGTATTTCTCAATTATTATGTTTAATGCTGAAGATATTTATTGGCTTAACCTTACTTACACTTGCTTCTGTTTCTTCATCTTTTATTAGTTTTGTACCTTTTGCAGTTTTGTCAGTTTCGTCACCATTTGTCAGGTAATTTTAAAAAAAAAGAAATTGCTTAATCATTGCTATATGAATTACATATATCGATATTATCTTTTTATTACAATTTATGACATAGGATCATATATTTAAAAAATTGCAATTAATTAACTAATTGTGGCTAAGTCACCAATCAATTAATTGGGTTCGAAAATTGCAATTAATTGCCCCACAATCAATTATTCAATAGGCCTGCTTTTTTGAGTGAATTCGTCCTAATTTAATCATATACGTCCTTTTTCAAGTGTATTCGCTTGAAATTGAATGTACATGCTTGTGGCGAAATCTGCATGTTTGTGAAATTGCATATGCACTACCAAGCCACTATCGGTTACCTTTTAAGCATAATTAATTGGTATTTACATTGAGATTAAAAATATCAATATATTCGAGTATTGTTACAAGTGAATGGACAGGGTAACAAATATGTACACTTTTAAAAATATAGTAATAGAAATAGATATAAAATATACAGGAAAATACTAGAAAATTTTATTGTTACAATATTCATGAATTATTTTTATGGATGATTAAAAAACTATTTTATTATTATTAATTTTTACTTAAGTTAAAATGTTAGATATATTTTTAAATCCTTTATGAACTTCATAATAGTTATTTAAGTATATATTTCAATGATTTTTTTTTGTTTTATCACATAACTTAATTATGGGCACAATGGTGTACTGGATCAAGTTTATTCTAGGTGGCCCTTTTATTTGAACAAATATAAACTATAATAGTGCTTATTTGGCACACACAATTGATTCCACATAACAAGTGTCAAATGAAAGGGTCCACATATAATAGTCCTAATCCTGGTATACTAATGTACTAAGTTAGTCACATCTAGGATGGACACAGTCAGTCACAGTCAGTCATCGGTCGGTCATGATTGGTTAACCGCTTATGACCAGTTGACTGCGGTTATTCATACGGTTAATGACCGGTTATAGCCGATAAATTATTTATCCAGTTATTCAATCAAATATCTAAATAAGTGACAATTAGGGATGGTACACTGCACAGACTGCCGAAAGAGAAACAAAAACGGCGATATTCATCACATGATCAATAAAACTTCTAGTTGGTCAAATTTGCAGATCATTTGACCACATTTAATTCTAGATCTGGCCAAATGATCTGCAAATTTGACCCGAATAATTAACGATTTGTTTATTTGGGAACGTCTAAAGCAGAGGCAAATCATGTGATCAGCCGCCAATCATAATATAGAATTTTGATCACCGGAGAAGCAAAACGAAAAAACCTGAAAAAAACGGCAGTCTGGAAGCAATTTTGCTTATATATATCTATCTAAGACCTAATCTAATCCTAATATAGGACGACCCTAACCATAAACTTAATTCAAAACTTATTAAATATGGTTTCCCTCCGTTTTGATGTCCCCTTATTTGCAATATTCTGTTACCCAAAAGAAACCCATCGCATAAAATTCTGTCAAAATTGCAGATCATTTGACCGGAATTAAAATTGTTTTGTCATAATTCTGGCCAAATGATCTGCAAATTTGGCTGGAATTATGAACAAGATATTTCTTAACTGGGTTCACTGCCTAAAAAATTTTTAGATCATATGATATACATTAATTTATATACTCATTATTGTTATATCAGATTTTCATTATTGTTCACTTATATCATAAAAAAGTTTTATTTAAAAATGAAACATATCGTCCATCAATAACCAAACTTCCCCAGGATCGCCACCAAATTACTAATAAAATTTTTCGATCGCGTGAAATTATCCAATAATAAATCACGCCTTGGTGTAACGTAACACGATCATGAAGATCAAAACAAAACGTTCGTCTTCAAAAAATCTCTCTTTACTCAAAATTTTGCTTAAGAAACCGCTTTTCATGTTCTAACAAAAAAAATTCCTTAGGTAATTTTACAATATGCCAAACCTTTCTAACTCTAATTATAACCCTAATCCTAACATAAACGAACTCTAAAGAATTTTGTCGATATCACGTGATCGAAAAAATTGGTGGCGATGCTGGGAAAGATTCAAAAACCATGCAAAGTCACATGATCTGAAAACTTTTGAGAGGCGGGTTGATTTTTCTATTTATCAGATGATACAGATACACCGATATGAATTTTAAGCAATAATTATTAAGAATTTGGCATCGGTCATAATCTTGACCGGTCGGTCAAACCGCTCTGACCGGCTAATATCGGTCACGGGTCATGACCGGACCGTGTCCATCCCTAGTCACATCGTAATCTTTTGAGATTTTTGAAATTCATTCAGCAAATTTAAGACACTTTCTTTACTTTTAAAAATCCATAAAAAATTCTATATATTTGTTTAATATTTATGGTTCAAATGCAATAATTAGGTTCCTTTATAATTTTTATTAATTTGCCGACTCATTCTTCAAATTTCCTTATTTAGAAGAGCGTTATATAGGTAAAATTTGCTTTTTTTCCAACATTATTTATTAGTGCTCCAAAACGGGTTTAGACACTCGTTTCTTGTATTTTTTGGGTTTTTTTGACTTCTTCGTAAAAAATTTGCAATTAGCATATGGACAGATTTGACATATGTAGTTCTCCGCATTAATTATACATTAATTAAAATAGGAAATATATATTAAAATATCGCTAAAGTAAAATTAATTCCAAACTATTATTTTTAATTACAATTTTAAAATTTTAAAGATATATTTAAGTCTATTTTTCATTACAATTTTAAAATTTTAAAGATATATTTAAGTCTATTTTTCATTACAATTTTAAAATTTTAAAGATATATTTAAGTCTATAGAATTCATTTATCTACCACAAATGTTTATTACTATTCAGTTAATAAATGAAGAAGTAATAGTTTATATCCAAAACAAAATTAAGCACTTAAATTTTCTAAAAGGTAAAATTTGTTTCTGATACCAAAATACTTTCGTCATTGGCCGTTTCGTTTTAAAATTTAAAATCAATGTTATATAAACTATATAGATAAAATAATACCAATGTCACAAAATCATACGGTAGAAGTAGGCGTTCCGGTATTTACAACACCTTCAGCTGATGAAACAACTCCATTAAAAAGGCCAAAATGACCGTCCCTATTTCCTATACCAGCTTGACTTTTACTGAGCAATTGCTGCTGAAATTCAGTGCTTTTAAAACATGCTCTACAGGAAGGGGCTCTTATAGCGTCATAGACTATTCTATCGGTACCAGTTATCATTTCAGCAAGCACTGATTGTACAACAACTGGATGACCATTCGAATCAAATCCCTCTGTATATTTTCCAAGATTCAATAATGTCCATCCACCTATTGTTACAGGAATGATAACTAATGCTATTCCGTACAGAATCAATGCCATTATTCCGATTCGCGTTACTGTGATGTAATCAGCGATTGATACTTCACCAAGGCTTTGTTCGATATTACCTACTGCAACACTTGCTAACATACCACCAATTCCAAGTTTTAATTGACGCTCACACTCTTGTGCAACGAATCTACTGCTTCCATTAAAAGAAGCGACTTCAAGCGCAATATTTATTTCATTCTTCATTTCGTAAATTCCAACGCTCACAGCGCGAGTTGTATTAGCATCTAAGGGTGTATCATATCTTACACTCCAATTACTTTTAGAGAAAGACACTGTGCTTGCCGTTATCTTAGTTGTACAATATATAGCTACAGCTTGGGGAGTATGTATTTCAGTTACGAATTCTTTATCATATTTCGTTGACGGATTACTGGCGTATTGTCCAGTTATTAACCATTCCAATTTTCCGAATTGACCCGCACTAGTGGGAATTAAAACACTGCCAAGCTTAGCATTATCTCCAAGTGGCGTGATTATTTCTGTAATATTTATTAAGTTGCCAGTCACATTATACAGGCTGCTAGGACACTTAATACTAGTTTGTGCACCGAAATCAGCTGTCACATTACATAATGTCGTAACAGGGGTACAATTAGCTTGAATTGTATATGATTTGAAATTTCCATTCCATATTGTATCGTTCAATCTTGGCATAATGACCAATCCCTCATTCATATCGTAACCCATAATGTTTGTGGTTAAATTTTTCTTGAAATTACTTACGTAACTTGGATATTGTAATCCACCTCCAGTAGCAGACGCCCAATGAGCACAAGTATTATCTGGGAGAAAATCTCCAGTATTTCCACATTTTGGATTTATTTGTATTGCATTATTTAAAGTTTTATGTTGACCTTCTTGTAATACAACTTCTGCTGTTACCCAATAATGTAATGCAATGTCCGCAGTTGCTAGTAAATATGGTACAATCACAACGATAATTAACCATATCCATACCATATTAAGTTTTTTTGGTCTATTCCAAGTTGAAGCTATAATACCTGAAAAACTTTTTTCAATTCCTAATTTGATAAGATTTGATAACTCAAGTCCATTTAACTGGATATAATTACATTTATGATGTCTTAAACTAGCTTCTACTACATCGGTTATGGTTAATGTGATTATAGATGCGATAATATATCTAATCGTAGTGTTTATGCCTAACAGAATACTCGGTTGACCAGGCATTAAAATTCCTCCATCTTCGATTGTTGCTCCACGTAAAGAGAATACAACTAATGCCAACCATAACAGTGGTGCAATAAATAACAGTGATAAACTCAAATATTTTTTTAATAAAATCAACGACGATTTTTGATTGTATGAATCAACTGTTTTAGTTTGCATAGTTCTTTGATGATTTTGATATTTTAATTCTAAAAAATTTTTAATTATTTGACTATAAAATAAAGAATAGGAAAAATATAAGATATAACGAGGTTTTTATATACAGTCAAAATCTCATTAAATGGAACACACATTATATGTAATTTATAGACTAATAAAAGTATGCATTAAGAAAACCTTTTAAACTTTACATTTATGGATACATTTAGGAATATTTTATTGTAATACATTAGAGTTGCAATGCAAGTCGGCTAATTGACTCGTCATATTTATCAAGTCGTTATCGTTATTACCTAGATAGTCAATTATATATTGAATTCTATTGGCAATATTTTTTGTTTTATTTTTGTTTTTTACCAAATCATATCAATAAATGGAATAAATTAATTAAATATTTAATCGGATATTGGTTAAAAATTTATTAATACAGATACTGCTATTATAATTTTTCCTAATTAAAATATTGTGTAATGAAAGCTCTAAAAGTGCTACTAAACTTGACTTTGTGTAACCATCGATAGAGCGAAGCAGAGTACTGGCATAGTCTGCACCAATTCAAGAAAATTACAGCTGTCTCATGAATTCTTTAAGATATAAAACTTTCTCGTTTCCTGAAATCTATTCGATCCTGTTCTAAGAGTCAGCTAATTTTTAGGACACTAGTACACTGTTCTTGGAATTTCAATACACTTTCTTTTGATAAAATAAAAATAAAAATAAAATAAAAATAATAAAATAACTAAACCAATAAAACCTTAGAGGTCATCGCTTCCGAGAAATTGTCACAAACTTATTTTGTGTCCCGTTCTAATAGCATTTTTCATGGCCCAAAGTAATAACGACTCGAATGAAATTGGCAATTATCCTAGCAAAGATTCAATTTGACAAAAAAATTTTTATTATTTTTATTTATCTACTACCACAAACTCTTATAATATGTACAGTACGTATATGTATACACAAAAATTGGTGAATAATAGTAATTTGATAAATGGGCACATGCGCGGAGCGACTCGTGTAGCCAATAATTGTCAAATTACCGCATTCGCCAATTTGCCCAATAACGGTGTTATCTGACGATTTATGACCATGTTTCGTAGGAAGTTATCGCTGAATTTTGATTTGAATAAACATGTTAACATCGTAACACATTAAAAAGAAATAATTTCACAATCATATGAGTTTGCCGGATAAATATGTTTATCCGGCATTTTCTATTTGTTTGATTTCGCTGTTATCCGGCATTTGAAATTTTATGATTTTTATGCACGTGAGTTACACCCGTTATCCGAAATATTTTAAATCCGTTCCGGATCTAAAATATATCCGGACAACGTGTGTTACTCACGTGAATAAAAATATCAAATCTCAAACGCCGGTCAACAGTTGGTATGCAAAACCAACAAATATAAATGCCGTATAATCCAGTTATTCAAGCACGAAGTACTCATAACTACGGTACAATAGTGTTCTGATGCTAGTAAAACGCTATCGCGCTTTACTAGCATTAGAACACTATTGTACCTTACCTTTATTTGCCATATGATTTGACTGGACGAATTTTAAGCACCGAAGGTGCTTAAAATCGACCAATCAAATAGCATACAGCAAATAACTCAGTTATTCGGCACTTCGTGCCGAATAACTATTAAATATATTTGTTATTAGCTACTGTATATAATAATCCTTCTAGCTTTGCAACTTGGATAAACAACCATTTGTTCTACACTGCTGCTCATAGCATAATTACAGCACCCTCGGAACACGTTTTATTGCACCTACTGTTCTTACAACCAAGCTTTTTTTATAATGCGACATAAACTTTTTATTGAACCGATGCTTTTAAAGTTATTTATTTTCGAAATCTAAACCTTTATTATGCAGGAGAATGAAACCTTCAATTTGACCGATTTCTCGATAATAATCAAAATAAAGTGAAAATAGCAAAGTAATAAATATCAATTAATAAAAAAGCTTCTACATACTTATATTATTGAATTAAATTGGTATTATTACTGTAATTAGAACATCAAATTTATAAATTTTTTTATTAACTATTATACTTAAATTATTCCTAAATTTAAATTCCAAATCAAACACTTCAATCCAACGTGCGAAGAGAATATATCATTCTAGCTGGTTTGGTAAATATAATTATCCAAAAAACATACAAACCTTCGATAATGTGTGCGCAGTCTGTAATGCGTTTTAAAATAAATGTATTTTGAATGACGAAGATAAAAACAATCTGTAGTAGAATTCTCCTATCAGAATAATTTGAACAACCAACGAAATAAATGTGATTATAAATTATGCTTCTACTGTGAATCAGATTATTATAACTTAAATGAATTTACAATTTTCCAAATAATAAAATTCATTCCTTCTTCATCATAATAGTATATCAATATGATTACATAGTTAGGTTTTACATCGAACCAGGGTAGTCGTTTATTTGCATGATTTTTACAATTCAATTTTTTTTTGAAAAATGCAAACTCAATACATATTACTCTTTGTTATTATTGCGTTAAATACTGTAGTAATAAACTGAATTTGTGTTTACTTTACAGCATTTCATAAAGATTTAATGTTTATTCATGTAAAATTGTACGTTGCACAATTGAGTTGATTACATCACTAATTGGCCAAAATCGTGGAAAATTTTTTAATGGGTAGTGTATACTATTCACATATTAGTAAAATTGAATTTTCATTATCATATAATGAATAGGATGTTATCCTGTTCACTCAAACTCGGTTCGGCCCCTGTTTGAAACCAAACTGGTTAAACTCGAGTTTTGCAGTCACATGATTTTAATTATCATATTTCAAACTCATCGTACTTAAATTGAATCTGAAATCAATTTGACAAGCAAAAAGCTTCGTGATTTGTAATAGACTTTTTTTCTTTCTTTTTTTTTTTTACTTTTTAATTAAAAGGTTATTACTATAGCATGATATGATATAATTATGACTCGTTTAATTAAAAGTTAATTTCTAGCGATGACGAAAATTGGACTTTTGAATTTTTTTTTTTTATATAAATATGTAAAAAGATTTTTTTCCTTTTTTTTTTTTTTTATTTATTTAATTTATTTGAATCTTGTGCAATTAACGAAAAAACATACCTGAACAATTTGAAATTTGTGCGATGAATGAAACGACTATACATGAACAATTTGTTAATGCGGATGCGATTGAATTTACTTCCTCTTCAATCTCGACGTCTCAAGTTGAACTTGAATCTAACATACTCAAAGAAATAACAAACAATCCTCCAAATCCTCCAAAGCGATTGAAGAAGGATCCCTTCTGGGACGAACTTACTGAAATTGTTGACAAACGACATTGCAAACATTGTCAGACTTCCTATTCAATAGACACGGGTCTCTCTACAATTAAATCACATTTCAAACTTAATCATCCTGAAAGGTTTGACGAACTAAATGCTGCTATAAAGACTAACGTCGAACCATATAATGCTGAAATGGTTATACAAATAAACCAATATCTCTTTAAATAGATTATTACCAACCAGCAAGCATTTTCTATTGTTGAAAATAAGGATTTTCAACTATTTATTAATAAATTAACACCAAGTTATTCTCTGCCATCAAGACAATTTGTCGCACAAAGTATTTTAAAATTATATCATGAAAAACATCATGATCTCTGTTATTTTTTAATACAACCCAGCAAAAATTTGCAATTACTACAGATGCTTGGACGTCATGTACTAATGTTGGATTCTTCGCTATTACCCTTCATTGGATTGATGAAGACTGGAAACTGAAAAAAAATTTTATTAGATTTGATCCCACTCCATGAACCACATACCGGCAATTACATAGCTGAAAAAATTTCAGAAACAATATTATTTTATAATATTGGCTCCCATATAATATCTGCAACAACCAACAATGCATCCAATATGGATGTATTTGGCCGTGTTTTTCGAGAAAAACTTTGTTATGATTATGGAAATAAGGGTTTCGAACACGTTCGCTGCGCAGCTCACGTACTAAACCTTGCAGTTTCAGAGGGCATGAAAATAGCTGTTAATTCAATAACTAAATTAAGAAATTTCGCAAGCTACATACGTAAATCTCAGCCACTATTTGAAGATCTCAAAACGATTTTTCAAACAAATGGGAGGCCTTTTCTTGTACCTGACTTGAACGCACCTATCCGATGGAACAGCACGTATATTATGATCAAAAAGATGTTCTGTATTCGTGAAATGACTGATGATTTGATGGAAGATAATCCAACGTTAAAGGATCGTTATCTGAATGATAATGAATGGGATGAAATTAATGTGAGTATTTAAATCTATATATTTAAAAATTAATATATAAAATTTTGATTTACTTATTTTTATTTAGATAATCGTTATATTACTTGATCCGATGGCTAATGCAACACCAATTTTATCTTCATCGACCCATCCAACAATGGGAGATTTGCATTTAATATTTCCAACAATATTAAATATTCTACATAATGAATTGAATAGTGAGATTCAAATAAAGTGCCAAATTGCACAACGAATGTACAAAAAACCTAATGATTATTGGGCTATTCTTCGAAATTGTTGCAGTATTTCTGTTGTGTTAGACCCAACTATAAAATTATCGTCCTTAGATAATGAAACAGCCCCAATTATATGTGATATTCTATATAGTGTTTATGCATGATATTCAAATGAAAATATTTGCTCCTCATCCTCCTCATCCTCCTCATTTCTTATCGAAGATACTAATAATTCAAGAAATTATTTCCAAAAGTTTTGCAATGATAAATTAAAAAAAATACTAACAATGTTCGAAGAATATCTTACAGCTATTGAAGAGAATTGTAACCCACTGGATTTTTGGAAAACATGGTCTGTTGATGAATGTTATTCTGTGCTTGCAAAGATGGCTTGGGACTACTTAGTTGTACAGGCAACAAGTGTTCCCAGCGAGGAAATGTTTTTTAAAGCAAAGAATACGATCTGCCCATTACGCAATCGATTATCCGAAGAGAACGCTTGTGCAAGTCTTTGCTTAAAAACTTGGTATGGTTCGGGTGTTATTATTTTTTTTTTTTAAACCTCTTATTAACGAGGACGCCATGTAGGCGCACTTTATTTATAATTTAAAAATCAAAGTACATTCTGAACAAGGTACTTCCTTACTTTTTCTACCTTTTTATTACCCCCCTCTTGTAACGCCTTCAGCACCTTTACCTCGTTGCTCAATCGCATCTGGATTATAGCAGGTAAATTCGTTTCTGGAATCCGCTTGTGTCCC
>QKWP01000006.1:89688-163434 GCA_003550325.1 Gigaspora rosea | reverse complement strand
CCCATTTGATCTGGGTATACCAACACCAGATCTCATATAAGCAGGTGATATGCAGCCATAATGCTGCCTTACGTTTTTGGTCTCTTCAATATTAGATGCAGAGAAAATTTCATCCCACGAGTCAGGAATCCTGTCATTACTCGAATTAGCCAAGCATTTATATGCTTCCCTCCAAATCATTTTGCTAATCTTGCATTCCAATGCGAAGTGTAGTGGAGTTTGTAACTCTCCGGGACATGCCGGACATTCGCCATTTTCTTCTCTATTGATATGTAGTAGCCGGTATCCTAGAGGAAGTGCGCGGAAGTTCAGCCTCCAAACAGCATCCTTTTTCCTGTTAAATGTCCATTTCTCTTTAATCCAGTCCACATGGTCCGACTGCTTTGGAGATAGTTTAACTTTGGCCCGTAAGAATTCTGTGGCTTTTTTTACTGAATAGCTGCCACACTGGCCTCCAATGCTAACATTTCCTTGATTCCATAGTTCATCATCTCTTCCAATCACTTTCCCTTCCAGCCGATGCCATGCCAAAACATATGGCTTCCATCTCTCTGGCCAGCCCTTGGTTGTATTTGTATTACTATTTAGTGCTTCCTTTAATGTTATATTTCTTTTGTACTGCAAGCTCTCAATAATTATTGCACGTTCAACTTTCCCTCAAAAACTATCACCCGTCAACAGTTTAATGAAAACTGTAATTAGCCTGGCATCTAGAGCATCTTTCAATATTGGAGCTGCCAAGCCTCCTTGATCATATTCTTGTTGAAAGGTTGAGTAATGTGGGAGCATTTTCGACCTATTTTTAACCCATTCTATCATCATATTATTGTGTACATATAACTGTTTTCTTTTCGGGGGTATAAGGTATGCGAGATACCACATCTTTGAGATAAACAATGATTTCGCTATTAGTATTCTACCTTTATATGAAAGGTTTCTATTCGCCATGGACTGGATTTTATTTTGAACATTACAAGCTAGGTCCTCCCATAAATGCTTTATAGGATTGCCTCCGCTGTTTACCTTATACCCAAGAATCGATATTGGTTCGTCTTTTGCCAGTTTCTTAAAATTCCTTTCACTGGGTAAATTAAACTCTTGTGCTGCTGTTGTAATCGGTACTAGAACTGTTTTCGACTTGTTAACCCTAGCATTCGATGCTAATTCATACATTTTAGTTATCTCTGTAAACTTAAGCCAGTCGTCTTGGGAACTAATACCAATAGTCAAATCGTCTGCGTATGCATCAATTTTAAAGTGCTGATTTTTAATATTAATACCATTGATGCTCATGTGTATCTGTCTCAAGAAGGGTTCAATTGCAAGTACATATAAAAGAGGGGACAATGGATCTCCCTGTCTAACTCCTCTTTTAACCCTGAAGGGTTCAGAAATCAGGCCGGCGTCCGTAATATATGCTTGTTGAGTTGAAAACAATGATTTAACTACATTAATAAATTTTAAATCAAAGCTCATTTTAGAAAGGACCGTTTGTAAGTAGTCATGGTTGACTCTGTCGAAAGCTTTTTGTTGGTCTATAAATAGGAGCCATTGCTGCTTGGATTGATCACTTTGATTTCTCATCACTGTTAATACATCAAGGGCCGCATCTGATATAGATCTTCCTGTAACAAATCCTCTTTGATAATACCCAATAATGTCTGCACATATTATATTTAGTCAATTGGCTAAAATTTTCATAAAAATTTTCACATCACAGTTAGTAAGCGAAATCGGTCTCCAATTACTAATTGCCTCTAAGTTTTCTTTTTTCTTAGGAATGAGCGTAATAATGTTCTGGCTCCAAGAAATTGGTATCTCCCCTGTTTCTAGTACCCTGTTAAACAATTTCACTAGCACTGGGAGAACCTCTTCTTTTGCTAACTTGTAAAATTCATAACTGAGACTGTCAGTTCCTGGCGACTTATTGTTGGCAAGCGTGTCTATAACCATACCAATTTCTTCCTCAGTAATTCTTTTAATTAGTGACAAGTTTTGAGCTATCGATACTTGAGGTAGGTCCTGGGTTAATTTCTCAACTGCTTCCGTATCAATTTCTTCTGTTTTATAAAGTTGTTCGAAGTTATCCTTAATGTATTGAAGGATGGTAACCGGATCTTCATTCAATGGGTTGCTCGGGTCTTTAATTTTAGAGGTAGGTGTAGAAGAGAGCCTAGTCTTATATCGCATAAAGAAATATTTCGTGGACTTTTCTCCACTTTCTACCCATTTCGCTTTTGATCTAATTTGCCATTTTTCTGCTAAAGAGGACAAGTTTTCTTGCAATTGTTGATTTACTTTTTCTGCTACTAGTCGTAGGTCCTCATACTCGTTATTGTGCATTAATTTCGAGTTTATTTCTTTGAGCCTTTTATGTAGTCTTTGAATTTTATTTCCCAGAGCTACTTGCGGTTTATAGGCCCTTATAATTGATTGAATAATACATTTATGACGGTCCCATTTGTCTATATCAATATTACGCAGCTCTTCCTCGATTTCCTTTCTAACTTTTGAATTAACCCAGCATCGTTTATCAAACTTCCAATATACTGCCTGTGGGTGATCCTGTGCAAAGTGCAATTCACACTCAACAAGCAGGTAGTTCGAATTTCCATACCTAGTAGAAATACTATTACAATATTGAGCATTATTAGCATCGATAAAAATATAGTCCAGACCGTGGCCATCAGTTGACTACCCCGAGTCCTCTGGTAAAAAGTAAGAAAGGGTTTAAGCCCTATAATCTCTGCTGTATCTATGTACTCTTGCATCTTTTGTTTTAAAACATCACATGATGGATCGTTATGCGGCTCTGCTTGGCTAATTCTATTTTCATAAGGATCCAAATTCACATTAAAGTCCCCAGCTACTATATTAATAACTTCTTCGTCTATTTGTGGAGACCAACTATTAAAAAAGGTCACCCGGTCCTCAATATTTGGTGGAGAATATAGTTTGTGACCAGATATGAGCATCGTTTAAAGTTGAAACGTGCTGATATAACTCGTTCGTTATTTGATTCATTAATTTTTTCAAACTTTATTTCTTTTTTTCCTGCCAGAATCGCAGTTTTGGATGTCCAGTATGAATCGAAAATCCATTGCTGTGCAAGAAAATTTCTAATAGCAAAGTCGTGAAGATTGGTTTCTTGTATAACAATTATGTCTAATTTATATGATTTTAATAATGTCATCGTTTTTTGAAACTTTTGTTTATTGTTTAAACCCTTAACATTTAGGGTAGCTATCTTGATCGTGTTGTGCATGTATATATATATAAAAATAAAGAAAAATATGATTCGGGTGTTATTGATTGTTTGGGTCAATAAATTAAATAAACAATACATAGTTGCAATAAAATATTTATGTATTTAATAAATAGTGATAGTTTACGTATTTAATAAATAGCGATAGTTCATGTATTTAATAATAGATACAGATCACATGTTTAACAAGCATGATTAATAATAAATTGTATAAACAGAGTTTGAGACCCGGTTTATCGTGTGTGCTTTGAAACAGTGTTTAGCGGGTTTGCTAGCACGAACAAACCGGTTGGAACAGGATAACATCCCTAATAATGAAGCTATATTGATCCAAATTTTAAACTATTATACATAATTCTCGAATTTACTAATACTGTTGATTTATTACTATAATATTTTAAGATTGATCAAGAATTAGCATCTAATTTTAGTAGCATAGCCAAAAAATAAGGTTTAGATTATATTATTGACATTCCAAACCCTGATAAATTTTAACAAGCCTTAGGAAATGAAGTTTACTTGGATCATGATATGTTTGAGACAATTGTGCCAGTACGATCACATGGGAATGTGCAACATTAGATGGTATAGTTCAACTTTATTGATGTCCGCTATGCTGATTTTCGCAAAATCTTTTTTTGTTTGGGGATGGCTAAAGCCAGGTGCGTTTATATGTTTTTGAGTATTTAATTAAAATTAGGGTAAGAGTTGGTTAGGGGTTAGGGTTAGAGCTTGTCTTATAAGTAAAATTGTCTTCCCGACATTTTTTATTAATGCTTCTAGACAGGTTAAGACATTCGTTTCTTGTATTTTTGGCATTTTTCACTTTTTTTCTTGTTTTTGTCTCGTCGGGCTGATCTGTAAAGATCAAATTTTACGATTTGATTGGCTTTTTATCACGTGAACGCACCTGGCTTTAGACGACCCCCTTTTTTGGTAGGAGTAAAGATTTTCATTTATTCATTTTTGGAAGGAGTTAAGATTTTTGCATATACCGTATTTCGCCATAGAGAGTCTCTTACCATCCACACCGGTTTTTCTTGATTTATACCCCTGGCATACTGTATAGAGGAGAGTATGCTATACGAGGGTTTTGTGTAAGGAACATTTTATGAAAACAATATAAAACAATATGTTTTTATATGTCATGTTGGGGTGCGCGGTATACTATATAAATCAAAACTATATGTAGTCACATAATAAAATTTATTAAAAAATATTTTTTCAGATTGTGATCGATAGGTAATAATTTTATAATAATACAGATTTTTAAATAGATGTACAGCCTATAATTTTGGATAAATGTTCACAAAGACTAGTATTACATCTCCACGATCAAGGTTATAGAATCATTTCATTTATTTAAACATGAAAAGGCTGTAATATACTACGTGTTATTTTTCTTAAAAAAAGTAGCAAAAAAGAAAGGAGTAAATTTAGTTTCGTTTTTAAAGAAATGGCTCTATAACTTTGTTTGTAGGGAGGTAATACTTGTCTTTGCGAAGTTTTATTCAAAACTATCGAACCATTAGGGCTGTACATCTGTTTAAAAATTTGTATTAATTATTATAAAATTATTATCTATCGATCGCTATCTGAAAAAAATTCTTTAATAAATTTTATTATATGACCACATAGCATTGATTTACATAGTATATCGCGCACTCCAATGTCATGTACATGATAATCACCATTTATCATACTGGTCTTGTACTAAAATTTATAGTTAGTTACTGACCTGATAATATACCCAGTATAAATCAAAGGGGGTACGGTCAACCAGGGGGGTACTCTACAAGGCGAAATACAGTAACCTCGTATGTAGATCACGCAAAGCTGACGTTCTGATTATTAATTATATATGATACATAACTGACGTTAATGATTAATGGTATAGTTCAAGAGTGGGAACATATATTCATTAATTTATGTGCGGGTAATATATGTTTTAGATGATGCGCATTGGTGTATTTTGTGGCTATCGCATGCTACTGTGAGTCCCGAAAATGTATCCCTGTACAACTGTAACACATGGTGAACGAGGTGGCATAGCGCGCATCCACTTATTTGCGCAGGTAATACAAGCTCCTGGAGAGGAAATGGCCAATCTGAGAGTGCAAATCTCGACTATTCCGGATCAGCCCGACGAAGAATTCTAACACGCATAAAAGAAGAAAAAAGCGAAAATACACAAATACTAATGTTTAAATCGAACTTGGTGCACTAATTACTTATATTAAGCATCACTCTAACCCTATAGCCTCTAACGTTAAGTCCCTAACCCTAAATTTTTATCTTACGCACTTAGTTTATTGGAATTCCTTTTTTGGTTTGTGTTACCTGCGCAAATAAGTAAAATGGTGATTTGGCGGCTATGTCGATCTTTACCTGAGAAAGGTTTGCCGGCATAAAATCAGTAAAATCAGTATAATCAGTAAAATTCTTATAACGATTTAAATAGGTAAAATTGATATAACTGATATATGAAAAATCATTATAATTTTAATAGTTTACCAAAGATAACGTGTATAATCTGTCTTAAGTAAATGAAAGTATATAATAAAGGCCTTGCGCCCAAAGAAACATAATCAGTTGCTTTGGTTAATAATAAACTGCCTTCCTGTTACCCCCACACTCACTAAATAAACTAACGATCTACTACTAAGTGGCATAGTGGTACAATCTCTTATTGGTATTTCTTGTGCATGTGATTGTAATATTACACTGTCCAGTTGTTACTTGACATACTGAGAACCTCTGTGGTTGAGGGTTTTCAGTACTCAGACGAACAGTGGATACTGAGGTTGTTGTTTTGTTGTAGAGAGTTATTCTGAAGTATCAACAACTAAAACCTTGACTCATCCACCTGCCAAATCTAACATGCCTCCTTCAATACGGTTGTCTGGATTGTGTGGTTTTGGGTTGGATTTAGGTTGACCTGGAAGAGCCAATCCTCTGTTGTCATTTTTGGTGGTGACAGTAAAATCTGGAAAAGGAAAGGAATTAGGTACTCATGAGCAGTGTTAGAAATCTTATATTCTCATGTCTCATGAGAACATTTGCAAATTTAAGATGTTTTCTATTAAATTTTTTTTTGAGAACATTTGCAAAATTTAAGATGTTTTCTATTAAATTTTTTTTGAGATCATTTGCAAAATTTAAGATGTTTTCTATTAAATATTTTTTGAGAACATTAAGTTTGAAAAATATGTTCTCTATATAAATATATAAAGTAATAAAAATTTATTTGTATTTATATAGAGTTTAAATTCTTAAGCTTATAAATATTTAATTGTTAGTCAGTTGTAATAGAGAACAATTTAGTTGTTCTTGAATCTTAGAAAAATTTTGAATAATATAATTTATTGGTTTATCCATTTCCAGTTTGGTGCAATAGAGACTTTATTATTCAAACTTTGATATATATATAATATTATTATCAGTGTTTAAAATTCAGATCCAAAATTACTTGCACAAATACAAGTAATATACAGGTTTTAGATGCACAACCCAATTTATTGCTTGCATGTGCATATAAAAACAATTTTTACTTGCACATATGTACATGTAAAAAATATTGAAATAGGTAAATATAGTAAAATCTTCAATCTACAAATTATCATTATATTTATAGTTATTATTTAACTAAAAAAGACTATTTTATCAACTAAATTGGTGAGAATAAGAGGTTAACTATTAACTAAATTAATACAAATACAATTGCCCTTCTAAATAATTGCCTACTATTATTTATATTAAAAACATCTCTATATAGTCACAATTATATTTATAATCATTATTGTTTTAGAATTTGTTGCCTAATTTAAGTAATAAAATTACTTTTTTACAATCATATTTATATATAAAAATAGATAGTTTCTATATAGAAAAGTGGCAATTTTATTAATTAAATCAGCTTTTTGTAATAAAAAAATTGTTCAAAAAGATAAAATATAACTACTCTAAAATTTTCATACAAATCAGATAACTTCTTATTAGAATTGTTTTTATTTTACTTATTTACAAAAATAGCTAAAAAAAACTTGTAATTTTTTTTGTAAAAACATAAAATAAAAAAATCTATTAATGAAATATAAAATTTTTTATAATAAATTTTAAAAAACTTTATATACAA
This sequence comes from Gigaspora rosea, assembly GCA_003550325.1. NCBI lineage: Eukaryota > Fungi > Glomeromycota > Glomeromycetes > Diversisporales > Gigasporaceae > Gigaspora > Gigaspora rosea. The sequence continues at coordinate 156,034 of QKWP01000006.1, read as the reverse complement.
TTATTGATTTTTGCTATTTATGAAAGTCAAAATAATATGATTTTATACAAAAAAAAGTTGTTTAGAAGAACAAAATACATTTATACTAAATTTTATTTAAATAAGCAGATATTTCATTAATATTAGATTTTTTCATTTTTATAAAAAAATTACAAATTTTTTTAACTATTTTTATAGATATATAAAATGAAAAACAGTACATATAAAAAGTTATCTGACTTGTATAAAAAATATAATAACAGATATTTTTTAAATTTTATTGATTATATTAAAGCTTCCAAAAAATTAAATATAATTGCTAATTATTTTTTGTGCATTAAAATTTTAAATTTTTGTTGCACATTATTTTTGTGCATAAAAATTTTAATTTTTGTTGCACATGATTTTACTGTCAACCATTTAAATTAATTTTAAATGCATACATGTGCATTTACTTATCTAGATTTTTATTTACAAAAAAAAAATATACTTGCACATGTGCAAGCCAATTTTAAACAATGATTATTATATAAATACCAATTATTAAAATTTTTTAGAAACTAACCTTACTATATATTAAATTTGTTTTTAAAAATATATATATATATATAAAGTTATATCTTATTAGAGTAAATTTATTTATCGCCTCATGCGATGTGCCTTAAATGTCACTCTTCTAATTAAATTTCAAGATTAGATATAATATGGGGTGTCCCCAATTAAAACAGCCCATATTTACATATATTTTATTTTGAGATAATTGAGTTTAATCACTTGTTTTGATTTTCAGACTGATCCAGGATTAATTAAATTTCACGATGTTGATTGGTTAAAGTTGGCAGGTGACTATTAGATAATCTCGTGATGTATTGGCTCTACACAGCCTCATGTAATTTTTCTTTTTACATTATCTTGATTTTTTATTATGACAATCGACTTTCATTATAATTAAAAAAAGTCAATCATGTCTAAATTTATATGAATCTAACGAAAACTCATTTTTCAAAAAAATGTAAATATGGGCTGTTTTAATTGGGACACCCCATATTACACAATCAAAAAATTCAAAACAAATGTTCGTTTTGACAAAAATTGTCTATAACTTAAAATTGAGTATATGAAATTACTCTTAGGATTCTAACAAAAAAAATTTCTTGCAAAATTTTACTATAAAACCTCCTCTTGCCCATATATACAATCTATACTCTAATCCTAACCAAAGAAAAAACAGAATATTTTAATTGTTTTGATTTTATATTGCACTTGATTTTATGATCTGTGGCAGGTGCGACAACATTGCACATGCGATGTATAAATTATTTCATCTTATTATTATGAATAACTTAGTATATTTAGTTAAATAATTTATATTTTTTATTATTTTATTATTAAAATTACTATTTATTTCTAGTGGTGATCATCACCAGTGATCTACAATGCATAAAACAAAATAAACAAAACAAACAATTTGTATTAAATAAAAATTAAATATCTTTAATATTAGGGTAAGGGTAAAGGTTAGAGATTAAAATAGGGCTTTGTATATAGTAAAATTTAGCAAGGAATTTTTTTTTTTTGCATAAAAAAAAGTAGTTTCATAGACAAAATTTTAGGTTAGAAGCAATTTTAGCAATTTTTTAAAAATTTTTTGTTTTTGTTACATAGAAATTGATCTACATATTACACCTGATCCTGAATTTTAATTGGTAAATTGATTACTAGTAATGATCACCACTGGCAATAAATAGCAAACTTCTTTTATTATTTATTATTAATAATTTAAATAAATTAATTAAAATTAAAAATTAAAAAATAATTAAAAGAAGTATAAAAGTATAAGCATGAGAAAGGGAATGAAAAAGAGAAAATAGGAACAAAAAAAAAAAGAATGAGAGTAAGAGTGACTTATTTTAAAGACAATTAAGTTACAAATAAGTACATTTCACAGATAGTATATTTTACTGACAAGTAATTCTAGTCAATATTATTAGCATTAGGTTAAAAATTAAAATTAAGGTTAAAGCTATTATAAAAAAACTTGCAAAATAAGCTGTTGATAAAATATGCTACCTTCTTTACTGAAACTATAAAAAAATTAAAAATATTATAATTATATATCTATTATGTTTTTGTTATATTTTAAAAAACATAATAATTACTAGTTATAAGTTAATAATAATAATATAAATAATATATATTAAAACTGTTTTAGTAATATTAATAAAAACATTTTTAAAACATTATTAAACTAAATAAATTTCATATTTATAGTATAATATAAATATTTATATTATATAAATATATTATATTATAACATATCTTATAATATTAAATATAATATAAATAAAACAAATCAATAATATAATGATTTAGACAAATGTGTTTACCCCAAAATCTTGCAAAAAAGATTTTTTGTTAAAATACGAAGGATGGTTTCATAAGCAAAATTACGAGATATAAGCATTTTTTAAAAATAATTTTGGTTTAAAAAATATTTTTAAAAAACTTATTTTAATATATTTTTAAAATATAATAATAATGTTTTTATAATATTTTTAATAATATTAAAATATTGTTTTAAAAATATTTTAAAAAAAATATTTAAATTTTTTTTAAAATATAATAATAATATTTTTACAATATTTTTAATAATGTATTAAAAACATTTTTAAAAGTTCCTGTTCCACCATCATCTTTCTTAAAGTGATTATTCATCTTGTTATTTCAATTATTTATTTTAAGTTATTTTTAAATAATAATAATAATGTTTTTATAATAATTTTGATAATACATCTTGTTATTTCAATTATTTATTTTAAGTTATTTTTAAATAATAATAATAATGTTTTTATAATAATTTTGATAATATTAAAATAATGTTTTAAAAACATTTTTAAAAAGCTTATTTTAAACTATTTTTAAAATATAATAATAATGTTTTTATGATATTTTTAATATATTAAAATAATGTTTTAAAACCATTTTTAAAACTTTATTTAAAGTTATTTTTAAATATAATAAGAATGTTTTTATAATAATTTTGATAATATTAAAATAATGTTTTAAAAACATTTTTAAAAAGCTTATTTTAAACTATTTTTAAAATATAATAATAATGTTTTTATAATAATTTTATAATATTTTTGAAACAGATTTAAATTTTTATTTTATTTTTAAAATTTTTATTATATTATTAATATATTATAAAAACATTATTAAAATATTTTTTTATATAAAAGCATATTTATTATATTTTCAAAATATTATTATTTTATTATAAAAACATATATACTTTTTTTTAAGTTTCAGTAAAGTTACCTACAAAATAATTTTGTCTTTAAATTAATTATATATAAAATAAGCTTGTCAGTAAAGTAAGTTTAGTAAATATAGTACTTTGAAGTAATTGCTGATAAAATGATATGAACTATGTTCTAAAAGCAGGTGTGCAATATTTTAGGATATGCATAAGCAATATTTCAGATAATATGATTAATGTTTTTAAATGTCAAAATTCAAATTAATGCTCCAGCCTGCAATAACATGCAAATATGGTATGCTTCTACTAATGCTTCTACTACTTTTAACAAAAACTTTAGAGTTTTCAGTTCTACTATATCTTCTATAGTACCAGAGTCTTCTACCAGGGAGTCAAACCCAAAAGAAGAACTCTTTTCAACTCTATTTCAATTATTCAATATTAAATCTAGAACTCTGGTTCCATGTTGCTTCAAGGTAAAGTCTTGTTGTGTATAAACATATTAATTATATAGTTGTTATAGGTTAGTGATTATAAAAAAAGTTGGTACAAGGGATTATTGAAAAGAGTTTATTATTATCATAATTCAAGTTTATTAAAAGACCTTAATTAATATTATAATATATTTTATGCTTATAAAAAAACAAAAATAAGTACTAGAATTTTAATATTATTATATTATCTATTAAGCTCTTTTTGTTTAAATATAACTTTTAATACTTATCTGTATTTTCATAAAGAAAAATTTTCTTGGCCCTTTATATAATGTTGATTGTAATTATTAAAAAAATTATAATCGATCTTTCTATACTAAATTAAAAGTTCATTAAAGCCCATAGAGTTTTTATAGTAAGATACTATATACAGAATTCATTATAGAGAAGTGCATTGTATAGGATCAACTATATACAAAAAAATTGATTGAATAAAAATAGATTGTATTTATTTATTAAATAAATAATAAACCTGTTATTTTTTTTTTTTGATATATTCATTAAATTTATTAATTAATTGAAATATACAGTATTTTATAAATCTGTTAAAAATTTTAAATTCTGAAGCAGTTATTTGACCTATCACATGCTTATCTGGAGCATAATCTTGTACATTATGGTATTAACCTGTGAAATACCTCTCAGAAATCAAGACTAACAGAGCAACTAATAACAGAGTGTCACATGTAATAATACCTAATGAATAATGCAACCTGTGTTATTAATGCATGACGAATCATTTCATTAGACAACTTCAAATTAACAAAATAACAACTGATTAAACCTATAATGCATAATGAAACCAATGATGCATGGCAAACTCCTATAAATGACAAAACCATGATGATTTTGATGAAGCATTAGATTATTATTTATTTCTTTTATAATAGAAATAACGAGTGAATATCTCTTGCTGTCCTGTACTGTACTAAAAAGAAACAATTCCTATATGATTGACTTTTGCATTAACAATTAACAAATCCCAAGGTCAGACACTACCCTATGTTGGCTTATATCTTCCACAGCCAGTATTTTTCCATGGTCAATTGAACATAGTATATCAAGGATATGCAAAAAACATAATCTGCATGCTCTAATAAAAAATGGTACAATTCAAGGTGAAGATGGAATCTATATGTACAATGTAGTATTTAAAGAAGCACTGATACTATAAAAATAAATTGTTATAAACACTTAAATAAATTTCATTATTAAGATTTGATCTATATAAGTAGTATTTCATATTATATTATCTTTGAAAAACAATAAAACTTACTAAAATCACCAATAATTATAATAACCATTTTAACTATCATATAAAAGTAATTATTTACAGTACAAAAGCATATTATTTAACTAACTTTATTGACCAATTATACTTTACTAATAAATATTTTGTTAATGCACGTCCACAAGGACGTGCCAAAATGCTAGTAATTATCGAAATCTGCCAATCATCATAAAATTCATAATGTGTCCTAATTTTCAAATCAGCTGTAAGTGATACAAAATAAAATATGATTACAGTATCTATTCAATATTTCTAAATTAGAATTTCTGTATAAATCTTCCAATAATGTAATTTTGAATTTTGATCGAATTAACATAATCCTGACCATTAGGTCATTTAAAGTTAATTTTTCGGTTAACATCACTCCCTCAGTAAAATGAACATATAAAGAAGTAAAAATTAAAAATAATAAAAATACCGTATAACATCAAAATAACTTGGTGGGATGTGGTTTCGAATTACGGCCAAAATTAAGCTTAATTCAGGCCGAAATTCGCAATATCTCCTTAAGCATTATTTCGCAGTTATACGCAAATATAAAATAAAAAAATAATTTAAATTAAAAAATATTTAAATTAATTAAAATAATTAAAAATAAAATACAATAATTTAAAAATAAAATTAAACAAATTAAAAAAAAAATAAAAAATAATTTAAAAAAAACGAGAAAAAAATAAATAATTAGTTCCTATTTGGTATGTTTATTTCAGTTTACAAAGAAATGATTCAAGAAAACTGCTGAAACAAGTGCTTCCAAAGTGTTTTTTATTCGATTCTGAAGAGCTAGAGAACTAATCTTAATGCATAAGAAGAAATATTTAAATAAACATTTAACTTTTATGAAATAACAATTACAAACCAATTATTCGAATCGATACTTTTTTACATTAATTTTTAAGCCATCCAAACAGTGATTTATTTCATTCAATGAAGGACAAAATTTGCATTCGACCAAAATAAGAAATTGTGGAATTAGTAAACCAAATTCAATCGGTGATCGCTGCATATGATGCAGATGCGATCACTAGATCACAAGATTTTGGCAGTAAAAATTGTGCATACGAAGTTCTTTTCATTTATTTTTGCTCCTCTATTTTATAAGAGGAATGTAATGCTAGCTACGGAACCAATTTATCTGACCTAATTAGCAACTCAAATTAAATCTCTAGACTAAATTTAACTTGAAGTCAATTCGTTATGTTTGATTTACTACGTTAAAAATACTTTGTTCATTTTATATGTCGTTTCATTTGCCCCCTCCCGCCTCCCCCTCCAAGAGTTCTGGGAAATGATGTTAACCGAAAAATTAACTTCAAACGCCTTATTCAACCCGTGTACCTTTACCTAGACGTTATTTAGCGTTTATTCAGTTTATCATCCGTTCCTGGTTTAGCGCGACTGCGTCGCGCAGCTACTTATTAATAAAAAGATATAGCATTGTTGCCATAAATGATCGATCTTCATTTATGCCATTACTTCGATTTCTGCGATTTCTTTCATATCATTCCGATGCAGAACCGACATTTTGGACGCAGCTAATTCGTGATCTCTAATAACAGGGGCCCAGATTAGCAGGGATAACAACAGTATGTCAATATCTTCCCGTTTCATGATGCCCCTATTGTTTATAATCAACAATCACCTGCTTCTCAAGTCATTTGTACTACTACAAAACGAACCCTTAAATAAGATTTGAAAAGTTTTGAGTTTCTTATGATAAAGCTAATCAAAATTTGTTTCGGCATAAGAAAAATAAAACCGATTCCAAATTTTACCCATGATTTCTTAAACCATATGTAGTCTTAAAAGTGTTCGAATCATCTAATCGAGTTTACTCATCAATTTACGTTCCTGGTTTTGCGTGACAGCGTCGCGCGGCTACCTTATGATAGAAATCACGATAATTAAAATGCAAACAAACTTAATCGCATTGATCAACAGAAGAAATATAACCACTTACAATAAGTTATTATCCACGTCTCATTTTATTTCGTATTTAAGCTATGTTTGTTATATTAATTATCTTTTGTAAAATTTTTTTAGCAAAAATTTATAGTAACGATATTGCTGTATAAATTAGAAATGTATCATAAATTAATATGCTATTTTTATTGTTCAAATAAATATATATAATATATATAACTTCATTGATTCAATCTAAAAATGTATTACTTCAATTAATTGAACGCAATGTTAACGCTAGACTTAAAAAAAAAATTAGGATCTAGAATCTTATGATCATCTGGAACACAACCTGTTACAAACATACGTACTGTACGTGCATATATGTTTTCGGGCATTTCTTTCTTAACTTGGCTTGTAAAACTTGCTTACGTAAAGTAACCTGTAATCATTAATAATAATGAATATCAATGTCCAACAGATTATATAACATATGTAGCGATATATTATATATAAGTAGAGGCGCAATTTTTGTAGATTCATTTCATAAAGTAATTCCTATGTCGACAAACAACGGTATTAATAAGCAAGAGGAAATAAAAGTAGTAGATTTACTAAATAGTCATGACTGGTCTTCAACTTGTCTCGGCTCTCTAGATTCATGGGAACCTTCATTTAGGAATATTGTGGTACTTTATAACTTTTAACATAAAAGCTACCGTAAACTGCTGACTCGTACACCCCTCTATGGTTTGCACCAGGAGATATTCTGCATATAAAAATTCGATTTATATCCGGATATTATTCATATTATATCCCGAAGGACAGCATATTTACACTTTGAAGAATATCTAGCTGTTGCAAAAATTGATGACTGACAAAGTTATACAGCGGGTATGACTTTATTTTTTGTAAATACCCGGATACATGAGTCAGCAGCTTATGTAACATTATTTACTGTAATTTACCATAAATTTATTCCATAAATTATTAGAATCTCTTTTTCCATTCAAAATTTCCTACTACTATTTTCTGCGGTCCTGATCTTATTTATATTTATAATCAAGGTACGTTGTATTGAATTTACTATTTTCTCAATATTATTTATACCTTAAATTGCTAATTGCGCCCATTTATATAGCGAATGTACCATATCTAAAAGCAGACCATCCATCCGGTTAGTTATGATTATATAATTACGAATATGTTTTGCTTTTATAAAGAAAGCTAAAAATAGTTTTAGCATTTGGAAGACCGTTTTCTGAAATTTACCCTGAGCATTTTGACCATTTAAGGTCAAGATATGAACAGCAAGTATGCAAATTTCTCATTCAATTATTGCCAAATGTTCAAGTATCTTATTTTGCTTTACATTATAATACCTAAGAATAAAATCAACCGGAAAGGGTTTATTTGAGAAAGATATCCGCTTTTTTACAGAATAATGATTACTACGCAGAAGAATTTTATATTAGTACTGCAAAGAGCCCAATTTTTAAAGAAGATGGAACACTTTTGGCTGTTTTGTGTGTGACTGATTATACGACTCATAAAGTTTTAGCAGAAAGAAGAATAAAGACTCTTAGTGATTTGGCAAATCATATTAATGGTTAGTGGATGACTTAATCTGCTAATATATTAATCACATATTAATATACCTCAATTACATTATCCCTTAAAGATGCTGATTCTTTAGAAAGTGCTTGCCACATTATAATGAAATCATTTCGTGAAAATGATAAAGACATTCCCTTTGCATTAATTTATCTTATTGATAATTATAACTTAAAATCTGGCATTCAACCTTGCACTGCTCGTCTAATATCTACTACTTTTAACTATAAGGATTTATACAATAAGAATTGGGATATACCTGATAATTTATTAGATACTCTTAAAACAATTAATTTAATAGAAAATCCAGATGAAAACTATGATCTATTTATAGAAGTAAAACGACCAACAACAAACCATTTATTCTTAAAATGTAAATCTTGGCCAGTCCATTTAGTAGTGAAAGAAGATAAAGATATAAAAGTCCTTTGAAAGATGGTTCTCAAGCAGTGCTATTTCCAATTAAGTCTTCGAATGGCAGTGAACCAATTTTATCTTCTATATTAATTTGTGGTATTAATCCAAATCGTGAACTTGATGATGATTATACAAACTTTTTACAAGTAAGTTGCTTAGTTTATTGTTGTTATTGTAATTTTGAAATACTCTCATAAATATTTTTATATATAGTCAGTTGTGACTTACGCTAGCACAGCAATAACAAATGGCAAACTAAGGGAAGAAAAAAGAAACCAAGTAGAAATGTTGACCAATCTGAATCATCAAAAGCTCAAGTTTTTCGAAAATATTAGTCGTGAATTGCTAAGTAACGATCAATTATCGTAATATGTATGTTATAAATCTTTAAATATTACTAATATATATTCAACCTTTATAGCTCCATTAACATTAATCCTTTCACCACTCAACGAGGTTATAAATTCATGTTTGCAAGAAACAATTATGCACTCACGCCTTCAAATTATTCAGCGAAACACTCATAGACTGCTCAAGTTAGTTGATAATTTGCTTCAAGTAAGTTATATATATTAACGAATCTTTAATAAACGATCTAAATCATTGTTATATTAAATAGCAAAATTGCATTTTTAAACTGTTTTGCAGTTTTCAAATATTGAAAGTGATCAACTAGAGGCACACTATAGTGAAACTGATATAGCACAACTTACTCAAGAATTAGCATCTAATTTTAATAGCATAGCCGAAAAACTAGGTTTAGATTATATTATTGACGTTCCAAACCCTGATAAATTTAAACAAGCCCTAGGAAATGAAGTTATTTGGATCATGATATGTTTGAAACAATTGTTTATAATCTTTGTACGCATTTATACTTTCAATACTTTTATACGAAAAGAGTAGAATTTAATTATGTTAATTTTGATATTTTAAAGGTTCAAATGCGTTTAAGAATACATGGATTGGACAAATCAAAGTTCGTTTATATATAGAAAATGAAAATGAAAGAAATACAATAATTTTTGAATTGTCAGATACAGGTTAAAAATATTTTATTAAGTTACTGTAACACTTTTTATTATGCATTACATTTATTCTTAATGAATTATATTAGGTGTTGGAATTTCAGAAGTTGATCTCCTAAACATATTTCATCGCATAAAATCTCAACAATCACGTAGTTATGAAGGTACTGGAATCGGTCTCGCTCTCGTAAAAGAGCTTATTACGTATCATGGCGGAAAGATTTCCGTAACTTCAAAAGTTGGCCAAGGGACAACATTCAAGTGTCGATTTCTAACAGGATTTAAACACTTACCGAAGAATCGAGTTTACCTTAATAAGAATGAATTGAACCAAGAACGCCATTTATATACAAAAAAACAACTATATTTAGAGGAAGGCATGCAATGGGTTCAAAGCAATGAACTTACAAATAAAAAATTTATACTAAATCCCGAATCAATAGATGATAATGATAATGCAGACTTTGGTAATATATCTTTGAATAAGACTGAAAAGCAAAGGCATAAAATTTTACTTGTTGAGGATAATGTTGACATGAGGTAATTGGTTTGTTGATTAAGTTCGAATTTATAAACCGGCCAAACATAATTTAAATATAAATCTTATTACTTCATTTATTGTTTAGAAATCATTTAGTAGAACTACTAAGAAATGAATTTGAAGTTTATTGTGTTTATAATGGATATGATGCTATTATGTTTTTAAAAAAATCAATCGAATTACCAGATTTAATACTTAGTGGTAGGTAAACTACAGTATTTTATTCTTAAATTGTGCGATAGCAAATTATTTAATTTATTAACTTGAATAATAGACGTTATGATGCCAATTATAAATGGATATGAACTATTAAATATGCTAAGATCTAACATAGCAACACGATTAATTCCATTTATCTTATTAACTGCAAGGGCTGATGAAAATTCTGGTACTATTTATTTCAAAAAAAAAAAAAATTTTTTTAGATGTTTTAGAACCAATTTTAACACACATTTTAGGGTTTACGGTGCAGATGACTATTTAGTGAAGCCATTTAGTTCTCGAGAATTAATTGCCGTATACATACTAATATTAAAATTTCACAACTTCGTAATCAATTAATATCTCAACAATGTAAACACGAAGAAATAAAACAATTATTGACTTCAATTTCGAGTAATATTCTTTCTGGACTGGATTTAAAGGAAACACTTTCAGAAGCTATTAAGGATATTTATCAAATATTACCATGTGATAGAGTATTTGCTATTTCATATGAACCTTCAGAATTTAAAAACTATACAATAATTGCTTCGTCTAAAGATTTAAACACGATAAGGTAATCTTTTGCCATATTGAGTTATAAAATCAAATTAATATATTTACCTCTAATCTAATATAAATTTAAATTTTACAAAAAGTGATACTAAACATTGGCAATTAGAAGGAAATCAGCTGGAATCTTCTGATTATGAAGATAAAGAATTTAAAATAGAAGTGTCACCTAACACATATTGTGTTGATATTTGCAAACAAGTTTCTATGCTATCTGTGATAATAAAAATACGTGATAGATCTTGGGCAGGAATAAAAGCATATAGATCACCAAATACTAGTTGGTCTAATCCAGAAATTGAGCTATTTCGACAAATATCAATTCAAATAAATTTAGTTTTTGACTACTTGACATTATTAGAAGAGTAACTAATAAACGAATCACGAATAAAATTTATTAAAGCTGCTAATAATGTTAAAAATATGATATTAGCTAATATATCTCATGGTAAAAATAATATTTATTGTTATTGATATTGTATAATATCCCAATTTTGCTTAATTTAATTATATAATAATTATAAATTTTATTTAGAATTGCGAACGCCATTAGGAGCTATTATTGGCATATGTTCTTCCGTTGAGAATGAATCATTAAATGTTCAGCAAAAAGACATGATCAAAATCTTATTACATTCTTCTAATATAGCATTATCATTGATTAAAAATATTCCTAATATAATGAATATAGAGGAGTATAAAAGTGCTTCAGTAAATAGAGTTTTTGATTTATTAGATTTATTTGAAAATGCAATTGAAGTATTTGGAGAAAGAGCTGGAAGTAAACGAATTGAATTAGCTTTGAATTATAATTCTGATACTTTACCAAAATATGTAAAGAGTAATCCTGAAAGGTAAAAATTTATTTATTTTTAGAAATGTAGAAAGAAAATTAATTAATTTTATTTTTTACTATAGACTAAGATTAATATTAATGAATTTATTATCAAACTCGTATGTTTCATTTCTTATAATCAAAAGAATATACCTTATTATTATATCTATTAATTCTTAAATTATTTTTTACTAAGAATTAAATTTACTGAGGAAGGTGAAATAATAATGAAAGTCTTGTTGAAATCATCAAGTAATAAAAGCATTAAAGATGAAAATTTTATAAAATTATTAATTATACTAAGTGATACTGGTATTGGGTAAGTTATTAATCAAATACGAATTATATTAACACGCAGCAAACATATATTAATTATTTATTATATACACTTTTATAATAGCTTAAATTCTGAATTTATAAATAATTGGGAAAGCAATTTAAAAGTTGATGAATTGAAGATTATGCAACAAGATGGAACAGGATTTGGATTATTAGCATGTAAGCGGCTAGTAGAAATTAATGGTGGTGAAATGGGTATAGAAAGTCAATTAGGAAAAGGAAGCAAATTTTGGTTTACATGGAATGTTGAGATAGTGCAAGCATCATATGAACATAAAACTCCAAAACATAGTATTAATTCATCAAAAATACTATTTGATAGATTAAAAAATCGAAATTTGAAACGCATATTATTAATCCATCCATTCAAAAACATAAGAGATGCTATAAAAATTTGTTCTAAAAATTGCTTCAATATAGACTCATTTGATACATATAATGAAGGAATTAAAACTGCAAAATACTATAAAGAATTATACAATCAATCTCCTTATTGTATGGCATTTATTAATATAGATGAAAACAATATAGATGAGGTTGTAAAGACTACACTGATATTAAGGGAAATACATGATGGTGATTTATTAATTATTTTTATAGTATTTTCAAATTCTAATGGAAGGGCTTGTTAAAGAAGTTAATTAAAAAAATTGGTGGAAAAATTACCGGTATATTCAAACCTATCACGCCTAAAAAACTATTAAGTCATTATTTTCAAAATTATATTGAAGAAAATATTATAAATGAAGTAACTTTAAATATCTTCAAAGAATAAGCTAATATTAAACTATTTCTTAAATTAATATTTTAAGTATAATATTATCATATAACACATATTATATATATATATAATTAATACATATATACAAATGTATTATTTAAAGCGTTATAATCAAATATTGAAAGTCTTAGTTGTTCAAGAAGTTGATTAAATTAGTAACCAATCGCTTCAATTTTGTAAAACCAATTTAATTAATTAATTGATTATTTGTTAATTAACTAATTTGACTTTTTTAATTTTAAATATTTATATATATATATATCAAAAATATTTTATCAAATTGACTTTTATAGATTTCGAACAATGTAGTAATAGAAATTCGTATGATGCCCACTTTTTACAATTGACAGAAGTCATAAATTTGAAAATCAAACATTATTTGATTTTGCCAAGTACTAGCTAACTTTAATAAGTTTTTAATTTTATAATTTATTCTGACAAAATTGTAGCCAGACTAAAAGCAACAAGTCTGCAAGACAAATTTTTTTAAGTTACTTGTTTTTGAGTTATAAGCATTTCTATATTTTATATATAAAAGGTGGATTGTTTTGCTATCCAGTATGTATCTCAAAAAATAATAAAACTTTTGAAGTGTATTTAGGAGATCAAAAACGTAAGTTTTGCTACTGGGTAATTTTGGCCGAATAGTGATGTGATGTTCATGTAACGTAGAATAACAAAATTTTGTTGTCATGTACAGATTTGTTTATATTAGAGTTAGCATTTAAATTGGGGTTTGGATAGTGACAGATATTACATAATATTTTTTACTATACCCTCTACCCCCTCCCCCACGTAAGAGAATTTTGATTGGCTGTTATAAATTTATGTATCAAACATAAAAAACTCAAAGACTCACTCCCCCCTCAGGATAATACATAATATCTGGTACTACCCTTAGCATTTAGATTAGGATTAGAGACTAGATTAAGTTAGAGGTTAGATTAAGTTAGAGGTTGGCGAGGTATATAATGAAATCGCAAAATAAAACCTTTTTGCTAATGCGGTTTGTTTTGAATTTCTAATAACGATTCGCTATTGGCCAATTTCTGTCAATCATGACGTGACGTTATCATAGTGACAATAATAACATAAATAAATAGCATGTGTGACTATTTATAACTCAAAAATTGTGATTAACTAGAAATAATTGCGAAATTTACGGTAAATAGAAATAATTAAAAGGATTATGCAAAACGAATAAAATAACTAGAGAATAAAATAAAAAAATCACTAATTTTTAAATGACTAAATTGGTTAACTTTAAAAAATGGATTAATAAATTTGTAACCGTGGTTGCATCCTAATCAAGTCAATAAAGTCAATCAAATTCTAAGATCAGGTGTAAAGTTACAATTTTGAAAAGTCAAAACAAACCATATAAAATTGTAAATCTTTATTTGGACATCGATTAATATTTGGGTAAAATTTGGATAAAAAAATTAAAAATTTGGAAAAATTTGGATATTAAACTTTATCATTTCATTGATTAAAATATAGCATATTTAACATTTTTAATGAATCTTCACTTTAATTTTGCCTATCAGACATAGTTGTCGAGTTTGGTTTGATTTTAGATATGCTTCACGATTTTTTTTGGTGGATTTTGTAATTTATATGTGAAGAAATAAAGGCCTTGTTCTCATAATTGAAAATTCATTTGCACGGCTAAAGGCAGTGGTTTTTTAGTAGGGCTCATCTTTTTATTATTTGTGTGTTCAACAACATAACTTTCATAGAACAATATTTACATCATATCCCCGATTTAATTTTCAGGGGTCTTTTTTTGATTATTGTTACACAAACCTTTGCCATTAAGTGACGTGACGAAACATTCAATTTTTTGGTCTTTATATGAGATAAATAAGCAATAAATATTAAAAAAAAACAGCCGAAAATGAAAGCACTATCACTAGTTGTTGAAACGTTCAGGTATTCTCGGGTAGTGAAGGATGGTTTGGTCACTGAACGATTGGTTGAATAATGGGTAAGGGTAAATTCGGAAGCAAATTTTCAGGAAAACGGCCTTTTTAACTTACTTTCGGCTAATAATCAAACATGTAGATATTAAATTATCTTCAGATGCAAAAAATTATTACATAACTTACCTTTCATATTTTGAAACAAATCTTTCATATATATCAGGCCAAATTTCTTTAGTTGTTTTTCCTAATGCTATTTAATATTAAAAAGAATGTTAAATTTACAAAGTTATTATAAACATACCAGTATGACAAGAATTTATTTGACTAACCATGTGGATGTTTCGACTTTAATACTTGCCGCCACGCTATAAAAACGAATAGGAATAGTTATTTAAATCCAATCAAGTATATAAAATAAGTGGGATTCTAAAATTGATTTACCTTATTATATAGTACGGGAGCAATAGAAATAACGGTGGGAAATGCAGATTGAAGGCATAATTTCTGAAATTCGTATGCGATTCATCATTATTATTATTACGTATTATTATTATTAAGTTTATAATATTTTTTAAAAGAAATAAAATTACCACAGCATTTGTTATAGAATTATCCCATAATTCCATAGGACCAAGTGAAGTTGATGACCAATCATAATTGTAGACATTACTAACAAAGTCTGGTTCATCATCCTCATTATTATTGGTGTAGGCAGACATATAAACTAGAAAATGAACGGCAAGCCTATCAAAGAAATAATAAGTAATTTAAATAGGCCACGATTAAGAATATGACAAAATGGGCCTTAATACGAGGCACCCCATATAAGTTGCATCGCATGAGGCGATGAATAAATTTACTCTAAAAAAATAATATACGTAATTTAAATTTTATTATGAGATAAACCTTTCTTTATTATTAAGAAAGACATAAATGAATTGTCATTTTAATCAATAAACATTTTATCACAAATCAGGAAAATTTTACAATCAATAGAGTATTCAAGTTATCGTTCATTGAATTACTATTTTTTTCTCGCATTAAATTTATGAAAAATAAAAAATCAGGAAGCTCAAAATACAATATCCAATATTTTTGTAATTTTTAATGACGAATTTGATAAATAATAGAAGAATCAACAAGGGATCACTCAAGTATCGATATCAATTTTTATTTTGATTGATTATAATAAATGAGAACTATTACGATCACTAACTAACCGCGTCTAAGATATAAGTTACATATTTGAATCTTTGACAAAAATTCTATGTAAATACAATTATGCTTGAGCACTATTACTTACGTTCACATCGAGGTTGACGCTTGATAATACCCTATAATAATTCTAATGGAGACGTATATTTTTATTTGAAATCCTCTCAATGATTAAAATAAAGTTTTAGAAATTAAACATAATAGTTTCATTGCAATTTTTCTATCTGACAAAATTTATTTCCATTTTGAACGCTACAATGAGGCATTTTTTGACTTCAACGAAGCATTAAAACTTAAGCAAATAATGAAGAAACCTATTCAAGCTTAGAACTTTATATTCTTCCTTTGCTCGTACAATATCGAATTGACCTAAATTTTTATCATAGTGCAACGCAATATGATTGGCGCGCACTATATAAAATTTTCGAATTTTTTTGATCACCTTTTTTTCATAGAAATATTATAAACTTCAAAACGCTATAACTTTATGCATAATCCTTAAGCTGCTTGTTTTAATGCACGCAAAAATACTGTGTCAGGTTTATGGTGCAAATAAAATTTTGAAAGTTAGAGTTAGCGCTAAAATAAGTTATGTAATAAAACCACTCAAGAAAAACTTGTTAAAGCACTAAAAATATTTTTTATGCAGATTCTTGGGAAATAATAAACGGACGTTTGTTTTGAAATTTCTTGATCGTGTTACGTTACTTATGCTGCTTTAATCAGTGGATTTTGCATCAATATAATAGGTAAATATGCTAAAATACAATTTATATCTCATGGAACAATGGTTTTTTTTCATTTTTAACAGCTGCTATGCTTTGTTTAGTGTATCGAAAGTGCGTCAGGTCACGTCGAGTATAACATGCGTTTGCATAAGGAGAGCATCTCTCTGCCTTGCAAATACAATGTAAAATTATATAATTGGAATCTTTACTTAATATTGATAGGCAGGAAGAACTTCTCCTTATGCAAATTCAAGTTACAATCGACGCACTTTCGACACACTAAAATCGACAAAAAAACCCTCACTGCAGCGCGAGATACATTTCTAATTCAAGGTAAATTCGGCTTCATGTAAGGAATAAACTCGTCCTTTGATAAAGTTGCAAAAACATTGAAAATTAAAAAGAGCTTTCTGTCATTTTTAAATAAGTATAAAAGAGTTAATTATTTTATTTCAGCTAGGGATTGGAACCGTTTAACCGTTTAAAAATTGCTCTATAGTTCCGGGTAAGATTGTGTTGGTCGTGGGCCGGAATTATTTTAATGCCGGCCAAATTAAACGGTTAAACGATTAAACGATTAAACGATTAAGAAAAATTTTAGGCGGTTCCAATCCCTAATTTCAGCTAACTATTTTTAAAAATGAATGAACAACATCCTTGAATTACATAGCTATTTTTCGCAAGTTACCAATTTCAATGTTCAAGGCCATTTTACAGACCTGTAGAATTCGAAAATAAAAAAAAAGATTTTGGTCATTATTTCTAAACCTTAAAAGATGTTTCAATAACAACAGTCAAATATTAAGATATTTCAAATTCTACAGGCCCACAAATTTCTAAAATGCATTGAAAATTAACATTGGCCAGGTTGTCATAAAAATATCTTAAATTTTGTACGTTTATTTTTAATACAGCAAAAAAAAAAAAAAAAAATAGCTTATGCATAGTCTTAGATTCTGTAATATTTATTAATTGAATACTAACTTTAATCCTCCTAGAATTTAATAAATGTTTTAATAATAGACAGATAAAAGAAAACTGATATAAAAATTTGCTATAGTTTCTAGCAAGTCGCATGTTATTTCTAATAACAGCACTGAAACAACTTGATTAAACGAGAAAAAAAAACATTATCGTTCAAAAAACAAAAAAAAAACATTATCGTTCAAAAAACAAAAAAAAAAAAAAAATACAGTATTTCTAATTAACAATCCAAAGGAACATTTGCTACTGTAAATCAATCGGTTTACTAATTTCTAGAACAAGTTTATAAATATTAATATATTATTATATATAATTGAATCAATGTAATATGTAAATACCTTACTATCTTTGATGTATTTATTATCTCGCTAGTAAAAGTCGATTTGGTGTGTATGGGGTGTATTTGCGTTTTAATTTTCAATTCTTTAATATTTCTATCAGCAGTTAAATATTGTTCCTTTATGCCAAGTTTATCTTTTTTTTTATAATCTTTAACATAACAATAACAATATTGATTATAGAGATTTAAGGCAACATCCATAGCAGTAGGTCGTTTTTGTGGATCAGAATCCATACATTGTTTAGCTAATTCAATGAAACAATTTGGAGTTATTCCAGGTGCGAATTCTGGCCGTAATCCTCTTTTACAAATCTTAAACATTAAATTGGTATCATTAGAATCATAACCATCAAAAGGTCTCTGCCCAGTTGACATTTCTGTCATAATAATGCCTAACCCATAAATATCAGCTGCTGGAGTATAATCTCCATTCAATATAACTTCAGGTGCAACATAAGGCAAAACACCAACAATTTCATCAGTTGAATTATCTTTAATTGTTTTAATTTTTTCAGATAATCCAAGATCTGTAATATAAGATGATACGTTATGTAGTAAAATATTTCCGCTATGAAAATCGCAATGTGTATATCCTGCTTTGTGAATTTTTGCTAAATCAATAGATATATCTATGAGTTGTAATAACTTATGTTCCCAGGTAAGCTCAGTAAAATTTTCTGCTAAATAATTATAAAGATTTCCGCCGTTGGCATATTGAAACACCATTAAGTATTGCCCAGCTTCAAGTTTAAGACTTTCATCCTTTTCTTTAATTTTAGTCATTCCATATATTTCTAGTTCACTACGATTTAGTCTGCACTCCATATGATTTTTAAACTTAATAAATGAATTTATATTAATTTTTTTTTATTTTTTGAGTTAAACACGTTTATGAAACTGATGTTGAAACTTAAACTTACTTCTTTTAAAAAATCAGAAGACCTTTCCTGAGAATTAGACAAGGTTTTGAGGGCAACTATAGTTGATTTTTCGCGGCTGTTCACATATCTTCCATTTTCTATTTTAGTAGTCCGAATACCATCTAACCAGACTGCTGAAAATACTGAACCAAAACCCCCTTCACCAATTTTTTTAACGTTTTCTAGTCTATTAAATGGAATCCATTCAATCATCTCGGCATGCATTATAGCTTTACGTCGAAAATCTTTAATGCAATCATCAATTTCATTATCTCCACTCAAATACTCTTGAATATTTCTTTCGGGATCACATCTCTGGCACCAAGCATAAAAAGTGTTAAACTTTTTACAAATTTCGCATTCTCCATAACCGTAGTGTCTTTGTGAATTAATTTATTTTATGTTGTATTTAATTTTCATTAATAAAACATGTTAAGAGAAATACTTACGGTCTAGTAATTAAGCACATAAGTGAAAAAAAAAAGAATATTTAATATAAAATTCTATTGACGGTAAAATATGACATTATTTTTGAATAAACTATACATTTACTCTCTGGTAATTAATACACAAGTGAAAGAACAAAATACAAGTGAAAGAGCAAAAAAAATATTTAATATAGAATTCTATTGATGATAAAACGCGTGCATTATTCTTTGAATAAACTATAATTACCGTCTAGTAATTTAATACGTAGGTAAAAAAAAAAAAAAACAGAGAAGTAATATTTAATATGGAATTCCGTTAATGATAAATTGTGCACATTATTTTTTATAAATAAATTATATGCTTACGTCCTGTTAATTTAAAACGTAAGTAAAAGAATATTTAATATAAAATTCTATTGGTGACAGAATGTATGCATTATTTTTTGAATAAACTATATACTTACAAGCTGATAATTTAACACATAAGTGAAAGAATGGAGAAGCAATATTTAATCTAAAATTTTATTGATGATAATATGTATGCATTATCTTTTAAGCGGACTATAATTACCGTCTAGTAATTTAACATGGAATAAACAGAGAAGTAATATTTAATATAGAATTTTATTGATGATAAAATATATACATTATTCCTTAAATAAACTATATACTTATGCCCTGGTAATTTAACACATAAATTAATGATATAGAGTGATATTTAATAGAGAATTCTATTGTAATAAATGTGCATATTATTTGAAAATAATACTAACTTTCTGATAAAGAAAGAACAGAGAAATAATATTTAATATAGAATTCTATTGAATAATAAAATATTTATACAGTATTATTTTTTGAATAAACTATATACGGCACTTACATACTGGAAATTTAACATAACACATAAAATAGAAGAACAAAGAATATAGAATTCTGTTAATAATAAAATGTGAAATTATTTTATGAATAAACTATATACTTACAAACTAGTAATTTAGCACGTAAATGAAAGAACAGATAATATTTAATATAAAATTTTATCGATAATATGCATATTATTATTTGAATAAACTATAAACTTACTCCCTAGTAATTTACACATAGGTAAAGAACAGCGAAGTAATATTTAATATAGAATTCTATTGATGATAAATGTATAGATTATTATTTTTTTTTGAATAAACTATATACTTACTCCTGATAATTTAACACATAAGTAAAAAGAATATTTAATGTAGAATTCTATGGACAATAAAATGCGTACATTATTTTTGAATAAACTATAATTACCGCCTAGTCATTTAACACATAAGTGAAAGATATTTAATATAGAATTCATTGAGTATATTATTTTTGAATAAATTATATATTTACAAACTTGTAATTCAATGCATAAGTTAAAAAAAATAAATGGAAAAAATATTCATTATAAATTCTAATTGATAATAAAATGAATACATTATTTTTTGAATAAATTATAATTACTGTCTAGAAATTTAACATATGAGTAAAGAACAGAAAAGAAAATTTAATATAAAATTATATTGATGAAAAACATATACATTCATTTTTTAAATAACTATATACTTACAATCTAGTAATTTACACGTAAGTAAAGAACAGAGAAGTAATATTTAATATAGAATTCTATTGATAGTAAAATGTGTATATTATTTTTTTTGAATAACCTATATACTTATGAACTGGTAATTTAATATGTATATAAAAAGACAGTGAAGTAATATTTAATATAGAATTCTATTGATAGTAAAATGCGTATATTAGTTTTTTTGAATAAACTATATACTTACGAACTGGTAATTTACACATAAGTAAAAGAACAGAGAAGTAATATTTAATATAGAATTATATAGATTATAAAATGTGTATATATTTTTTGAATAAAAAATATACTTACGAACTGGTAATTTACACGTAAGTAAAAGAACAGTGAAGTAATATTTAATATAGAATTCTATGGATCTTAAAATGTGTATATATTTTTTGAATAAACTATATCAGATATATACTTACGTTCTGATAATTTACATGTAAGTGAAAGAATAAAGTAATATTTAATATAGAATTCTATTGATTATAATTGTGTATATTATTTTTTGAATAAACCATATACTTACTCCCTGGTAATTTACACGTAAGTAAAGAACAGAGAAGTAATATTTAATATAGAATTCTATTGATCATAAATTGTGTATCATTTTTTTTTGAATAAACTATATACTTACTCCCTGTAATTTACATGTAAGTAAAGGAACAGAAAAGTAAATTGAATTCTATTGATTTAAAAATGTGTATATTATTTTTTTTTGAATAAACTATACTTACACCCTGGTAATTTAATATGTAAGCAAAATAACAGAGAAATAATATTTAATATAGAAGTCTACTAATTTTAAATATGTATATTATTTTTTTTTTGAATAAACTATATACTTACGTTCTGGTAATTTACACGTAAGTGAAAAAACAGAGAAGTAATATTTAATATAGAATTCTATTGACTATAAAATGTGTATATTATTTTTTTGAATAAACTATATACTTACTTCCTGGTAATTTACACATAAGTAAAGAACAGAGAATATTTAATATAGAATTCTATTGATTATAAAATATGTATATTATTTTTTTTGAATAAACTATATACTTACCGACTAGTAATTTAATATGTAAGTAAAAGGGCAGAAAAGTAATATTTAATATAGAATTCTATTGATTATAAAATATGTATATGAATTTTTTGAACTATATACTTACACCCTGGTAATTTACATGTAAGTAAAAGAACAGAAAAGTAATATTTAATAGAATTCTATTGATTATAAAATGTGTATCTTATCATTTTTTGAATAAACTATATGCTTACGCCCTGGTAATTTAAATTTAAGTAAAAGAACGGAGAAGTAATATTTAATATAGAATTTTATTGATAGTAAAATGCGTATATTATTTTTTTTGAATAAACTATATGCTTACACCCTGGTAATTCACACGTAGTAAAAGAAAAGAGAAATAATATTTAATATAGAATTCTATTGACTATAAAATGTGTATATTATTTTTTTGAATAAACTATATACTTACGGACTGGTATTTACACGCAAGTAAAAGAATAAAAAAGTAATATTTAATATAGAATTCTATTGATTATAAAATGTGTGTATTGTTTTTTTGAGTAAACTATATACTCACGGACTGGTATTTACACGCAAGTAAAAGAATAAAAAAGTAATATTTAATTAGAATTCTATTGATTATAAAATGTGTATATTATTATTTTTTTTTAATAAACTATATACTTACTTCCTGGTAATTTACACGTAAGTAAAAGAACAGAGAAGTAATATTTAATTAGAATTCTATTGATTATAAAATGTGTATATTATTTTTTTTTAATAAACTATATACTTATGCCCTGGTAATTTACACGTAAGTAAAAGAACAAAGAAGTATATTTAATATAGAATTCTATTGATTATAAAATGTGAATTATTCTTTTTGAATAAACTACAGTATATACTTACGAACTGGCAATTTACATGTAATTAAAAGAACAGAGAAATAATATTTAATATAGAATTCTATTGATTATAAAATATGTATATTATTTTTTTGAATAAACTATATACTTACATACTGGTACTGGTAATTTACACGCAAGTAAAAGAACAAAGAAGTAATATTTACTATAGAATTCTATTGATTATAAAATGTGTATATTATTTTTTTTGAATAAACTATATACTTAGCCCTGGTAATTTACACGTAAGTAAAAGAACAGAAAAGTAATATTTAATATAGATTTCTATTGATAGTAAAATGTGTATATTATTTTGTTTTTGAATAAACTATATACTTACGCCCTGGTAATTTACATGTAAGTAAAAGAACAGAGAAGTAAAATTTAATATAGAATTCTATTGATAGTAAATGCTTATTTTTTTTGAATAAACTATATACTTACCCCTGGTAATTTATACGTAAGTAAAATAAAAGAGAAGTAATATTTAATATAGAATTCTATTGATTTTAATGTGTATATTATTTTTTTTGAATAAACTATATACTTACTGACTAGTAATTTACACGTAAGTAAAAGAACAGAGAAGTAATATTTAATATAGAATTCTATTGATAGTAAAATGCTTATATTATTTTTTTGAATAAACTATATATATACTTATGCCCTGGTAATTTATACGTAAGTAAAATAAAAGAGAAGTAATATTTAATATAGAATTTATTGATTATAAAATGTGTATATTACTTTTGAATAAACTATATACTTACGCCCTGGTAATTTACACGTAAGTAAAAGAACAAAGAAGTAATATTTAATATAAAATTCTATTGATTATAAAATGTGTATATTATTTTTTTTGAATAAACTAAATACATACAGACTTGTAATTTACATGTAAGTAAAAGTAGAGAAGTAATATTTAATATAGAATTCTATTGATTATAAAATGTGTATATTATTTTTTTGAACAAACAATATACACTTACCTCCTGGTAATTTGCATGTAGGTAAAAGAACAGAGAAGTAATATTTAATGAATTCTATTGATTATAAAATGTGTATAGTATTTTTTTTGAATAAACTATATACTTACAGACTGGTAATTAAAAGAACAGAGAAGTAATATTTAATATAGAATTCTATTGATTATAAAATGTGTATATTATTTTTTTTAAATAAACTATATACTTACGCCCTGGTAATTTACACGTAAGTAAAAGAACAGAGAAGTAATATTTAATATAGAATTCTATTGATTATAAAATGTGTATATTATTTTTTTTGAATAAACTATATACTTACTCCCTGGTAATTTACACGTAAGTAAAGGAACAGAGAAGTAATATTTAATAT
This sequence comes from Gigaspora rosea, assembly GCA_003550325.1. Classification (NCBI taxonomy): domain Eukaryota; kingdom Fungi; phylum Glomeromycota; class Glomeromycetes; order Diversisporales; family Gigasporaceae; genus Gigaspora; species Gigaspora rosea. The sequence goes on along the minus strand of QKWP01000006.1, from coordinate 131,343 downwards.
AGAATTCTATTGATTATAAAATGTGTATATTATTTTTTTTGAATAAACTATATACTTACTCCCTGGTAATTTACACGTAAGTAAAGGAACAGAAAAGTAATATTAATATAGAATTCAATTAATTATAAAATGCGTACATTATTTTTTTGAATAAACTATATTCTTACCCCCTAGTAATTTACATGTAAGTAAAAGAACAGAAAAGTAACATTTAATATAGAATTCTAATAATTTTAAAATGTGTATATTATGTTTTTGAATAAATCATATACTTACAGGCTGGTAATTTACAAGTAAAAGAACAGAGAAGTAATAAAATTCTATTGATTATAAAATGTATATTATTTTTTTTGAATAAGCTATATACTTATGCCCTGGTAATTTACACGTAAGTAAAAGAACAGAGAAATAATATTTAAAATTGAATTCTATTGATTATAAAATATATGCATTGAATAAACATTATATACTTACTCTCTGGTAATTTACACGTAAGTAAAAGAATAGAGAAGTAATATTTAATATAGAATTCTATTGATAATAAAATGTGTATATTAATTTGTTTTTGAATAAATTGTATACTTAACCTGGTTTTACAAGTAAAAGAAAAGAGAAGTAATATTTAATATAGAATTCTATTGATTATAAAATGTGTATATTATTTTTTTTGAATAAACTATATACTTACTCCCTGGTAATTTACATGTAAGTAAAGGAACAGAGAAGTAATATTTAATATAGAATTCTATTGATTATAAAATGTGTATATTATTTTTTTTGAATAAACTATATACTTACTCCCTGGTAATTTACACGTAAGTAAAGGAACAGAAAAGTAATATTTAATATAGAATTCTATTGATTATAAAATGTGTATATTATTTTTTTTGAATAAACTATATACTTACTCCCTGGTAATTTACACGTAAGTAAAGGAACAGAAAAGTAATATTTAATATAGAATTCTATTGATTATAAAATGTGTATATTATTTTTTTTGAATAAACTATATACTTACTCCCTGGTAATTTACACGTAAGTAAAGGAACAGAAAAGTAATATTTAATATAGAATTCTATTGATTATAAAATGTGTATATTATTTTTTTTGAATAAACTATATACTTACTCCCTGGTAATTTACATGTAAGTAAAGGAACAGAGAAGTAATATTTAATATAGAATTCTATTGATTATAAAATGTGTATATTATTTTTTTTGAATAAACTATATACTTACTCCCTGGTAATTTACACGTAAGTAAAGGAACAGAAAAGTAATATTTAATATAGAATTCTATTGATTATAAAATGTGTATATTATTTTTTTTGAATAAACTATATACTTACTCCCTGGTAATTTACACGTAAATAAAAGAACAGAGAAGTAATATTTAATATAGAATTCTATTGATTATAAAATGTGTATATTATTTTTTAAATAGACTATAATTACCTTCTAATATTTAACATGTAAATAAAAGAACAGAGAAATAATATTTAATATAGAATTCTATTGATTATAAAATGTATATATTATTTTTTTGAATAAGCTTTATACTTACTCCCTGGTAATTTACATGTAAGTAAAGGAACAGAGAAGTAATATTTAATATAGAATTCTATTGATTATAAACGTGTATATTATTTTTTAAATAGACTATAATTACCATCTAATAATTTAACATGGAAATAAAAGAACAGAGAAATAATATTTAAAATAGAATTCTATTGATCATAAAATGTGTATATATTTTTTTTTGAATAAACAGTATACTTACGCCCTGGTAATTTACACGTAAGTTAAAGAACAGAGATGTAATATTTAATATAGAATTCTATTGATTATAAAATGTGCATATTATTTTTTTGAATAAACTGTATACTTACGCCCTGGTAATTTGCATGTAAGTAAAAGAACAGAGAAGTAATATTTATATAGAATTTTATTGATTATAAAATGTGCATATTATTATTATTATTTTTTTTTTTGAATAAACAGTATACTTACGCCCTGGTAATTTACATGTAAGTAAAAGAACAGATAAGTAACATATAATATAGAATTCTATTGATTAAAAAATGTGTATATATTTTTTAAATAAACTAGATACTTACTGCCTGGTAATTTACACGTAAGTAAAAGAACAGAGAAGTAATATTTAATATAGAATTATATTGATTATAAAATATATATTATTTTTTTGAATAAGCTATATACTTACGCCCTGGTAATTTACACGTAAGTAAAGGAACAGAGAAGTAATATTAATATAGAATTCAATTAATTATAAAATGCGTACATTATTTTTTTGAATAAACTATATTCTTACCCCCTAGTAATTTACATGTAAGTAAAAGAACAGAAAAGTAACATTTAATATAGAATTCTAATAATTTTAAAATGTGTATATTATGTTTTTGAATAAATCATATACTTACAGGCTGGTAATTTACAAGTAAAAGAACAGAGAAGTAATAAAATTCTATTGATTATAAAATGTATATTATTTTTTTTGAATAAGCTATATACTTATGCCCTGGTAATTTACACGTAAGTAAAAGAACAGAGAAATAATATTTAAAATTGAATTCTATTGATTATAAAATATATGCATTGAATAAACATTATATACTTACTCTCTGGTAATTTACACGTAAGTAAAAGAATAGAGAAGTAATATTTAATATAGAATTCTATTGATAATAAAATGTGTATATTAATTTGTTTTTGAATAAATTGTATACTTAACCTGGTTTTACAAGTAAAAGAAAAGAGAAGTAATATTTAATATAGAATTCTATTGATTATAAAATGTGTATATTATTTTTTTTGAATAAACTATATACTTACTGCCTGGTAATTTACACGTAAATAAAAGAACAGAGAAGTAATATTTAATATAGAATTCTATTGATTAAAAAAATGTCTGTATATTTTTTAAATAAACTATACTTACGAACTGTAATTTACACGTAAGTGAAAGAACAAAAAGTAATATTTAATATAGAATTCTATTAATTATAATTGTGTATATTATTTTTTTTTTGAATAAACTATATACTTACTCCCTGGTAATTTACATGTAAATAAAGGAATATTGAATATAGAATTCCATTGATTATAAAATGTATATATTTTTTTTTGAATAAACTATATATTTACGCCCTGGCAATTTACACGTAAGTAAAAGAACAGAGAAGTAATATTTAATATAGAATTCTATTGATTATAAAATGTGTATATTATTTTTTTGAATAAACTATATATACTTACCCCTGGTAATTTACACATAAGTAAAAGAACAGAGAAGTAATATTTAATATAGAATTTTACTGATTATAAATGTGTATATTATTTTTATTGAATAAGCTATATACTCACTCCCTTGTAAAAAAACAGAGAAGTAATATTTAATATAGAATTCAACTGATTATAAATGTGTATATTATTTTTTTTGAATAAACTATATACTTACAGACTGGAAATTTATATGTAAGCAAAAGAACAGAGAATTAATATTTAATTAGAATTTTATCGATTATAAAATGTGTGTATTGAATAAACATTATATACTTACTCTCTGGTAATTTACACATAATGAAGTAATATTTAATATAGAATTCTATTGATTATAAAATGTGTTTTGAATATACAATATACATACATACTGGTAATTTAATATGTAAGCAAAAGAATGGGGAAGTAATCTTTAATATAGAATTCTATTAATTATAAAATGTGTATATTATTTTTGAATAAACTATATACTTACTCCCTAGTAATTTATACGTAAGTAAAAGAATAGAAAAGTAACATTTAATATAAAATTCTATTGATTTTAATGTGTATATTATATTTTTTTTGAATAAACTATATACTTACGCCCTGGTAATTTACAAGTAAGTAAAAGAACAGAGAAGTAATATTTAATATAGAATTCTATTGATTATAAAATGTGTATATTATTTTTTTTGAATAAGCAATATACTTACGCCCTGGTAGTTTACACGTAAGTAAAAGAACAGAGAAGTAATATTTAATATAGAATTCTATTGATTTTAAAATGTGTATATATTTTTTTTTGAATAAACTATATACTTACATCCTGGTAATTTACACGTATGTAAAAGAACGGAGAAGTAATATTTAATTAAAATTCTAATGATTATAAAATGTGTGTATTATTTTTTTGAATAAGCAATATACTTACGCCCTGGTAGTTTACACGCAAGTAAAGGAAAAGAGAAGTAACTTTTAATATAGAATTCTATTGATTATAAAATGTGTGTATTATTTTTTTTGAATAAACTATATAATTACTTAATCCTGGTAATTTACACATAAGTAAAAGGACGCATAAGTAATATTTAATATAGAATTCTATTGATTATAAAAATGTGTATATTCTTTTTTTTGAATAAATTGTATACTTATGCTCTGGTAATTTACACCTAAGTAAAAGTAATATTTAATTTAGAATTCTATTATATAAAATGTGTATATTATTTTTTTTGAATAAACTATATACTTACTCCCTGGTAATCTACATGTGAGTAAAAGAATAAAGAAGTAACATTTAATATGAAAAGTAACATTTAATATAAAATTCTATTGATTTTAAAATGTGTATATTATTTTTTTGAATAAACTATATACTTACAGGCTGGTAATTTACAAGTAAGTAAAAGAACAGAGAATTAATATTTAATATAGAATTCTATTGATTATAAAATGTGTATTATTTTTTTCTGAATATACTATATACATACATACTAGTAATTTAATGTGTAAGTAAAAGAACAGGGAAGTAATATTTAATTAGAATTCTATTGATTATAAAATGTGTGTATTGAATAAACATTAATACTTACTCACTGGTAATTTACATATAAGTAAAAGAACAGAAGAGGCAATATTTAATAAATTCTATTGATTATAAAATGGGTGTATTATTTTTCTTGAATAAACTATATACTTACTTAAGACTGGTAATTTACACGTAAGTAAAAGGACAAGGAAGTAATATTTATTATAGAAATCTATTGAATGATTATAAAATATGTATATTATTTTTTTTTTGAATAAACTGTATACTTACTCTCTGGTAATATACAAGTAAGTGAAAGAACAGAAGTAATATTTAATTATAATATGTGTATATATATTTTTTTGAATAAACTATATGCTTACCTCCTGGTAATTTACACGTAAGTAAAAGAAAAGAAAAGTAATATTTAATGTCATGGCTGATGCTGAAGTTGGCTAATGCTGAAGCTCAGGGGTCTCGATTGGAAACTATAAGCCCTGCTAAAATCCACTTATACTCTATAAATATAAAATCTACACCCAAACCCTACCCTAACCCTATAAGACAAAAAAACATTCAAAAAAATTTTAAAATTTTATATCAAAATAGGTCAAAGCTTCAACATCATCCAACTTCAGCATCAGCCGTGACATTTAATATAGAGTTCTATTGATTTTAAGATGTGTATATATCTTTTTTGAATAAACTATGTACTTACAGGCTGGTAATATACAAGTAAAACAGATAAGTAATATTCAATATAAATTCTATTGATTATAAAATGTATATATTAATTTTTTTGAATAAGCTTTATACTTACGCCCTGGTAATTTACACGTAAGTAAAAGAACAGAAAAGTAATATTTAATATAGAATTCTATTGATTATAAAATGTGTATATTATTTTTTTTGAATAAGCAATATACTTACGCCCTGGTAGTTTACACATAAGTAAAGAACAGAGAAGTAATATTTAATATAGAATTCTATTGATTTTAAAATGTGTGTATATTTTTTTTGAATAAACTATATACTTACATCCTGGTAATTTATACATATGTAAAGGAACAGAAAAGTAATATTTAATGTAGAATTCTATTGATTATAAAATGTATATATTATTTTTTTGAATAAACTATATACTTACTCACTGGTAATTTACACGTATGTAAGAGAACAGAGAAGTAATATTTAATTAGAATTCTATTGATTATAAAATGTGTATATTATTTTTTGAATAAACTATATACTTACAATCTGGTAATTTACACATAAATGAAAGAACAGATAAGTAATATTTAATATAGAATTCTATTAATTATAAATTGTGTACATGTATAATATTTTTTGAATAAACTTTATACTTACTTTCTAGTAATTTACATGTAAGTAAAATAACATAGAGGTAATATTTTAATATAGAATTCTATTGATTATAAAATGTGTACATTGTTCTTTTTTGAATATGCTATATACTTACTCCCTGGTAATTTACACGTAAGTAAAAGAACAGAAAAGTAATATTTAATATAGAATTCTATTGATTATAAAATGTGTATATTATTTTTTTTGAATAAACTATATACTTACTCCCTGGTAATTTACACGTAAGTAAAAGAACAGAGAAGTAATATTTAATATAGAATTCTATTGATTATAAAATGTGTATATTATTTTTTTTGAATAAACTATATACTTACTCCCTGGTAATTTACACGTAAGTAAAAGAACAGAGAAGTAATATTTAATATAGAATTCTATTGATTATAAAATGTGTATATTATTTTTTTTGAATAAACTATATACTTACTCCCTGGTAATTTACACGTAAGTAAAAGAACAGAGAAGTAATATTTAATATAGAATTCTATTGATTATAAAATGTGTATATTATTTTTTTTGAATAAACTATATACTTACCCCTGGTAATTTATACGTAAATAAAAGAACAGAGAAGTAATATTTAATATAGAATTCTATTAATTATAAAATGTGTATATTATTTTTTTTGAATAAACTATATACTTACTCTCTGGAATTTACATGCAAGTAAAAGAACAAAAAGTAATATTTAATATAGAATTCTATTGATTATAAAATGTGCATAATATATTTTTTTTGAATAAACTATATACTTAGTCCTAGTAATTTACACATAAGTAAAACAGAGAGTATTATTTAATTAGAATTCTATTGATTATAAAATGTGTGTATTATTTTTTTTGAATAAACTATATATTTACGAACTGGTAATTTACATGTTAGTAAAGGAACAGAGAAGTAATTTTTAATATAGAATTCTATTGATTATAAAATGTGCATATTATTTTTTTTGAATAAACTATATACTTACAACCTGGTAATTTACACGTATGTAAAAGAACAGAGAAGTAATATATTTAATATAGAATTCTATTGATTATAAAATGTGTAGATTATTATTTTTAAATAAACTATATACTTACGCCCTGGTAATTTAATATGTAAATAAAGAACAGTGAAATAATATTTAATATAGAATTCTATTGATTATAAAATGTGTAGATTATTATTTTTAAATAAACTATATACTTACGCCCTGGTAATTTAATATGTAAGTAAAGAACAGTGAAATAATATTTAATATAGAATTCTATTGATTATAAAATGTGTATATTACTTTTTTTTGAATAAACTATATACTTACAAACTGGTAATTTACACATAAGCAAAAGAACAGTGAAGCAATATTTAATATAGAATTCTATTGATTATAAAATGTGTATATTATTTTTTTTGAATAAACTATATACTTACCCCTGGTAATTTATACGTAAGTAAAAGAACAGAGAAGTAATATTTAATATAGAATTCTATTGATTATAAAATGTGTATATTATTTGTTTTGAATAAACTATATACTTACATACTGGTAATTTACACATAAGTAAAAGAACAGTGAAGCAATATTTAATATAGAATTCTATTGATTATAAAATGTGTATATTATTTTTTTTTGAATAAACTATATACTTACAAACTGGTAATTTAATATGTAAGTAAAGAACAGTGAAGCAATATTTAATATAGAATTCTATTGATTAAAAGTGCGTATATTATTTTTTTATGAATAAATTATATACTTACGCCCTGATAATTTGCACGTAAGTAAAAAAAACAGAGTAGTATTTAATGTAGAATGATATTTATAATGAAATTTTTTAAATAAACTATATACTTACATCCTGGTAATTTACACATAAGTAAAAGAACAGAGAAGTAATATTTATTATATTCTATTGATTATAAAACATGTATATTATTTTTTAAATAGACTATAATTACCATCTAATAATTTAACATGGAAATAAAAGAACAGAGAAGTAATATTTAATATAGAATTCTATTGATAGTAAAATGCATATATTATATTTTAATAAACCATATCCACCGATTTGATTTTTAGGGGACCTTTTTTCGATAAATTGTTACACAGAACTTTTGCCATTAAATGACGTTAAGTTTAACAAATGAAACAATAAAGAAGTTTTAGCCTCTATATAAGATAAATACTAAAAAACAGTTACGTTAAGCCGTAAAAAGAAAGCACTAGTACTAGCTTGGGTAATGTTAAGCCGTAAAAAGAAAGCACTAGTACTAGCTCGGGTAGTGACGATCAGTTTGTCATTGTTTGAATGGTTGTATAATGAGTAAGAGTGAATTCGGCGGAAAATTTTCAGGAAAATAGCCTTTTTAACTTTCAATTAATAATTAAACATGTAGATATTACAATATTCTTTATATTTAATCATGGGTTCAATGTAAGTTTAAAAGGCCATTTTTGTAAAAACTCATTTTGTAATAAATTTTAACGACAAATAATTCTCAATTATGATGGGGTCAGACCAAATCGGTCGATATGCTATATACTTACTTCCTGGTAATTTAACATGCAAATAAAAGAATAAAGAAGTAATATTTAATATAGAATCCTATTGACAATAAATTATTTATATTATTTTTGAACAAACTATATACTTACTCTCTAATAATTTAATATACAAGTGAAGGAACGAAAGGTAATATTTAATATAGAAATTCTATTGACAATAAAATGCATGCATCATTCTTTAAATAAACTATAATTACAGTCTAGTAATTTAACATGTAAGAAAAAACATATAATATTTAATATAAAATTCTATTAACGATAAATACTTGTTATTGTATACTTCTGATATAAGTACCTAGCCATTTTCTGCATCTTGTTTGGCCATTTCTAACGCGATACACAAATTTTGCCCACCTCTGATAGGGGGTGAGCAAAGTTTGCTAGAAGTGATCCGATAACGTGCATGAAAATAGCTAGGTACTCACATAAGAAGTATGCAATAAATGTTTTATTATTTTTTGAGTAAACTATAATTACCGTCTAGTAATTTAACATACAAATAAGGGAATGGTAAAATAATATTTAATATAGAATTCTATTGATAATAAAATTTGTATATTATTTTTTGAATAATTATATACTTACGCTCTAGCAATTTTAGCACTGAATCAAAATAATATTCAATATAATTCTATCGATAATATAATGTATATTATTTCTGAATAAACTATAATTACCGTCTAATCATTTAACATGTTAAGTGAAAAACAGAGAAGTGATTTTAATATAGAATTTCTATTAACAAAAAATGTTTATTTGATTAAATTATAGTTACGCTCTGGTAATTTAATATGTAAGTAAATAACAGAGAAAATCATATTAATATAGAATTCTAATAATAATAAAATATATACATTATTTTCGAATAAATTATACACTTACTTCCTAGTAATTTAATATACAATATAAAAAAATATACATTTAGAGAGATGGTTTGTGTCATCATTTCATGTAACATCGCACACATCAAAATTTTATTGGTCGAAAAAGAATGCATTATTTTATAAATAAACTATATACTTACTTCCTAGTAATTTAACACGAAAGGAAAAAAATAGAGAAATGATATTTAATGTAGAATTCAGTTGATAATAAAATATGTACATTCTTTTAAAATAATTATATACTTACGTTCTGGTAATTAAACATGAGAATAAAAAAACAAATTAATGTAAAATTCCATGGACATAAAATACTGTATATACATTATGTTATAAACAAACTATATACTTACACTCTAATAATTTAATACGTAAATAAAAACAAAGAAATAATATTTAATATAAAATTCTATTAATAGCAAATTGAGCATATTATTTTGAATAAACTATAATACTTACGTCCTGGTAATTTAACACGTAAGTGAAAGAACAGAGAAGTGATATTTAATATAGAATTCTATTGACGCCAAAATGTATATATAGATATTTCGTATTAAAGAGCCCACTTTGAAATATATGCATTAAGTAAAAAGTTTGCTATAAATTAAAGAAGCTAAAAAGATTCGTAAAATAAACTTTAAAAAATTTTATAAATGTTTCCTTATCATAATATAAATTTGATTGCCTCAAAGTTGTTTAGATGTAAAATGGACTCTTAATACATAACACTCTATATTATTTTTTGAATAAACTATATACTTACTCTCTAGTAATGTAATATGTAAATGAAAAAGACAGAGAAGTAATAATTAATATAGAATTCTATTGATAATAAAATATCTATTATTTTTTGAATATTTTGAATATACTATATACTTACTCCCTAGTGATTTAACATGTAAGTGAAAGAACAGTGATGTAACATTTAACCTAAATTCTGTTGATGATAAATGTGTATACTAATTTTGAATAAACAATATACTTACAAACTGGTAATTTACACGTAAATAAAAGAACAGAAAAGTAATATTTAATATAGAATTCTAGTAATTATAAAATGCGTATATTATTTTTTTCGAATAAACTATATACTTACGAACTGGTAATTTACACGTAAGTAAAGGATCATAAAAGTAATATTTAATATAGAATTCTACTGACGATAAAAAGTGTACATTATTTTTTGGATAAACTATAATTACCGTCTAATAATTTAACACATAAGTGAAAGAACAAATAAGTAATAGAATTTCATTGACAATAAAATATGTACATAATTTTTTGTATACTGACCTATATAAAATAACATTACGGACTTCTAACGCCCATTCATTATTTTCATCATCTTTTAATAAATTATTAATATCATCATATAATCCGTCATATTTCTTTAACATAAGATGAGTTTCAGCACGATATCTCAATGCAAGGGTATCATCTGGCTTGATTTCCAGCGAATTTGTCAAATCTTTAAGATTATCTACAAGTATATTCTTAGCCCATTCATCTTTTGTTAATTCGTCACCAATATCATCATTGGTCATTACTAATCCTTAAACTTTGCATTAGCATAAACCACATTTAAAGAAACAAATATTAGTGTTAAATAATACCTGCATATTTGAACTTTTTATGCCCAAAATTTGTCTCTACTGACCCGCCTCCTCTTAGTCCAATGCAAGGAAATAGGTTCTACTGTTTTCTTTATGTATGCTTTATGTTCGGTTATCTTTTAAATCTCGTAATGCAATTCCTTAAAAGATGTTGTGAGGCATTAATTTTTATCGCTTAAAATAAATTAACTTTGAAATTAAATAATACTTGCCTAGATTCACACCATTTTTGGTGTAGAATGCAGTCTTATTTTTAAAGTTTAAATAACATCCAATAGTATCCTTAGCTTTAAACTCAGGCCCGTACGGTTCATTCATGATTGAGCAATTAAAAAAGTCTCCATCATCGCTATGATATCCCCATGAATCAGTTTCGCATCCTATGAATATTTAACCGATGATAAGAATTTGAAAATAAATATGTTTAATACCTAATAAAAGAAAGTATGTAATTATCGGGCATCTTACTTAGTTCTGCGGAATTTGTGCAAAATCCAATTGCGATAATTCTTTCAAAAAGATTAAAGAAATTAATAAAAAATAATCTTATTTGCAATATGAAAAAGTCGTGAAAGACTTGCGTCTTACCCTTCTCCCTTAATATCTATAACATCAATTTCAAAGTAAAATAATTTGCATTTTGACGGAATTGGAAAATTTGCACGAATTACTACGTCTTCTATATTTTCGTCACACACTTTATCAAAAAAAGAACCTTAATTAGTTATGTAGTCTTAATATTCTTCATCCAATATTTTTATATAGAAAGTCTTGGTAACTGATTATAAAGTTTTGAGTATGTTGTTTTATACATGTGGAGATATCAAAATATAAAGTTGTACAGTATTCTTACCTACGTTAAGTCCATTTGCATCCACGTTTAAAAGAGTGGATTTATCATTAACATCCCATGCGGTAGGTACGGTAGGCAAGTCCATAGTATATTTATTCACTTGTAAACCTATAAACATATGAACATATCCTTTACTATTACGATACATAAATGAATAATGTCTACGAAAATGTTTTACTGTAATTTAATATAATATTAATTCAATTCTTTTCTATGAAAATTTTCCAATAATCCATGTGACAGATTAAAATGAAATATGTATAGTATAAAAAATTTGACAGGATGCCAAAAAATAAAAATTTTTGGGGCGCATTTTTTAGGGTTAGGGGTTAAGAGGTTAATTTTGGAGTAGAGTTTATATTAAGCAAGAATAAATGGGTTTTAGAGAGTTAAATAGAAACCCACATTTCATTTTAATCGGTAAATTAGCTTTCTTGTAATTTGTAATTTTAAACATATTAGTTCTGAGATCACAATTCAGATTATATATATATTTAAATTAAAGATGCAATAATGTTTTGTAAAGCTGTACTTTGTATATAGCGTGATGAAAATTACTTGAAATCTGATTTACCGAAACTTACGAAAATTACATTATTTTATGATTATAACTTCGTAACGAAACTCTAATTATAATGCTAACAATTGCGTTGATGGCATTAAAACCTTTACGATTATTCATTTAACTAACCTGTTGGTTAAAGGAATATGCTGTAGATAATATCAATTCTGTAATTAAAACTTGATATTATATCTGTTATGACAAAAGCTGTAGGAAAAAACTTTATAACAGATAAAGAAAATTGATATGAAAATAATCACTAATTAGCTAGTTAGTATGCAAGAACCCCAAAGAAAAATTTCGTAGTTCAATAGCTATGGAAAAGATTTATAAAGTTCCATATTTTATATTACAAATTTTTAATTTTGCGAATTTTTCTCTTTATTGGGATGGCCTCCACAAATATGATAATGATCATGCGAGCTGTGCAATAAATGCATATAACATAATACTAGTTTAGAGTGGGCGCCACCGACGATTATATCATTAATAGCATTAATCTTTTCATTAATTATTTATGCGGTATTTATTTATCATTGATTATTACATATTTTTTATTCTTATTAAATTAATTGATATCAATCATTTTTATTAAACAATATTTATATATAATAAATCAACCTTAACCACACATATAATGTTACTGTAATAGTAATTTACAATAACTCACGTTAGAGATCACAAAAATTCGAATGTAAACTGGCTCAATCTTATTGTAGTTTGCAGAAAAGCATAACTATGATTTTCTTGATGATAATAGTTGAAAATTTCTAAGACTATCAATTATATTTTTTAATCAGTAATATTAATATCTATTCGAAATCTCTAAGATTGTAAGAGAATCAAAAAATTAGCTAAAATCAGCCGATTTTCTGTGATTTTATGTGATTTTACATGACATCATAATCTGCAGATATTAAATTACATCTTTCTGCAAATCACCACAATCACTTACTGGAATAATGAGTGTTTTGTAACAAATTTTATTGCAATCACTTGCAATTACAATAATTCCAATATGAGCTAACTAATTTGATATTACAACTAATTTGAAATTAGTTGTAATAGTGTTGGCAGGCAAAACTATTTTTTGCAAATAGCAAAAGACGAAACTAAAACCGGCAAAAGACGAAACCAGGTGAAACTCAGGCGAAATGGCGAAACTCTGACAAAACAGCAAAACTATGACGAAACAGCAAAACTCTAGCGAAACCCCTGGTAAAGTTGTAACTTTTGGGGAAGTCAAAATTCGACAAAGATCAAATCCTCTAAGATTTTAGAAAAAACTGAGCCATGTTAGTTAATCAAAGTATTTGGCATGTAGCTTATTCAAAAGCAATAAACAAAATGATAACCTTTCATTTGTATTCAAGTACTATTAAAGAAAAACTAGATTTCCAGCTTTTGGAACTTCAAAGTAAATAAATTCAGCCTTGAAAATTCAAAATTTAAAATTGTTTTTTAGTAACGCTTATCTATGTATTAATATTTATTAGATAAATATATATAGTACATTGCACTCTTATTTATCATGCATCAATTTGATTGACTAATTTTGAATATTTTGCAAAATTTTTAAGATTAAGGTTAGCTTAAAATAGATTTAAAAATGTATTTAAATTTTCCAAGAATATATGTAAAATTTTGTTATTTTAGTAAAATTTTGAGAGATTTGCATTTTTCCTTTTTTTCTATTATTTTTTGATGATTTCTTAAAATTTTGTTAATAACCATCTTTTCACTTTTAATTAAAAATGTCCAGCACAACATTTTGTATGCAGACGTATAAAAATTATTTTATGTATAATTTCTAATTTTTATATATTAGTAAAAGAAGTCATTTTTTTGTAAATTTATGTAATGAAGATTGACAAAATTAGCCAATTGATGTGTAATAAATAAGAGGGTAATATTGGTCAAATATGAGTATGCCTAATTAAGTCCTTATTAATTTTACTATCTTTCACCAGTTTTGTTATCTTTTTTTTTTAGTTTCGTCACCTTTTAAAAGTTTCATTAGTTTTGCTAGTTTTTGCCAGTTTTGCCAGTTTTGCTACCTTTTGCTATTTTACCATTTTAATTTTTTTTTGCTGAAAGTCAAAATTAGGCTTCGCCATTCATCTGTAGTGAAACCTCTAAGTTTTGCCTGCCAACACTAAGTGGACACTTGAAAAATTTCTCATTTTTGAAACCTTGTAGTTTTGTCTTATAAATTATCTAACTCTTCAGAAATCATATTGCTATGATTGGACTGAAGTTCTAAAAATTGTCACATGGTTTTTAAAATGTTAGATATTTCATAAAATGGAGCTGAAATGTTTCAAAAACAAAAAAATTTTTCAAGTGTTCTACTAATTTTCAAATCAGCTATAACAATATAGAAACCAAGATAATTCTAATGCAAACTAATTTCACATTAGATGTTAGGTTTCTGAAATTTTACCAACCTGTGATTATTAATGTATGGCACTACAATTATAGATGGTAATTGATTTTAAAGTGTGTTAACTATTAAATTAAAACCAGGAAGTTTTGCTATAGAAAAGTAATAAAACTAAGAAAATATAGTAAAAACTGATGAAAATAAAGAAAATAAAACTAATAAAATAATGTAAAATTAGCAAAATTAGCTAATAAAAAGTAATAATTTTGAAAATGCAAAAATTAAAAGGTAGATATATACTATTAAAACTAGTGTTTTGACTCAGGTGGGTGTCACCTGGGTCACCCGCAGGTGGGTGGGTGACCCGAGTCAAGTTGCAACAGCCTGGGTGAGAACGGGTGGGTTAACCCGTGGGTGACCCGTGGGTTGACTAATGATGCCTGACGAAATTATTTTTGCGATGACGAATAATGTCGTCATGGTTTCGTCATGATGAAACCTTGACGATTGATGAAACCCCCAACGATTGATGAAACCTATGACGAATTGAGATACTTATGACGAATTAACAAAACCTATGACGAAATGACGAAACCTATGACGAAATGATGAAACCTATGACGAATTGACGAAACCTATGACGAATTGACGAAACCTATGAAGTATTGACGAAACCTTGATGAAGCCTCTAACGATTGATGAAACATTGGCAACCGATTTAGCCAATAATTAAACAACAAGCTTCTATATAATGATTTCAGATACACTAAACCTTAAATTGTTCAAAAAATGATATTTTATTATAAGGTTTCATTGGCTTTTTTTTCTTCTTTCGCACATGCAAATATATGTCAGGTTGATCCGAAATACCGGTAGTCATTTATGTTGGATTGATCCGGAATACCAGTCGAGAATACCGGTAATCGGGTTGATCTGTAATAGTCAAAATTTGTGCACGTGTTTATTTTCGTCAATTCCGGATCAACCCGACATAGGTTTTGAACACGTAAAAAAGGAAATTAAATTTTGTAAATAAACAAAGCACGTAAAGATAGAAGTTTATGGCAAGAGTGTTAGTGTTGGAGACTACAACGATATATTGGTGCACCAAGGTTGATCTAAACATTGGTTTTTGAGTATTTTCGTGTCTCTTCCTTTGTAAATAAGTAAAATCACAATAATAATAATGCACTGGTTATCTTAGCAACCTATATTGATTCTCTAACTCTATTATTAATTATGCATTATCGCTTAAAACATCGCTTTTTTAGCTCTTATCGTTATCGTTATTAACACACTTCTTAACTTTTTATAAACGCAGTAATTAACTCTATTTTGTATGGAATATAACTCTTCAGGTTTTTTTATTGATTTTGTCAATTCGTCATAGGTTTCGTCAATTCGTCATAGGTTTCGTCAATTCGTCATAGGTTTCGTCAATTCGTCATAGGATTCATCATTTCATCATAGGTTCGTCATTTCATCATAGGTTTCGTCATTTCGTCATAGGTTTCGTCAATTCGTCATAGGTTTCGTCAATCGTCAGGGGTTTTGTCAATCATCAATTCGTAAATCAGAAAATTACCTGACGAATGGTTTCGTTATTCGTCATGACGTATATTTCATCATTCGTCAAGCATCATTAGAGTTGACCCATGGGTGACCCGTGGGTCAACCCATGGGTCACCCACGAGTAGAGACCCGATACAAATTAATGCAAATTTGTGAAGTCAACAGAATCAAATTCGAAAAATATTTAATAGTAAATTATTTAAAGGAAACCATAATGCATTACAGAATTTTTATAACAGTACTATAGCAGATAGTATTTCTGCATTACAGCATTATGGCATTACGGCATTGTGGATTTATAGCATTACAACTTTACGGCATTACGGCTTTACGGCATTACAGCATTATGGCTTTACCACAGCAATTACAGCAAAAAATACGGCAATGCCATAACCTTATTAATTTGTAAAATTAATTCTACCACCAACTATGGGTTAACCTATTTGGGTCAAATCACTAGTCATATTAACCACCTGAGATTTTTTTTTAATTGACCCAGGTGACCCGACAGGTCACCCATCGGGTCACCTGTCGGGTGACCCAGGTAGCACCTTTTTTTGGACTGACCCGTTTCCACTCAGGTGGCACATTGTCCACCCATCGGGTGACCCGGGTGAAGATTTTTTAGATGGGTCAATTCACTAATTAAAACTATTTGGGTTTTATTATTATAATAAACAGTCATTTTTTAGCATATTGAACAATAATAAAGGATTTTGAAAATTTTAATTTTTGACAAGTTGAAGAATTTTTTGTAAAGTGGTCATCTTATCGTGATTATAGTAATTTGATTAAATATTAAGTATAGCTGTTATTATGATTAAAATATCTAAATTAATTTCTTTTTAATTATAATATGTGTTAGTTTTTTAAGTAATAAAAATATGTAATAGGTAATTTTGCCTAGTATAAAGATTATTGGTACTGTGTAAGTAGCTGATTTGTTAGTTATACTTCTCCATCAGGTTTCATTTTGTTAGCAAGTCTACATATTTAGTTTTTATTCGAGTTAACATACATATGATGTATGTGAGTCAACTGATTGAAAAGAGTTAAAGCAGAATATAAGCACGTTACAAGGCCTGAAAGAACCACAAATAATCTATATAAGCTTATATTTGAGCATCATACAGTACCGGACAGCAAAAACCATCTATTTTTTCAGCATTGTTTAAAGTCTAATAACTTCACAACAAGTAATTATTTTAAAAATCCCTCTTACAAATTTTTTATTGTTAACCTAAATACAAATCTGTAAGATGGATTTTTGATATCTTACTTTTTAAAGAAGTTATAAGGGTTTAAAGTTCAGCAACTTTAATATTAAAGCAGAAATTTGGCACAGGACAATTGACCAATCAGATTGATGCTAATCATGTGCTTGTGATTTGATTGGTTAATATTTATTATTAATAATCCAAAATTTGGTACTTATTATAAAAAAAATCATTTTTATATTTTTAACTAATCAAAATATCGTTTCACAAAAATTAGCCAATTAGAATTGTTATAAAATTCTCAAATTTGGCGGCATAAAAAAATAGATGGTTTTTGCTGTCCAGTACTGTAGTAAATTTTTTTGGTTAGCACTTTTATATTAGTATATATAAGCTATATTTTAAATATCAAATAAAAATTTTACTCAATTTTAATTTTTTTCAAAATATAATATTCTCTAAAAAAAAACAATAACAAAGCTATATTTATATTCTTTTAAAAAACAAAAAGAGTTACATTCTTTAAAAAAAACAGAATTATATTCTATAAAAAAAAGAAAAATGTGTTACATTTTCTAAAAAAAAACATAAGTTATATTCTTCAAAAAAAAACAATAAAACAATAAAACCAATTTCATTCTCTAAAAAAAAATTTTATACTTTAAAAAAAAAATAATTCTTCACATTTTTCATTAACATATTTTAAATATAAGATTTATAAAACTTACTCTATTAGTATTCTTTTAAATATACTTTTTTTGCCTATTAGCTGTTTTCAAATATAATCTTTTTATCCAATATCTATTTTTCAAATTAATCTTTTTTTAAAAAAGGGCCTCTATTAGCAATTTTTTAAATATGATTTTATATAGTTAGTTTAGGGTCCTGGTCTGAGTAATCAGCAGTGTCATAGGTTGGGTACAGCAAGGAAAACATGTGAAGATCATGAGATTCCAAATAGAGATTCAGAGATAGATAAATATGATATAAATCAATTTTTGCAAATGCAACTATGGGTTCTGAGACAGGATTGATACAAAATAAAGTAGAAAGTGAGCAGCTCCAACAACTATGCTAGAAGTAGACAATTCTATAGCAAGAAAACATAATCATAGCATGATCCTGCCAACCTGATATTATAATAATAATTGCTAAATTTTGTTAGTCACATTTTATATTAACGGCCAACTGTACTATGCAAACAGGAATCCACTAGTCAATAACATGTATTACAGAATTAACTACCTATTGTGATGCCCAGGCAACCTCAGTTGCTATTTCTAGTAGCATATATGTTTTAATTTCAATTATGTATAAATCATGTCTATATTCACAAAATCAATAAAATATTATCCCAATATATTAGACTAGGTTATTCAAATTGAATCATGTATACAATACTTTTCAATTAAATAAACTGTAGTAGGCATAAAAATAAGCTATTCATGTTGTTAACTGTACTTATGTGCTATAGTTCTATTATATTCATGTTAAATTAATTAGTGCATATAAAGTTTAGTATAACATAATAATCTATTCGAACAAAATATACTAAAATCTGATAGTTACAACTAGGCTGATCATACTGGTCCTGCACTACATTAACTCTGCATAGCTAACTTATTTATATAAGATATATAATTAGGTGGAATTAATTTTACAAATTAATAGGCCATAAACCTATAATAGCAAATAGCTAATTCCATAAAGTTATAATATCCTAAAGCTATAAAACCATAAATAATGCTATAATGCTGTAATGCCCTAATGCCATACTGCAAAAATACTATCTGCTATAATATTGTTTTTAACTATGTTTTTTTAAATAATATACTATTAAATATCATGTAATGATTATTTAAAATGGGTTTGTAAATCTAGATTTTAACTTAAATGTCTTTAATATTAAAACACAAATGCTGCTCTGTTCAACTGGCCAATCAAATATTCTAATATAGTCATACCAAAATAAGGCTTATATCAGAATGTAGATGTCCATTTATTCCACTAGCTAATCCAAGTAATCTAATACGGTTACACCAAAATAAGGCTTAAATCAATGTTTTTTTAATACTTTAAACAACTCTTTCAAAATTGTAAAATATGAATTTTTCAAATTTGCTTTTGTTATTTGATTACTTAATAAATACACAATTTTGAGTGAAAAATTGCTAAAAAAGTCAATCACTGTTTCACAAATTTTAAAGCATTTTTATAATGGTCTCAAGCTTAAGAACAAGTGCAATTGCAAGAACAAATGCAAGTGCAAGTGCAAGAACAAGAACAATTGCTTCACAATAATAAAAAAATATCTTATACTATTTTAATATTTAAATACAACCAATCAAATATTCTAACATAATAAGGCTTATATCAGAGTGCAATGTCTGTCTATTCCTGGCTAATTAAGTTTTTTAATGTGATCATACCAAAATAAGGCTTATATTAATGTTTTTTTAATGCTCTAAACAACTTCTTAAAATCATGAAATGTAAATTTTTCAAATTTAGTCATTTTAACATTGGATGCAAAAAATAAAAGTAAAAAATCTGGATGAAGAAAAAAAATTATTGCATTATATTTTATTAGTCAAATTAATTTTGTCAAGAGTTTCATCAATAATCAGTAGCTTCATTAATCATCAGTTGTTTTATCAATAATCAGGAGTTTCATCAATCAACAGTATAATGGCCTTAAGCTTAAGAACAAATACAAGTGCAAAAAACAAATGCAATCACAAGTGCAAGAACAAGAACAATTGCTTCACAATAGATAAAAAAAATATCTTATACTATATCTATTAAAGGAGTATTGTATGCCAAACACTATTAAAAGTTACATTTTTGATGCCTGTTATATTTAAAACATGTTTTATTCTATAAGTATTATATAAATATAAATGACTACTAAATATTTGTAATATAAATAAAACATCATAGATCTTGGGATGCTGTAATCAAATTTTAGCAATTTTAGATTCATTAGAATCGACTCATTTAGATAATTATTTTGGTGGTTAAATCATCTAAAATGGATCAGTAGATCAAAAGTTATTCACTATTGAATATTTTTAAGATTTTTGATAAAATTTATATATAGGCGAAAATACAATCTTTAGTTAATAAAAATTTTTGATATGACAAATTTTAAAATTAATACTTTACCAAAGTATTGTATAAAGCTAACTGAATTAGTTTAAATATTTTTTAGGGGACCTCTCCTATCTACTTTTTTAACAATCATACAAAAAATAAATTTTGCATGCAAATTTGTCTACAAAACAGATGAAGAGATAATAATTCCAATGCAAAATAACTTAACTATGCTAAAACATGATAATTCTATTGCAAACTAGCTTATCTACATATTGCAGTTACTAAAATAGCAAGTTTTGTAACAGAATTTTTTACCTATAATAAAAATCATAATAATTCTATTGCAAACTAACTTATCATATCAGTGGATCGGCATAATTGGGCCTTTTTTCAATAAACTGTTACATGAAAATTTGCTCCTAAGTGACGTGAAAAACTAACAAATGCTCTAACAAAAAAATTACTTACAAAAGTTTACTATAAAACACTTCTTTTGCTTATAGATTACTCTCACCTAAAAAGAACAGGCTATTTTGGACTTTCTGTACTAGTTATATCAATTATTGTGATGTAGTAAAAAAAAATTGAAACCTTATTGAAATTCATTAATAGTAGATTTAGAATTTTAGAATAAAGTTAGAAATTAGGTGTCTATATAGTAAAATCACTTTAAAAAACTTTTTATTAAAGCACTAAAGGTGATTTTTAATATTAATTCTTGAGAAATAAGCAATTTTAGACAAAATGAAAATTTGTTTTGAAATTTCTTGATTGTGTTATATTGTACCTAATTCCTAAAATCTAATTTGTGAATTAGGATCTGTGCTATAATAAATAATATAACCTGGCTCAGAAAGTTGGAGTGCATTTTGGTTGTTTTGATTTCACATTATACAGAAATTATAAGGTGCATTACAACTCACTCATGCGAAATTATTAAATTCTTTTATTTAAATAATTTAATTTAGGGGAGTAACAAAAATCAGGTGATTTTTTAGGGGGAGGGGGGTAAAAAAAGTTGAAATTATATATAAGAACCTGACTATTTATATATTAAGGAAGAGGGAGGGGGGTAGGTCTCTGATAAAAAATAATCAGGTGATTAATGACACTGCCCTTATATATCTTTAATTTAATAGTTATTTGCCTAAAATTTAGGGTTTAGGCATCTTTTTTTAATTATATTGAGTTTTATAAAGGATTTTATAAAATATAACTAAAATTTATAATTTTGATAAAACTACAAAATTTTAATAACTAAGATAAAGAACAATTAGAAACCTCATTCCCATAGTTATACTTAGACTTAAGAGTTAAAAATATTCATATTAATATAATATTAAAATTTCTACTTATTATAATTTATACTACTATTGCTTTATTTTGAACCAGCTATTTATTTATATTCTAACATTTTCATATATCAATTTTTGGTATAAAACATATTTAATGTACAAAAAATATATATAAATTTTAAAATTAAAAAGTTTATGTAACTAACCATTGATTATTTGATTTTTGAATATTCAAACATATTTGATTAGTATTTGCATTCTTGAATTAGAGCAATATTATTTTATTATTGATACTGTATATCTTGTATCTTAAGTATTATGAAGCATATAATTTTCTTTTGCTTATAGATATAAAGGCACATGCTATTATTAATAGCTGTTTAAATTTTTTTCATGCTCATAAATAGATTAAATAACTTTTTCCATGTAATTCGAGTATAAAGAATGGAAATAGCTCCCCCAACTTTTCCAATTAATTTTTCTGCCAATTTATTTTCTTTATTATTTGGAATTACTATTAAGACTATGATTAAACTATCATTATTCATTGCTAATCCTCTTAATTCTGATATTACTTTTGTGACCTCTTCTTCATTATTTCCATAAAGACTGATGAATACTATATCATAAGCAGATTGATTGTTCAATTCATTATAATTTTTTGTTGCTCTAATACTTTTATTAAAGGTATCAAATGCATCAACTTCTTTGATCATTTTAAAATAATTCAACATAGCATTTCTCGCATCTTCAACTGGATGAATTATTAGAATCCGTTTTTGTTTTATAACTTGAGGCAATATACAATTCATTTGACCAAATTGTGCATTTAATTGTGAAGAAATGATTGATAATGGCTCAACATTCCATGTAAACCAAAATTTACTTCCTTTTCCTAATTCACTTTCTAAATTAATTTCTCCTTTGTTAATTTCGACTAGATTTTTACAAATTGAAAGGCCAAGACCTGTACCATCTTGCATCTTAGTTATTGACATGTCACATTGTGAAAAGCTTTTCCAAACATAGTCTATATAATCTGGATCCATTCTATAATTTTATTATTAAATAACTATATTAGAATGCTTTTATGTTAATAAAGGATATTAATCATCAATATCTTACCCAATACCAGTATCATGTATTTCAATCAACAAGCTTCCTTTTTTAACAATTTGTCCATAAGTTGGTTTATCTTTATCTTCATCAATGTCTTCTTGTAATTGCATTGAAATCGTCAGTACAATTTTACCTTTATTGGTAAATTTAACTCTAGAAAATTATCATAAGAATGAATCATATTGCAATATGTTATGAAAAATAACATGTCAAAAAAGAAATAGTTACGCATTTGATTATAAATGAGATAAAACTTGTTTCAGCCTATTTTCAATATTAATAGATAAAACAAGTAATAAATTAATAATAACTAAATAAATAAGTTTCACACATATAAATTATATTTGTTTAATCACCTATCAGGATCACCCTTAACATATCTCGGTAACATATCTATCTCGCAATTTACAATTAATTCAACCTTTTTAGTTCCGGCTCTTTTTCCATATTCCTCAATTATATCCTCAAATAATTCTAATAAATCAAATGTTACATTTCTCAGAGCGATTTTTCGTGCTTCTAATTTTGCTACATCAAGAATATCATTTACAATAGATAATACTATATCAGAAGCGCTTATAATGATATCAATCATATCTCTTTGATCATTGGTTAAGATATTTTTCTCAAAGGAAGAAAGGATGCCCACTATTGCTCCTAAAGGTGTTCGTAATTCTATAATCAGCAATGAATATTTAAAAGTAATTAGAGAATTTTAGTACAGTACAGTAATACTCGGTAAATGAGAATAACATATACCGTGTGAAGTATTTGCTAATATTTGGCTCTGGGTCTTATTTGCAACCCCAAAAGCTTTCATTTTAACTTTATTTTCAGCGATTTCTTTTAATACATTTGTATAAGTAATAAATAAACTTATTTGATTCGATATTTGTTGTAATAATTCAATTTCAGAATTGAGCCAAATAGAATGTGGTGATCTATGTAATTTTATCCATCCCCAACAACTACTATTCAACCTTATTTCTACAGATAATTCTGATACATTTTTACTTACGTCATCACAGTATACGTTTAAACAAACATTTATTCCTGAATTATTATTTAAAAATTCTTGTGAATTGGTTGATCAGTGATTTACTTTTATCAATAATCTCTGTGGATAGATTAGTCATTGGTGATATACTTTCTGAACCTTCATAAAAAGCAACTATTTTATTCTTCCCAAATTCAGATTGAACGTTTGTGATAATAAATATTCTTTCATTTGGTAATAGAGGATTGATTTCTTGAATAATATCTAATAAAGAATCATTTAAATCTAATCCACAAAGAATCTTATTTGATATTGAAAATAGTAATTGCTTTGCTTCTTCTTCTTTACTTTGTTGAAATGATATTTTACGACGAAGAAGTGAAAGTTTAATATTAGCACGAATACGAGCAATTAGTTGAAGAGAAGAAAATGGTTTTATTAAATAACCATCTGCTCCTCTATCCAGACCTAGAAGTAAAAAATAAATTGAAAACAAAAATTAAGAAAGTAGAATAATCTATTATTAGCATACAATATAATAATTTTTAAATTTACCTTCGATAATAGAATCTTCACCAGCTTTGGCAGATAATAATATTACTGGAATCTCTCGAGTTTTTGCATTAGATCTTAACACATTTAATAACTCGTATCCATTCATATTTGGCATCATAATATCTATTAAATTCAAATAATGATAATAATAATAATAGAAGTTTGCTATTTATCGCCAGTGGTGATCATCACCAATGTATATTTTGTATCTTTAAATTTTGTCTATGAAATCACCTTTGAGGCTCTAACAAAAAAAATTTCTCGTAAAATTTTGGCATAAACTATACCCCCTGCCCATAAATGTAATCAATTTTTTTAATTTTTATTTCGGCAAAAAACTTTTTATTAATTGTTGTTAATCACTGGTGATGCTCACCACTGGCAATAAGTAGTAATTTTCATAATAATAATAATTTATAATTCAGTAATTATTATCGTTAAATGCAATATGTTAACTCACCGCTAAGGATTAAGTCAGGCAATCTGTTAAGTTTTTTTAAAAGTCGTATAGCATCTTGACCATCACAAGCACAATGTACATCAAATTCTTTTAAAAGACTTGCTAGATAGTCTCTACAAACGTGATCAATAAGAAACAAATTAGTAATGATAATCATCTAAAGCACTTCATGGTGCTTAACACAATATATTACAAGGAAAATGCGTAGCATTATATATCCGGAGCCGTGTTAATTTGTACGTTTTTGTAAAATCCCTAGCGTCAACAATTTAAAAAAAATATCGCTAACAACGTTAGGGTTAGGATCCAGATAGCGATATTTTTTGGGCTTGTGACGTTAGGGTGGTTATGTTTTGTACATCAAAATATCAAAAAATAATCATGCATCAAACATAATTTTTGCAATACTTTAAAAATTTTTCGCTATGATACAGATCAAAAATTTAAGGTTAAAATGTTGTTATAGGTTAAGGTAAGGTTATAAGGTTTTTGAAGGTTATGAAAATTTTTACTCAGAACACTAAGTATTAATTCTTAGCTAATTTTTGAGATATAGCAACTGTGATGTTAAACACCAGTGATGTGATTTATCAATGTCTAAAATAATAATTTAAAATATTATTACCGCATATCATTATTATCATCAACAAGTAAGATTTGATATTTTGCAATGTTATTAGAATCTTCCATAAAGGAATGAAAAGTGACATCTTTCTGTAACATTTCGTCAATATTCCAGTCTTCAATTGATGATTTATCCGGTGTATAATTCTTGACCATTATTTATTGGAATTTCAACATTATTAAAGTGTATTTTATTTGTTGGTAGGTGCTCACATCCTATTGGAAACCAGCATTTAAATGTAGTTCCTTTATTTACTACTGAAGTAACAGTGATATCTCCACCATGACATGTAATAAATTCTTTGACGAGTGCAAGTCCTATTCCAGTACCTTCATAACTACGTGAATGTTGAGGTTTTATACGATAAAAACGTTGAAATATATTTGGAAGAGCTAACTCTGGGATGCCAACTCCTGAATTGAAAGAAATAGTAATAATAGTAAAATGCTCATCGTGACTAGTTTAATAAGTTAGCAAGAAATTTTTATTAACCTGTATCTGACACTTCAAGAACTATCATCTTTTTCTTATCTTTGTAGTCAGGATATAAGCGAATAATTATGCTTCCATTCCAAGTATGCTTTAATGCATTCGAACCTTTAACAGACAAAATATTTTTAGTAAAAATTAAACCTGCACGCAAATATTTTCACATACAGTATATATATATATATATATTTTTAGGAAATGCTTACAAAGATTAAATACAATTGTTTCGTACATATCATGATCTAAATAAACCTTATCTTCCACAGCTTGATTAAAATCATCACGACATGGAATGTCAATAACGTAATTCAAACCTAATGTTTCCGCCATATTTTTAAAGTTGGAAACTAATTCTCGAGTAAATTTAGTTATATTTGTTTCACGATAACATATTTCTAACTTGTTAGATTCTATATTTGAAAACTGTGTAAAAAGCAAATATTATTTAATATAATACTTTTGAAATTACTGCAATCGGGTTTATGATTTGAACTTATTAAAAATTTTAATATATAACTTACTTGTAATAAAGAATTAATAAGTTTAAGTAATCGACGAGCGTTACGTCGTATAATTTGAAGATGAGGCATTATTGGAGCTTCTTGTGGGTGTGCATTAATTATGTCTTCAAGTGGTGAAAGCATTAAAGTTAACGGTGCCGGCATAATGAAAAAAGAGGTTCAGTTTATTAATACATTATATTTTTGAAAAATGTATAATACTTTATGATAAATCAATACTTTTTAATTCATGACTAATGCCTTGAAAAAACATGACTTTTTGGTGATTTAAACCAGCCAATGCTTTATAACGCATCCTTTCCTCTTCAATTGATCTCGTATGTAATAAACATGAATTCATATGATTTACGATTAGCTAAAAAATATAACAGATAATAGTACTTAAGTATTTTAATAAATAAAAGCAGATTATGAGAATTTTTGCATACTTTTAAAAATTCCATATACTTCTCATCAAGTCTACGAAGTCGATTAATACCACAAATTATTATAGCTGATAAAAAATGGCCTTCGCCAAGAGAAATTTTTGTTAAAAATAGTACAGCCTGGGATCCATCTTTTAAAAGAACTTTTATATGATCGCCTTCCTTTAATAAAAGTTGTAATGGCCAAGAATCATATTCTAAGTACAAATAAGTTTCAGTTTCTCGGTTTAATTCAGGATATGCATCTTTAGTTAAGTCAATTATTTTGGGGGTTTCAGGTAAAAAATCCGGAAATAACCATCCTTTTTCATTATGTTTGACAAAATAAATAATTGCATAAGGAATATAAGCATTATTAACACTCAGCACTTTTGTAATAATATGGCAGGCATTTTCTAAGGAATCAGCATCTTCAAGAAATATTAAGTCATTATAAGTGTGAATTAACATACTGAATTAAATATTATAATTAAGTTATATTATAACCTATTTATAGTAGGATTTACTAACCAGAACTCCGACGACTAAGTTGGTCAAGTGTTTTTAACCTTCGAGTATTCAAAACTTTGTGTGTAGTTTCTTGTGCCATCATAAATATAGCACAAACAGAGCCATCAGATTTAAAAATAGGAGTATATGTATAGTTAAAGTACTCCTCTTCAATAAATCCATCACGTTGATTCTCGAAGAACACATCATTTTTAATCAGACCTTTTCCAGTTATTCTTATACTACGTATATTAAGTTGAAATTTCAAAAGTTAAATACTAGTAAACAGAAACTGTAATAAGTCCAGTGTGAAGTTACGGAGGCTTGTTGTGTTATACAAATATCGTGTTTGTTATTGGTTAGTTAGCGGTTATGGTTAAAGATGCCTGACGAAACATTATAGTTTCGTCATTTCGTCAATGACGAAACATATGACGAAACTTATAGTTTCGTCAGCAAAATAATTTCGTCAGGAACCTATAGTTAGGGTAGATGAATCCCGTTTAACTAATAAATTTACACTTTAATGCGTAAAAAATTTTGCATATCGGGGATGTTTGCTAGGTTGTGGCGCAGCAAAAATCTTTTTAAAGTTCGTCAAAGTTGGGGTTAGAGTGATTTTCCTATAGACGATTTTTGGCAAAACGAACGTTTGTTTTAATCATACGTTACGAAACCTTTCATCATGACGAATGACGAAACCATTTCGTCAGGCAGCTTTGAATTGACGAATGACGAATAACGAAACTCCATGGCGCAAAATAAATTGAAACTATTTTTATGTTCATCATCTTATCTATTTTTTTTTTTTTTGACATCTTTTATCCGACATTATCCGATGATTTACATTACTCACCTGGAGGTATCCGATCTGACGAAGAAGAGTTTTATAAGAAATAGCAGAATTTTGATAAAATTTAAGATTCAGAATATCCAGATGTGTTATACTGTAGAGAAGTCAAAAGATTCGTCAATTGTCAGTAGCTTCGTCAATCGTCAGTAGTTACGTTATACCGTCAAGTTTCGTCAGACAAAACCATTGATGAAGCCATTTCGTCAGTGCCAGATAGTTTCGTAAGGCATCATTAGTTACGTTACACCTGATCGTAAAATCTAATTCGTAGTTTAACCAATCTGCGCCATAAATCTGGCACACATTTCCGACATGCACAAATTTATAAGTGAAACTATAATAAATTTTAAACAAACTATAGTCTTAACAATATGACATTTCAAGATAAAAACTTTCTAAAGCATAATTTTGACCCCTTTTAACAAAGCTACGCTTTTTATTTCTTGTATTTAAATATAAAAATTTTAAAATTCTGTCAAAATTTCTAAATTTTTTATAATTAAATGCAAGAATAAAAATGTCACTATGTTAATAGGGACTTGATATTAGGCTTAGAAAGTTTTGACTTTGAAATATAATATTAAGGCTATACACATTTCAAGTTATAGTACGGCTGTCATTGATCATGAGTATTGCAATATCTATGCTATAAATCACTTACTTTTATTCTGTCATCCATCTTGTTATATTATACGATGTATAGGTCCCATATTTATATTATACTACATGGATTAAAGAGATATAGACATAAATTGTATAATTTATGATCATTGACTGCCGTGCTATAATACCAGTATAGCATGATAATTCTGAGATATATCACATTGATACAGAGAAATTTTATTTATTTATTCCACGTCTCATTATGATCGCACGACGGGATTTACGTGTTATTTAATCATAATTTTTATCATAAATTTTTTTCTTATTTGTTATTTCCACGGAGTGATAACAAATAAAGCCGGGTGATAACAGGCATTTGTTATTTCTCCTAAAAGTTAAAAATGTAAAGGGAGACAAAGAAAATGATAAAAAATAATTAATAACGCGAGTCCCTGTCATGTCGCATATGAAACGTTGAATAACTCATTTATTCCGCCGTGACGGGAAATATTTCATTATTCCCACCATCCCGGGGAATAAGTACTATTTATTCCCCGGTTCTTATTTATACTTCTATACTATTTCTTCTCGATTATTGCCCAGATTTCAGATTCGGGCTGATCCGGAATTTTCATAATTCTTTTTGATTATATATCTTTTTTTACTTTTTTTATGATATACGAGTTTTTTTAAAAACTATTAGTTACAAAAAAGAGTAAAAGTCGCTGGCTAAAANAAAAAAAAAAAAAAAAAAAAAAAAAAAAAAAAAAAAAAAAAGAAAAGAAAAGAGAAAGAGAGAGAAAAGAAAGGAAAAAATACGAAAAATGATTTGTGATTTATAGTAAGCTAAACTTTATGAAATAAGCGACTTTAGTTTGAAGAAATAGTATAGAAGTATAATAAGAACCTGGGAATAAATCAGTTATTATCCGCGAAATGGACATAACCAAAATCAATCCCAGATCATCTGATCTGGGATTGATTTTGGTTATGTCCATTTCGCGGATAATAACATTTACTTATTGATCAGATTGTATCCATGTGATTATTATAGTAACACGGACTAGTGTATATTATTTTATTATAGTACGTAAAATATAGCTTTATACTTATTGATCAGATTGTATCCATGTGATTATTATAGTAACACGGACTAGTGTATGTTATTTTATTATAGTACGTAAAATATAGCTTTAATTATATTATATTTCGAGATAAACCTTTGAAATGGCTAAAATTAAACTTCAATTAACTAAGGTATTATGTTTATTTCTTGTATTTAAATATAAAAAAGCCCAAAGTTATGTTGAATTTCAAATTTTTTCAATTCAAATATAAAAAATAAAAATGTACTTTGTTAATCGAGACTTAATGTTAGCATTTACAAAAATTTTAATCTTAAAATACGATATCTTTAAAGTTATAATACTATCTAAGATTTGTCTAATTTTTGATTTTATTAGTTGAACACACATCAACTGTCCGTAGATTTCGCGCCTGGCCATGCTAAAAAAAATTTATTAGATCAAGTGCTGGAGATCATTATCTAAAGTCAGATTTGTAAACAAATCACAGTTTTTTAAAATTTTAAACGAAATTAAATCATAAAATTTGTTAAGTGATTACCACGTTATCTTCATTCTGAATTATTTTTGTTTAAATTTTTTGAAAAAATCTCAGCCGTTTATCAATATATAAGGTGAGCTAAATTTTCTAAACCTTTAGACGAGGATGACACGGTAACCACTCAACCAAATTAGGTGAAAGTTTCTTTATTCTAATCCTACGAATTCATAAAATTAAGATAAAAAATGTTCGTCGAATTTGTTTATATGATCTCCGTTTAAAGTTTTTAAAATTTTATCAAAGTATAAAATGAACTAAATTTTTTTAAAAATTAACGAAAGATAGTACGATAACCGCTTGATAAATTTGATAAAAATTCTTTTTATTTAATTCTACGAATTTATGAAATTAAAATAAAAAAAAATTCATTGAATTTGGTCAATTAATTACCGCATTGCATTCATTTTATGACATACGAATCTTTAAACGAAGATAACATGGTAACTACTTGATTATATTCTATGAAAAATTTTTAATTTTAACCTATGATTCATAGAATCAAAATAAAAAGATTTTAATCATATAAATTTAGAGTCCTCTGCTACGCTCCGGACAATTACAAGTGAAAATTTCTTTTGAAATTACGAAGCCGGCATAGGCAAAAACTGAGAATTGTACCTATTTTTTAAAGGTTAAATTAAAATTTATACGTAAGAGTATAAAAGAAGATTTTATATTTTCGACAAATGAAACTGAAGCTCAGTTCTTGCAGATATTAACTTCAACAAACTTCAGTTTCGGCAAATCTCAAACTTCAGATGCAAAAAATTATTACATAACTTACCTTTCATATTTTGAAACAAATCTTTCATATATGTCAGGCCAATTTTCTTTAGTTGTTTTTCCTAATGCTATATAATATTAAAAAGAATGTTAAATTTACAAAGTTATTATAAACACAAGAATTTATTTGACTAACCATGTGGATGTTTCGACTTTAATACTTGCCGCCACGCTTTAAAAACGAATAGGAATAGTTATTTAAATCCAATCAAGTATATAAAATAAGTGGAATTCTAGAATTGATTTACCTTTATTATATAGTACGGTCCAGTCGGGAGCAATAGAAATAGCGGTGGGAAATGCAGATTGAAGGCATAATTTCTGAAATTGGTATGCGATTCATCATCATCATTATTATTATTACGTATTATTATTATTAATTTTATAATATTTTTTAAAAGAAATAAAATTACCACAGCGTTTGTTATAGAATTATCCCAATATTCCATAGGACCAAGTGAAGTTGATGACCAATCATAATTGTAGACATTACTAACAAAGTCTGGTTCATCATCCTCAATATTATCGGTGTAGGTAGACATATAAACTAGAAAATGAACGGCAAGCCTATCAAAGAAATAATAAGTAATTTAAATAGGCCACGATTAAGAGAAGATTTGTAACTTACAACTAATTTTGGAAAAGAAGGATGGATAAAAGCTTTTTGCTAATAATTAAAGCTATTATCTTGACCAAACCATAGCTTTTATATATTTAATCGGGCCTATATAAATAAAAGTATTTTTTTTATAATACGTATGTACAGCACGTATGTATTTAGTATTAATTTTCTCTTAACGTAATTTCACATTCAAAACAGTTTAACAATGAGTTCTACGACTCGACTAACTCTACGAATAAAGTTAAACAGGTTTTCATATGCCATCAAAATAAAGGAGACAAACCTATTGCTGCAATAAGTTTATGTTAAGTTATATACAAAAAAACTTTTTTCTTGTATATATAGTAGCACATAACAATTCTTCATTATATTTTATAGCGGTTAACCGGGCCTATATAAATAAAGTAATTTTTTTTATAATACGTATGTATGCACGTACGTACGTATGCACAGCAAAAAGCACGGGTATTATGAGGTGTTGTTTATAATCGTAAGGTTAATGCCACAAAAGACGTTGCGTAGGCTAATAAAAAAAGAAAAGCGTAAGGTATACATGTATGTATGCTAACTTTTTTTTAAGAAAAGAGTATAATATACATATATGTATACTAAATTTTTTTTAAGAAAAGCGTATAATATACATATGGTATATAAAAATTTAAGTCGATTATGCTAGTTTGTATACTATTTTATATACTATCGGTCATAAGGGTGGCTTGTCCACGTGATATACAATAATTAATTTAATCAGGTCAGTTAGAAACGATGGGTCATGATGCAGTGGTAAAAATAAAATTAAAGGGAAAATAATCGATGTTTATGACAAAATAGTGATAGTTATATTGAGTGGATTGCGAAAAAAAAAGTATGATAAATAATCTTTGTTGCCAATTCTTTAGTAAAATAAGTTATTATATCTTCATTTAAATCGCTTGCAATAGTATCATAAATCTCTTGAAGCTCATCATCAGAAGAAATCAATACAATTTTATTTTCGAAGGATTCTAGATCTTCTTCGTAAATAGTTTCAACCCCATCAACAATATGAAAGTCAGGATCATCTTTAACATAGAGGTCAGGTTCATCGTGAATATGAAGGTCAGGATCATCGATAGTTTGAAAGTAACGATCGTCCATTTCAAGAAAGTAAACATGAACAAAAGTATGTAGTAGCTTTCAATTATTTAAAAGAAAAAAGTCTTAAGTACAATGTACGCACATACACTATCATACGATTATTCATAATACATCGGCATTATTAAAAACCGAAAAATATTACATATTAAATTTTATGCAGAAATGCTTAATATACAATTATATGTCATTTATAATGTTGCGGGATTAAAAATTCCTTACTGTAATTTTAATTCAAGGGAACCTTCGTTTGAATATATAGTTCTTAGTGCATCGATTTCCCTTTTACTTATTTTTACTGTTATATTCTATACTATATAATTACATCATTTAATGCTTAATATACAATTATACGTCATTTATAATGTTG
This sequence comes from Gigaspora rosea, assembly GCA_003550325.1. Taxonomy (NCBI): domain Eukaryota; kingdom Fungi; phylum Glomeromycota; class Glomeromycetes; order Diversisporales; family Gigasporaceae; genus Gigaspora; species Gigaspora rosea. The sequence goes on along the minus strand of QKWP01000006.1, from coordinate 97,461 downwards.
CGGGATTAAAAATTCTTTACTGTAATTTTAATTCAAGGGAGGGAACCTTCGTTTGAATATATAGTTCTTAGTGCATCGATTTCCTTTTTACTTATTTTTACTGTTATATTCTATACTATATAATTACATCATTTATTTTCTATATTAATTTTTTTATGCTTCGCTTTATACTTTTTAATTAATCATCAATTTATCACCATCATGCTATATTATGCCTTACGGTCACCCAAGCCTAGTACTTGTGTTACGTGAAATGTTTTTTCAACTTTTCGTCGCACAAGTATATTATACTTACAAGTATGATCGTTTTCATACTTACTATACTTATAAGTATTGCCATCTTTCCTACTTATAAGTTGGATAGGTATGATTTTTAAATATACGTATGAGTATAAAGATCTAAAGTTGCACTACGCTACTACTTTTGTTTTACATACTCTACTACTTTAGATAGGACTCGGTATTATGTGACAACCCGTGCTTTTTTCATTTACTTATTGGCACGGGATTGTTACGTCAGACACCGTGCAATAAAATAGTTATTATATGGGTGTTGAATAAACCGTTACACACACGGGTTCATATTTAAATCCCGTGCCTTCGGCACGGAATATGAACCCGTGTGTAACTGGTTTATTCACTACAACCCATACAATAACTATAAAGTATTAATTTACACTTGACATTCAAAACTGTTTCACAATGAGTTCTACGAATAACTACGAATAAAGTTAAACAGGTTTTCATATCCCGTCACTCATGTCACCAAAATAAAGGAGACAAACAAAATTTCCTATTGATGCATTAGGTTAATGCTAAGTTATGTATAAAAAACTTTTTTCTTGTATATATAGTAGCACATAACAATTCTTCATTCAAACAAAGCATATATTTTATAGTGGTTAATATAAGTTTAGCATTCTCTATCTTAGACCATTTGACAGCTAACATGATTGAACCTTTAATCAAGAAACCTTTAGTCGATCAGTTATTTGAATGTTATCGTCATATATTCTGCACATATTATTGAGGGTTAGAAATTATAGATAATTTTTATAATAGAAAATTCTGATCATTCATATCCTACTTTCTGCTGTAATCTGACCAAATTCTATAGATAAATATATATAGATTATAAACAAAACAACTTTTCCTAATTCATATAAGAAAAAAAAAAGTATTCATGGCAAATGGTTTGTTAATTAATTTCCGTAATTAATGTTTTCTCTAACTGACTAATGTTTTAAAAGCTTTCGCCCTCTCGTTTTCTTTTATTGCATTTCAATTTTATAATAAAAAGTAATAAAACTTGATGAAGCTTAAGAATTATTGCTTAGGAACTTACCGTAAACTGCCATATAAAAGATCCCCCCATGATAGTAGACCCACCATCCGGGTCTACAATATAGGTTGAGATTTTTGTAAAGATAAAAGACCCGGGTATACTATAGGATCTAGAATGATAAAAGACCTGGGTATACTACTGGTATACTATAGGATAAACATTCGGATAGCTGTAATTCGTATTACTTGTGCTATATTAATATTGACCGGTACTGGACCCCCTATCCGTACAATAGACCCACGGGTCTACTATCGGGTTTAAAATTGAGAAAATGTAACAGACCCGGGTCTTTTATATGGCAGTTTACGGTACTCGGGTACAAACAATTCATTAAAGCAAATAATATACAGCATTTTGTTTCTATGACAATAGTGGTACATGTTTGTGAAACTTCATTTATGCAAAGGCAAAATTTGCGATAATAGTTTTAAACAGTCAACTTAATAAATGAATGACATAAAAAATTTTTTAATTAATGTGCATTTTTGATTTCGTTCTATGCATAGATTGAGACAATCTTTACCAAATGTTATTAGTTGCACGGGTTATCCAGGCAAATTATGCGTATTAAGTACATACGTCGTATGGTATCAACCGTAATGAGTTAATTATTTTATTATAGAAACTGACTTATTAGAAATCGCAGAGAAATAATGCCTTTTGGCATTTAAATTAAAGGTTGAGAAGTTGTCAAAATACATAAGGATAAATGTCACATAGATTTTTTTAAGAATTTGTAACACGGGATTGGTTTCGTGCAACTTACGTTTGCATGGATTGCTTGATTGATCATTATGTAATGCTTAGATAATGATTTTAGGAGAAAGGAGAGTTAGTTCAGGAGTTTAGTTTTAAGAAAAGCTTTAGAATAAAAATTCTTATTAATAAAGAAACGCTAGCCATAAACTGTATTTGTGTGTCATACTATGTGTTCGTATAAGGTGTTAGTATCTGGTACGATACTCCAGTCGTCACTAATAAGTAAAGCGAATACATTCAATAGTTGAAATCGAGTAAAACCCCTGAAGTCCAGAAATTCCGCCACAATAAATAATAATGCTCGTACTTCTGCACTTACAGTATTTTGTACATGAGAATAAATAGCAAATAGCTAATTTGAGAGCCCTAAAGAAAACGAGCGTTTAAATCCGATTTGCAGCATTAATTAACAACGAATTGTACGAACTTATGTGCATACGTACATACTGTGTATATATAAATTTACAACTTATACGTAATCTCAAAATTTTATTTCATAATTGGTTTCTTTATTTGGTTTGTATTGATTGCATAAGTATCTATTTGGTACGTATGTATACGTTATACAATACATGGGTTGGTAACTTACTAAGTTATTTTAAACTGCCGTAAGTTTCATTTATTGGGAAGTGCAACTAAGTTTATTTTTGGGAAGTGTAGCCTACGTAAAGAATCTTTCTTTTTTTTAAAAAAAAAAAAAAAAAAGAAAGCCCCGATTTTCAGAATAATTCTGACTCTATCCAAAGAATCTCAACTAAAGTCAACTCGTCTGGCTATTATATTCGACTGAAGTATCGTTCAGGTACTTCACCAACTCGAAACATTTAACAGCAATCACTGAATGTATTATTAGCCGTTTATTCGTTATTATTAGTTTGTGTAAATATTACAAGATCTCTGGATATACTATTATCCGGGTTACAAATAGACTTTTGGTTGCGGCATCGATCTACGTGGCCGGATGATTTCTGGCGATAATTATCATCTTAGTCATATCAATGATCTGGGTAATACATCTTAGTTGATAGATTGTTGTAACTCTTCCTTCATCGGCATCATGATCAGTATTTTTGCTGAAACTTTCGGTTTCGGCCGGGCGAAACTTCCGAAACCTCAGAAACCTTGTTTCACCAGATGCCCCAATCCGAAACTTCCGAAACCTCCGATATTGGCGAAGCTTCAGAAATTTCTGAAACCAATAACCACTAAATTTCATAAAAATGATAGGCGAAAGTGGATTTCAGAAATAGGTAGGATCTTAAAATTTGTATTTATGCCATAAAAAGAAGCGGCCTTTACCAGTTTTTCTGGCAAAAGCGAAACTTCCGATCCTGGCTAAGAAACCAATAGCCAATAAAATCAAGAGAACCTCATCACGTGAAATAGCGAGTATAAATGAGCATAAAATTACATTTGACCTGTTTTTTATTCACTAGGTTCTGAATGCTTTGTATTCCTTATTCATGAAACGTTCATCAGTTTGTGAGGTAAATAATTTTTCTTTTTTTTTAATTTATTTATTTATTATTTTTATTATTCTATTAAAGAAAGACTCTCAAGTTTGCGAGATACGTTTATTGTTGTTATTATTATTCTATTCAAGAAGGTTCTTAATTTGCAGGATACAGGAGGTTTTTTTATTTGCTAAGTTTTGGGATTCATACAGTTTTGGAAATTTTGAAAGGTTTTGTTTCAATCAATTTCAGAATGTTTTGCCAGATTTGGAAGGTTTTGGCATATTTCAAAGGCTTTAGAAATGTCAAAAGTTTCAGTTTGGCCAGTTTCTGAGAGTTTTGCCCATTTCAAAGATTTCCAGCCATTTCAGAAGTTTTGAATTTTGGGTAATACTAAAACTCCATGACTATAAAGTTTTTATAGATCAGTATTGCTAAAAAGTTGTTATGAGGGATCATTGGAAAGAGTTGACTTTTTTTACTTGAAAAGATGCTTAATATTAAAAGATATGCAACATGGGGGACATTCGAATCCGATAATTTCCAGGATCGACGTTACACAAGTATTTATATAGCGTAGTATTGTAAAACCAGAATATTCGGGTCTAAGTAAACTTAAAGATGCCTGACGAAATGTTTTTTGCGATGACGAAATGGTTTCGTCATGGTTTCGTCATGACGAAACCTTGACGATTGACGAAACCCCCGACGATTGACGAAACCTAAGACGAATTGACGAAATATATGACGAATTGACGAAATCTATGACGAATTGACGAAACATATGACGAATTGACGAAACCTTGACAAACCTTTAACAATTGATGAACCTTGATAAATCGATTCAGGAACCCCTTTAACATAATGATCTTGGATACACTAAACCTTAAATTGTTTCAAAAGAATGTTATTTCATTATAAGGTTTCATTGGGCTTTTTTCTTTTTTCTTCTTTCTCATGTCATGTCACGTGATCAAATTTATGTCGGGTTGATCCGGAATAGTCAAAATTATGCACGCGTTTATTTTAATAAACGCATGCGTTTATTTTCGTCGATTCCGGATAAATCCGACATATATTCCGAACATGTGCGAAAGAAGGAAGCGAAGCGAAAATACTTGAAAACCAATGTTTAAATCGACCTTGGTGCACTAATTAAAAATGACGGGAACTAAATGTTACATATAATGAGCATCAATCTATCGCTGTAGTCTCCAACAACAACACCTTAACCCTAAACTTCTATCTTTACGCGCTTTGTTTATTTACAAAATTTAATTTCCTTTTTTGATTTGTTATTCGTAAAAATCACGATGGATAACGAGAATGTAATGGATATCTTAATATGTATATAATATATTTTATCCAACCTATATTGATTCTCTATCGCTGCTATTAAATATGCATTATCACCTGTTCTGTTAAAACATCATTTTTTTAGCACTTATCGTTATTGACCGCGACTTTCCTATGGAATTGCCTAAAAGGTTAATTAGGTTATATTTTTTTGTTGGTGATACTATATTAGACCCTTTTACGGGTTATTAAAACACTTCTTAATTTTTATAAACGCGGTAATTAACTCTATCTTGCATGAATATAACTCATCAGATTTCGTCATAGGTTTCGTCAATTCGTCATAGGTTTCGTCAATTCGTCATAGGTTTCGTCAATTCGTCATAGGTTTCGTCAATCGTCAGGGGTTTCGTCAATCGTCAATTCGTCAAATGGAAGGCACCTGACGAAATGGTTTCGTCATTCGTTAATGACGAATGATTCGTCATTCGTCAGGCATCTTTAAGTAAACTTAAAAAAAAATATTGTCATGGGCAACACTTTGCTAGTAAAATAGCTTCGTAGCGAGTGTCTCTTCAAGAAACCCAGTTGCATCAAGTTGCATCACGCGAATAAAAGGTAGATTTATTGAGAGTTGAAGTACTATTGTACTGCTTAATTCGTGATGCTTAACGTTATTTTTCTTTTATTATTATTATTATTATTTAAGTAACCAACTTGTTTATTTTATTTGTAGGTTTTTGCAGACTGTTTTCGAAAGTTGCATATCTTCTTTAGAAGATGTTTGGTTCAATAGAAACGTTTTATATATACGATAATATAGCTTTGTTAATTATATGAAATTTTAAAAAAATATTAATAAAGGACGTGTAACTTGTTACCAAAAACCTTTTAATTAAGTTCTTGCATTTTGTAAGTTGTATTATAATTTAGATGAATAATTTTATTCTTTACAACGTGAAATTTTTAACATAATAAAGAAATTGTAATATTTGAAATGTGTCCGTTGATTCTATCTGTTTTTACGAAACGCGTATCACGTGGTTATGAAACAGGTTTATGATTGGTCAACTACCTCATGATCAAACCCGTGCATTTCCGAAAAATGAGAAAGTCCTCCATGCTAAGATATGCATATATATACACTTGTTTACTGTAAATTATTAAATTTACTATGATAGCCCCAAATTTGCTAGAGTTATACAAAATTGTTAAATTTGATTAGTTACATTATATGATTATCATATAATTTTTGTAAACAAAAAATCAATACCCAATCTTTAAATGCATATTTTTAGCAAACATCTAACTAAAATTAATGATTTTATTACTATTAGAATTACAAATATCTAACCAAAATTAATGATTTTAATATTTGATAATTAATATCTTTTGATCTACTAAATCAAATTTAGTAATTTAACTAGAATAATTTCTAAATAAGAGAATTCTAGTAAGTCTAAAATTACAGAAATCCAATTACAGTGTCCTGAAATTAGTATAAATTTGTGTTACTATAAGTTTATAATTTTTAAACATTTATAATAACACCAATCTATTTTAACTTTAGAATCTAGTAATTGAATTTTATAATTTTAGGCTTCATAATCCTCTTTTTGAGAGTATCATTTTGATAGTTAAATTATTCAAATTGATCTAGTAGATCCAAGTTATTAACAATTAAAATCAATTTTTAACTGTCAATAATTTTTGATATACCGGACCAATTTGGATTATTTAACCATCAAACTAATCATCTCAATAAGAGGATTCTAGCAAGTTTAAAATTACAAAATACAATTACTGGATTCTAATATCAGAATAAAATTGTATTAATATAAATATTAAATAATTTTTTAGAAAATTATAAAATATTTCTATAAAAAATCTATACTAATTTTAGGACTCTGTAATTTGATTTTTGTAATTTTAAACTTGCTAGAATTCTTTATTAAAAGGATTGTTTTAGTAGTTAAATCACCAAATTTGCGAATCTGTTAAAGCCAGATGCTATCATGTGACTTACAGCCAATCAAATTGTAAATTTTTATCATTACAGATCAGCCCAATGAGACAAAAACAAAGTAAAAAAGTAAAAAACACCAAAAATACAAAAATGAGTGTCTAAACCTGTCTTGGAACATAAATAAAAAATGTCGTGAAAGCAATTTTACTTATAAGACATTCTAACCTAAACTCCTAACTAATACTTATCCTAATTAATTAAATAATAAAAAACATATAAAGGCACCTGGCTTTAATGGTTCCCAAATTTGAACCAATAAATTAAAAGCTATTTTACTATTAAATATTATATATAACTTTTTAAATTATAAAATCTGATTGGCTAATTGGGTATTAGATGTAGGTATGTAGTCAGTGTTTAAAATTCAATTTTATTTTAATATGCGAAAAAAACTTAGTAATTCTTGTAAACATAATAAAAAAATCAAAAAATTTTGTGCAACATGCGCAACACTTAATAAAATCCGCAGATTTTAAACCTTTTTTGCTTGCGGAATTAACTTTCAATCTGCGTTCCGCAGATTCCGCATATAGATTTTAAACACCGTATGTAGTGCTCCTACAGACCGGACTCGAACCAGACTTTAGTCAAGTCTGAGTCTGGTCTGATTTTTGGACCGGACTCAGACTTTTATATTCAGACTTTTTAGTCAAGTCTGAGTCTGGTCTGGGTCTGGTCCGAAGTCTGCAGACTGGTCTGAGTCCGAATATATTTATATGTATTTTTTGGCGCTGAACAAGTTTACTTAGTGCATTTTGTTAGAATAAATTAGTAAAATTTTATGAATCATAAGATTTTATAGAATTTTACTAATAAAATTTTATAAAATCTTATAATTCACAAATATTTATTAATTAATTCTAACAAAATGCACTAAGTAAACTTGTTCAGCA